>JAUPFT010000008.1:52348844-52948844 GCA_036936625.1 Parnassius smintheus behrii | reverse complement strand
CCACTGTACCCACTTAACAAGAAGCTGGCTTTCCACTATGGGATATAATATATATTATATCCAGAAATATAAATTATATCTCGCGATTACCCTTCACACTGTGATATAATATATCTTTTTACCAGTGTGCGTTCGTCATTGGACGATCTGAGGACGTAGCGGAGACGCGGAAGGGGGTGCGGGGTACAGAGGTGAAATATAATATGGAAATATCGCTCGGTCGATCGAAAAAATATTTATAGTTTGGAATTTAATATATATTATATCTCAGTGGAAACGGTTCCATTTAAAATTACAGTGAGCGATATTAATTTATATCTTGAGATGTAATATAAATTATATTATACGCCATAGTAGAAAGTGGGCTTTAGGTCGACTTTTTGCTTGTTTGTCACCTTTGTTTTATTAAAAAGAAGAAAGATTTATATATTAAAGTTGTTATTTTACTTTAAGGGACAAGTTACAAAAAAGTGAATTTAGTTAAATAGTTCATGTTTCTATAAGATTAAATAAACAGTCGATATAAAAGTCAAAATAAAAATTCATCCTCTTACCGAGAATCATTTTAAAGGCTTACCGGCATTATAAACAATTTGGCTATTTATCGAGGATTTTTTAAACTAATTTAATTTACTGTAAACGCTTCGTAAAATAACGCTTCTTTAACTGTCGGGTTGTTTGTCAAAGTAAGTTTAACAAGTGCCCAAACCTTATTATGTGAACCATAGAATTTTTATGTACATCATGCTTACTAACGACTTATATGATTTATTCGATTAAAATTTAAGTATTCTATGAATTAGTAGTCGTATTTTGAAATATTTTAGTGTTTCGTATTTTGAAATATTAATTATTTTAGTGTCATGATCGACGGAATTTTATTAGCAAAGTTATTCTTGTTGCTTATAGTAAATTACTACTTTTAATAATCGAAGTAAAAGTAACAACTTTATAGAAGAGAGACGGGGCACGAAGGGATCAGCTCGGCCTGAGTAGGACCACGCTATCACATAATACCAGCGTAAAGTAGCAGATTAATGCTGTTGTGTTTCGAATGACAAGTGTAGAAAACGCCAGATCCTTTTGACTGGAAACGAGGCATTCCATCTTAGTCTTCAAGGGTGAAAATGCAATTTCATTTTTATACATAAACGAGGCTAAATATAAATGTCTGATGGCCGGAATATGCACTTACCATCACATCACTTTTGTTTCACAAAAAACTTGAGTTATTGACATCCTAAACCTACGATTTTTATTATTCACTGGCGCAATAGTCATTCGGCATTCGTCACACTGATTGAAAGTATATTTTTTTTATAGAAGAGGAGGCAAACGAGCATACGGCTCACCTGATGTTAAGTGACTACCGCCGCCCATGATCAACCGCAACACCAGGGGAATTGCAGGTGCGTTGCCGGCCCTTTAGAAAGGAGTAAGCTCTTTTCTTGAAGGTCCCCAGGTCGTATCGGTCCGGAAAAATCGCCGGTGGTAAACTATTCCACAGAGAGGTTGTACGCGGAAGAAAACTCCTTTTGAAACGTACAGTGGTGGACCGCCAAGCATCCAGATGGTGTGGATGGTATCGGGACGTTTGCCGCGTAGTGCGTTCACGAAATTTGGCGGCTGGGATTAATCCGAACACTTCCTCAGAGCACACTCCATGGTATATGCGAAAGAAAATGCAAAGGGATACCTTCAGCTTTTTTAATTATTGTTTATGGTCCGATCTATGCAAAATGAACTGACTATGTCTTGAGGTCTTGCAGTGGTATGCTTGGGTTTAGTTTTAATTTTATTGATTATAGGATCCCAAGCAGGTGGTAGTACCCAGCCTCCTTCTCTATTGAAATTAGGATGTTTTTTAATTTCAATAGCCTCACGTATCATCCTTGGTAGGAATCGGTGTTCTTTCGCGAGGGATCTCTTCGCAATGCCAGTGAATCGAGCCGATCGGATAGAGACTACAAACTCACTTATACAAATAACCCATTTTAAATAACGAGATTACATGGAAGACCTTTTCGGTTAATGACTATCTTTTATGATTCTCGGAGAAGTAATATAGCCGACACATATTAAAAATTATTTCTAGGCAACCCATTATTAATATTTTTATTCATTTTGTTGAATACATAATTACTGGCTGCGAGGTACTCCTTCTTGTTCATTGTGCATGTAAAAGCAGTTTATATTACAAACCATTTATTCAACAATATAACTTAAGAAGACTAAAATAGAAAAACCTTTGCCCAGTACGTAAATAATTGAAGTAGTGTTTTATTTAAAAAGAGAGGTTTTAAGGCACTTCACTGAATAAAGGCTCGTAAAAATAAACGAAGCATTTTAAAATATTGTAAATCGGCATTAGTCATAGGGGGTTTTTACGTATCTGTTGGATATTTCTTTGTTTGAAGTAGGTTGCATTTGTGGACCATAGGCTGCAGTTGCCTCTTAACATAAGGTGAATTGTAAATTTTATACATATACATACATAAAAACTCACGCCTGTCACCCAGAGGGGTAGGCAGAGACTACAGACTTCCATTTGGCACGATCCTGACACACCTCTCTTGCCTCCTTCACATCCATACACCTACGCATACATGCTCGTCGGTTAAGGGTACTCCTAATTTGGCTCGTTTTCAATAAATCGCCAATTTGGTCGATAAATTTTCGCCTAGGACGTCCCTTTCCGACTCTGCCATTCACTTCTGCACCATAAATTTTCGTTGTCACTCTTTCCTCATTCATTCTTTCCACATGACCATACCACCGAAGCATTCCTTTCTTAATCCTGGTCACCACATCATCTTGTAAACCACACTCTTTTCTTAATGACCGCATTTCTACTGCGTTTATTCTACTCTCGTGCTTCTTCTGCCACACCCAACTTTCACTACCATACGTTAAAGTAGGGACCAACACAGCATTGTGAATTGTCATACGTGCCTTTTTCGACACATTTTGACTCTTCACAATAGAGTGCAAGGCCCCATTTACTCTATTTCCCGCATACACTCGTCGTTCTATATCCTTATCATATCTCCCATCCCTGCTTAAAAGCAGCCCAAATATATAAACTCATCTACTTGCTTGATCAACTGACCTTCTATTCTTATTTCACAAATCGTTTTACTTTTTGATATATATTTATACATAATACATATTTCGTTTGGTTTGAACATTGAAACATAAAATTGCTACATAATATAAATTATCAAACTTGGTACCTTATTCGTTCATTTAAGACAGAAGAAGCCATAAAAATATATACAGTAAAACTTAGTTAAGTGGGACCTAGATAAGTTAGAAACCTCCATAGCTCGAACTCATGCTTAGGTTCCGACACTTAAGCACTGAATTATCTCTGTTAGTGGGACAAAGCAAACCTCTATATCTGGGATTAGTTTTTTCGATTTTATTCGTTGTAATTACCACTATAAATAAGATAGCGAATATATTTTAGCTCTTTTACAGAAACTATATTTTGTATACCGTTTTGTTGATTAATTCTTATTCTACCTGCATATTCTACACTTGGCTAATTGTGTAAAAGTGACCTCCAGTTTTAGTTTGGTTTTGCTATATTGCGGATGATTATTGGAAAGTGCCGAAGCGAAGGCTTTTTAAGTTTTTATCAGTACGTGAAAAACAAAAGATGTTTTTCAATAACATCTTATAGCTGATTACTTCTAGATGACAAACTAAAATAACAGATTTTTTTGATTGACGCATTGATTATTAATCGAGGAAAGATGTATGGACCACAGAATCTGCTTACCAATAGTTCTTTATTTAACTTTATTCTATAAAAGACCCCCATGTCCCGAATTATTTCCGTAAGAAGAGCACATAAGTTACACATCAAGAAACAACCATAGTTATCTTAATGTCGTAATCTCATAATATTATTAATTATAAGTTGGATCTGCAACGTGCTCGAAGCACACGGGCTTTAATGATGTCTCACTAGTTTCCTTTAGTTTCATTTCGAATCTAATATAGGTTCATTAGTAACACTGGTGGTGTAATTGAAAAAAATCAAGCGAAATATGTGATATGAAATATTATCACCGTTTTTATCAAAAGTATATTGAAATATTATGTATTACGTAGTAAAACAGACATTTTGAATAAAATTTTTGTGACAGCGCTGAGCGCGTTGTCGGAGGTACCGAGTACATTTTTATGTCACAGTCTATGTACCCGTGATGTCTAACGTGTAAATAAACAAGTCCCAACGTATTTTCTAATTAACGTTCCAGCCTTTTAAAGTATTCTGCTGAAAACAGGTCTCCCCCATTAATTGCCACGCTTAGCAAGCGGGTTGACAACCCCAGTTTTTTAGGTTTACTTGCTATTAGGATGTCTCTACTGCCCATATCTTGGTTTGTTTCCCTCTGTCTTCTCTAACGACACCAACGAGATAATATTCTCACACCGCCACCACACATTCTTTTCTAGTATGTAAAGCTGGCGGTTTAAACATTTCGTTTATAACGGACGAAAACTACCAAGACCGGCGACGGTTAGCAGCGTCCAATGTGAGAAACATCTGGTACTACGACCTTTAAAACGCTTGCCAAGCGAGACGATTAAGAGACTAAAGGCTCCGGCTTCTCGGAGGCCTTTGGGAGTCCTTTCGTGTAGGTACAACTCTTACTCTTACTCTTACCTATTTCTACCGCGAAATACAGTACTTGCAATGCTGAGTTCCAGTCTGAAGGGTATAGAGAGCCAGTTTATATTTACAGGTTTTTAATTCCATTCTAGTCCTCAGAGACTACAACGTGTCTGTAGAATGTTTTGCTTGAATTCGGATGCAGGTGTCTTAAGACTGTAAAAGTCACTTAAAATCAGGTAGGCTTAAATTTTGTATGGGACCTGAGATTTGTAAAAAAGTTATACAATATTACAAAGATAGATGAAATATTTCTGACATCTGCCTAATATTATACTTGTACCACACGTTAGCAATTCATTTGTCTATACTCTGCTCATTAGCGTTCATGTTCGTACTGTTCACTAAAAACGTGCATACACTTACACATTTCCATTCACCAACAACACATATGAATTACAATGTTAAATCTCTACACGTCTGTTGACGAGTATGTTAACTGGGACAAATGTTTAATTAGTCAGTTAGTAATTTGTCAACTAACGAATCTATCTCGGCTAGGCGCTTTTGGGAAATTGCAATAAATTTTCATGTGTTCAGAGTAACTCAGAGAGTTATGGAGAGGACTATGCTCGGAGTTTTTCTGCATGAGTTTTAATAATTATTTTAATGCCAAAGCATTTAATAAAATGACGCGTTTATTCGTAAAACATTTGCATAGCCTATATAGTAAGTTATTTCCATAATATTATTAAAAAGTATGATTATACTGTAAGAGTTAATTACCTTTTTATTATTAATATAAAAGGAAATTAAACTAAACTTTGTTTTTTATGAATACATAGACTTTCAGTTTGTGCTATAGACTAATATCGATATAGAATTAGTATCACAGAATCACAGAGTATAAGACTCACTACACAGGACAGAAATAACTTGCTTACTAACTCCGTGGTACGACAGTTTTAATTTATTGTACTTGCATAATATTTAATGTTTGAAACTTTAGTTTCGCTTATTAAGAGGTTAGAGTAAGTCTGCTCAAATTCTAATTTCGCCCCCACTTCCCCGCGCGTCGTATGCTATGTACCGACATGTTTGTAATCACTAATACTCAAAGTAGATAGGTCATTAGATACTTATTTCATTAGGTTTATCATATTTATGCCTGTTTCTTAACGCCAACCCAGTCGCTTCTTATTTTTATAACAGTTATTTCCCATTTTAATTTTACGTCTCCCTGTTGCGTAATGTGTTTTCTGATCGTAAGCGACACAACTTCTCCCTTCAAAAGCCGGAGCGATACTAACGGGGCGACAGAAATCAAGCATACGCGCCGATAGTTTAGGTAATTTCTTTTTACAGTGAAAATAATGGTATTTTAAAAAAAGTAAATAACATAAGCACTGCTTTAAAGTTAGTTCAGTTAGTATGCAAAGTTTCATGATCTTATTTAAAGTATTTTATGAATAACAGCGGTTTATTGTTCAGTTTGGAGGTAACTTTGGATTTTTTTTCTATCGAGAAAATTTTACGGAATCGTGTTTTCGTCTAACATAAACCTTAACATTAATCCTCAACTTTACCATATATTTATTTCAAAATTAATGCTGCAATATTTTTGGCATAACGGAGGATCTTGCTAAGCCATTTGAGGTTATATTTCCCCTTAATAAACAACACGAAAATTAGCTTCTTAGTAAAATTGTTGAAGACTAAAGTAAATATAAATGTATATAATGAATGGCGTTAGTTTCCAGGAAAGTATAAACAAAATTGAAGATATATTCAGCATAAATAAGTACTTCGGAATCCATGGAAAATCTTTTTATTAGTTACGGAAAAATATAGTGCCTGTCTGTGCACAAATGTGATATGGAAACTATTTTTACATGTATTGATTGATCGTGAGTATACATTCCAAATACCTTTAAAGTAATATAATTTTATTCAAGATAACTTAGGTATAATATGTATACTTACAATATTATCTACACACGCTATACAGTAAGAAATTTTTTTTAAACTGATTGTGAAGATTAAAAAACAAATTGTAATGCAGCTGTATTTATCAGCCCCTGAAGAAACAAGAAAATCAATTTCTCAATTTTGCAGTGAGTTTTCACTAATTCGGTCTTAAATAAATAGTGGTTTCTTTTAGTCGTGGTAGAGAAAATAAGATCACCTTATTTTGACTGTTCATTTAAATATATAACTAGTCTCTTGTTTATATATTAATAGTTTACCGTGAGCGATCAAGCTATGTCTATAAGGCCCCACTACAAAATTTTCCGAATAACTTGCGTCAACTGTTAAGATGTTTAACCCACGTCACATAATTTGTTAACGATATTATTCATCGGCCACACAGTCAATGTTACCATCTATCCTCCCCGATAGACTGCCATACAAAGATAGATAGATAGATAGATAAAACGTTTATTTGTATCTCCAATCACACACGTAAATTCAGTGATTAAACAAGATATACAATCAAGATATTATGGAAAAAAAATATACATAAACTTATGATCTAAATATACATGTGTGTTGCAGTTAAACAAATGGGTCATAGCTCAGCGATTAATATTGCTCAGAGAGCAAACACTGATTTTCAGCTATTACCCTCGAGGTGGCGAGAAGAAAATGAGCACAATAGTACAATCAGAAAGAAATAAGGAAAAAACAATTATTTTTTTGCACGTTAATATTGTTGTAGTGTAATTATGTCTGAAAGATGTGTCCTTTCAGCTCTATGATTTATATCTTGGGTTTAATTTAGTAAAAAATTTCGAAAAAGATGTGTAAGACTGCGTACCCAATTTAGACTAGTACCCAAATGATTTAAAACCATGATGGGTTAGTAAAAGAAAAAAAGGAAATAACATGCCATGGTTTATAGGTGGCAAACGAAGGATATTTGCCACAGAACCTATGCTTGGCAAGAGGATAGCCAACCATAGTCCTGTATTTGTTGTTTTTATTAGGAAGACGCTGCTGCCCATCTGCTGCTTTGTTTTCTACCTGTTGCCCCTTGCGACACCCACGGGATAATACAGTATAGTGAATATACAAGGTCAATATTATTATTCATCATCAACATTATAATGACAGACACTGCTAAACGTAAGTCTTCCCCAAAGAATTCTAGTTCCTTAAGTAGGAATGTCAAATAATGTGGTACTAAGCCATGAGCATACATTGGTGATGAGCAGGTGGGTTGTCAACCGCCTTTCTTTTAATGTACACCTCGAACGCAAGGCGTAGAGGTTAGGTTTTACTGTCAACTTGATATAATCACACAACTCACTGTCATTAAATCTGGTTAATTATGGGCTGTTCTCCGGACGATGCCTATCTCCTGTCTAATTTTTCCTATGTCGTCTCTCACGACACCCACAGATGAAGTTGCTTGGATTGTGTTACTCTGCCTCTCCACAATAACGATTCAAGTTATAAAAATAAAACAATCGATTTTATTTTATTAAATTAAACTTTATTCTTACTTTAGTACTTTACTCTTGGCCTCTACGGTTATATCTTAAAAGTTCCGATAAAATACACGTACTAGTGCAATTAATCAAGAGCTTTGGCGTTAAGTAAATTCTCCGCGAAATTTGACACATTTTTCCATACGATGGCACCAATCATTGAAGCAACCATTCCATTCGGAAGTTGGGGTCTCCAAAATAGCCGTTTTGTACACGTCCACAGCTTCTTCAGGTGATGAAAATCTCTGTCCACGCAATTTATTCTTTATTTTAGGGAAAGTATAGAAATCATTAGGCCTTAGGTCGGAGCTGTACGGCGGATGGTCTAATAATTCTAGGTTTTCTTGCTCTAAAAACTCTTTTGTTCTGTGTGCGGTGTGAGAACTCGCATTGTCGTGATGGAGGATAATGCGGCGATTGCAGTTCTCTTTACGGAGTTCAGAAACGACCTGTGGCAAACAAATGCTAGCATACCATTCTGCATTAACCGTTCTTTGTCGAACGAACAATTTTTGTTGGCTTTAACTCCTTTTTGAACACCCAAACTCGTGACTGGTTTTTTTTGTCTCGGGTTCGCACGCGTATATCCAGGATTTGTCACCTGATACGATGTTGTATACAGCATTTGAGGATCCTGCGTGGAATCTTTCGAGAGTTCTGACGCACCAAGTAACGCAAGCCGTTTTTTGCTCTTCACAGAACGAATGCGGTATCCATCAGGAAAACAACTTTTTTACACCTAATTGTTCATGCAAGATTGTTTGTATTTGACTCATGCCAATGTCTAAAGTTGCCTGAATTTCGCGGTATGTCACATGTCGATCTTCCTCAATCAGTTTACGCACAGCATCAACGTTTTCTTGGGTGACTGCAGTTTTTGGACGACCTTGACGGGGATCATCACTGAGCTTGACACGTCCACGTTGAAATTCAGCAAACCAGCGATAAATTGTGGTTTTGGATGGGGCTTCATCACCAAATGCAGAAATCATCCGGTCAACATACTGTTTTTGTGTTAAACCGCTTCGAAAGTCATAATACATATAGCTCTTGAATTTTCTCGAGTCAATTCCATTTTCTCAACGACTAAACAAGTTTGACAAAACCTTGTGACAAGACCGAGAATCTTTTTTTAAATAAATAAACGGTATTCGATTTTTAAAACCAAAGTGTTTTCAATTAAAAAGATTTTAATATGTCAGGAACAGTGGAAATATTCAATTCCCGATACTTTTAGTGCTGCCTAGGTATCCTTGTTTCTACACAATACTTTATTATTTTAATGTACATATTTATAACAAGTACCCGGTTGACCGAGCTTTGCTCGGTAATTTTCGCTCGGTTTTTTTTGATTCGTGTGTTTTGGAAATTATATTTAGATACAAATTACATACTGATGAAATACGAATAATATTTATTGATCGTAGCGACATAATAGAAAAAAACTGAACTGTTTATTTGATTAAAAAATCATGAGTGCAATTAGTTTAATTTAAATTTTCGTGTTTTTAAAAAATACTAAAAAAAGGGCTCGAAAAAAATAGATTTTCACAAAAAAGAAAGGAATTTAAAAAAAAATAAAAAAAAGTCGGTCGGCCGGTCTGGGCTCGAACCATGGTATTACGATTTTGTGACCGCCCAATATACCATTAAGCTATTTGTAATCATTAATAAGCCGTCAAAATTTACCTTCTTATTCTAACGATATTATAGCAGTTTTTCATTGCCTAAAAACACGGACAAAAAGACATTTTCTAAAAATAAATCCTAGCTAGATCGATTTATTGCCCCCGAAACTCCCTGCACACAAAATTTTATGAAAATCGTTGGAGCCGTTTCCGAGATCGCGATTATATAGATATATATATATATATATATATATATATACAAGAATTGCTCGTTTAATAGTATTATTATAACAATTAATTATTGTTCTTTTTTATTAATAAATGTTTAAAGCTTAAAGGAGATAATTATTTTGGGTCCACTAGAAATTATAGCGACACACAATAATATCTTAAACAAAAAAGATACCAATTTATTATTATATAAAACATAAAGATTTTTTAAAATCCTGAACAGAAGCAAGATATGTGAAAAAAAGAGTTGTTTTGATATTCGTGTTCAGATCATTGGCTAAAGTAATGTAATATTCAAAAAAATAATTGTCTTGGAGATGTGCCATGATAACTCGGAAAAAAAATTTTTTTTTATTATTTTAAAATCGACTCGAGTTGAAATTCAGGTAACTCGATTTTGAGCTAGCTAGCTTTCGTTCAGCTGTTTTGAATTGCGTAGCTTTTAAGTTACGCAATTCAAAACAGCTGAACGAAGCTGGGTCAATTTGTCACAAATAATGTTTATAATTGTTCTTCCATACATACAATTATTATTACTACACTTAGTAGGTAGTAACATATTATTTTTGGTATGCGTATCGACAATCTTCATAAAATAATATCACTCTAACGTTATGACGTAAGTCTTAATTTCATTAACAATTTGACTATCACAAAGTACACTTAATCAATTTATATTATATATAACATAAATTGATATAACATTATAAACATATTACCTAAGAATATCAATTTATTTATTACATAATATATCAATAAATTGCTCGAATTAGTAAGTTGCTTTCATCACTAAATTTTAGACAAACACTGCACTGGCCGTAAGATAAAGATGCGATTCGAGTAGAATTTTGTGACTCGAGCCACTCGGTATAATTTATGTATGTACTCGTATGTCCTTCTAGTTGTGCACTAGTTTTTTGAGTAAATCGACTATTTACAGACCTTGCATCGAGGAAAAGTTTATCACTAGAGTTGAGTGTAGCGATTACTTTAGTTAAACTATTTTTAAATATGTACCTTTATAAGTAAGTATCATAAATCAAAGTTTTTTTTTTATAGAAGAGGGGGCAAACGAGCATGCTGCTCACCTGATGTTAAGTGATTACCGCCGCCCATGATCAATCGCAACACCAGGGGAATTGCAGGTGCGTTGCCGGCCCTTTAGAAAGGAGTAAGCTCTTTTCTTGAAGGTCTCCAGGTCGTATCGGTCCGGAAAAATCGCCGGTGGTAAACTATTCCACAGAGAGATTGTACGCGGAAGAAAACTCCTTTTGAAACGTACAGTGGTGGACCGCCAAGCATCCAGATGGTGTGGATGGTATCGGGACGTTTGCCACGTAGTGCGTTCACGAAATTTGGCGGCTGGGATTAATCCGAACAATTCTTCAGAGCACTCTCCATGGTATAAGCGAAAGAAAATGCAAAGGGATGCAACATCTTTTCGCAATGCCAGTAAATCGAGCCGATCGGAAAGCACTCGGTCATCGACGATTCGAGCCGCTCTGCGCTGGATGCGGTCAAGTGGAAGGAGCCGGTACTGTGGAGCCCCAGCCCAGAGATGGGAACAGTATTCCATGTGTGGCCGAACCTGCGCCTTGTAAAGTTGCAGGCGGTGTGCCGGCATGAAATACTGTCCCGCTCTGCTGAGCACGCCAAGCTTTTTAGAGGCCCATTTGGCCTTCCCTTCCAAGTGACCACGAAACTGCACGTCACTCGATATGTCGACGCCGAGGATTCCGATACTGGCTGAGGCAACAAGGGGAGTGCCTTGAAACTGAGGGGATACGACAAAGGGGTTCTTTTTAGCGGTTAACGCGCAAACTTCTGTCTTCTGGGGTTAAACTGGACTAGATTTAGTCGCCCCCAATCCGAGACTCTGTTCAGCAAAGACTCGACATCAGACACAAGTTTGTTCCGGCACTCGGAGACGTTTTCCCGAGAAATATTGGCTCGACCGGTGTAAAGAGCATCAACAGTGCTATCATCTGCATAGCAATGAATGTTACGGGTTTGCAACATATCATTGATATGCAGAAGAAACAGCGTTGGCGATAGCACGCAGCCCTGTGGAACTCAAGCATTAATAGGCTTGCAATCGGAGCTTGAACCGTCTACAACGACCTTGATGCTCCGATCTGCAAGAAAGCTGGTGATCCAATCGCACAATTTCTCGGGAAGCCCATAGGAAGGGAGCTTCGAAAGAAGCGCTTTAAAACAGTTGTTGTAAACAAATAAAATCCGTGAGTTGTTGTAAACAAATAAAAGTTCAGATTTGTCTACAACATGTCAGATGCAAGGTTGAATTTTGATTCAACCTGTGATGTCACCCGCAACGACTTATTATATATACAAGTAAATTAGTGAAATAATATCTACATAGCACCCTCTGAATCTATACGATGCACCGAGTTAACTCGGTAAAATTTTTTCTATCGACTATCGAGTTGTACAAATTCACTCCATTCACTTGAGTGAAATAAATATTTTTATTTATATTTTTAAAAACTCTTATATTATACGTTAATTAATATAAGAGTTTATTATTTTACACCTAGAATTTATGAAAATCTATTATTAAGTTTGTTGAATTGCCTCAAACAAATACAAATAACAATCAGGTCTTAGATAACTTGTTTAAAGTGACAAAGTATTTAGTTTATGTTTTAGTAAAATCTAAATTAAATACTTAATAGAATAAATACACAAAAGAAGGTATTATAATGTTAAAAGAAAATTAGAATGTTTGGATCGAGGGATATTCCTTATCCCTCGATCCAAACATTCTAAGTTTATTTGCTTCTCTATTTGATACAACTTCATCGGTTTTGAAGAGCAATTTATTTAACTGCATTTGTGTACAAATATGTACCTTATGTATTCAGCAAGTTGGATAACACTAAATAACTTATTTGTTAAGCCAGACACGGATCCTGGATTTATATCAGCCATAGATAGGTAATATAAATGGTACATATATTTATGTGTAAAAATGTAGTAATTATTTGTACTAGAAGCAAATTAACATAAAGTTTCAATAATAATAATTTGCATAAGAAAGTGTAATGTTTATAATTGTTATGCTTAGACAGTCGTGTTGTTCACTCTGCAGAAAGGAATATAATTTTGTCATCTAGAATCAGATGTACTTAATATAACACTAATATCTTTTTCTCCTATGTAAATAAAACCAGTAAAAATAAAATGTGAGACAACTTTTACATAGTCGAATTTCGTTGATGTTAATCAATAATTACTGCTTCTGTATTTGATCAGCTGGAGCTGATTAATGCTGTATAATTTATAATAATTTCTTTTGTATTTAACATATGAAAAGGCAGAAAAAGATAAAAAAAAGATAAGAAAATGCTGATAGAAATATGTAAATATAGTTTATTGACATTGAAGGCATAGTCTCATCTCATATCTCTTATTATTAAAAATATCCTTTTGATTCATATATAATATAGAAAAATAATATATTGATAAGAATTATTATTTAGTTAAGACACATTTACAATATTTATTAACATCTTTTCAGATGGATCGCTTAGAACAAATCTGTATGCCTTGCAGGCTGAAAGCTTGCAGAGACAAAAATTATATGGACATTATCATATCTCTTGTCATTGAAAATGTCCTTTTGATTGCTTACTAAATCATAAATGCGCATGTTACCATCAAGTAATTTTTTAAAAACCTTCTGGAATATATCTAACACAAAAATGTTTCTACCTATGTCATTATAGATAAAACATAAAAAACCATCTAACCAATTTTAATGAAAATGTTTGTGTGTTTGAATGGATCCCTAGATGGTTTATATTTAAATTTGGTCTCAGTAGATGGCACTGTTGCCATTATATAGTCTTTGGTTGCCAAGATCCATTAATGCATCGCTAGTAATAAATTTATTTAAATTATGCCTGTGTTTTTGTATTCCTTATACAAACAGTTTAAAACATCTTACTTCCTCACTATTTATCATTATGTTATAACATGGATAAGCATGTTAATTTTATTATGATGTATAAGTACTTCGTAATCAACCAAAACATATTAAAACAAAGTTTTGACACCGCTCCTGTCTGTCTATCTCAGTCAATCATCAAAGTTCAAAAACTTTATTAAACTAAGTGTGTATAAAAAGGATTACTATAATATAAAGGGATTTATGGATGATAATAAATAATGGGGGTAAGGTGATCGCTACCAAGCTATTTCTAATTTGTTCTGTGTTGTTAATTATAACGTACATTATTGTAAGCTGTTATTTTAAAAAAGTCCCACTGGGTATTTTGCTGGTTCTCTTCAGGAAAGAGGTTTTTTCCGAATCAGTAGTAAATAAGTGACTTTAACGTAAAAAGTGACTTTCAATAAGTATTATTTATAATCTAAATTAAATAAAAGGTCTCTATTTCTGTGCCTAGTGTGTTGGTAATATTATAAATATAAATAGACATATTTATATGGAATTTACACTCACAAACGATCAATACATGTCAAAAATAGAAACCATACGACATTTTTGCACAGGCAGACACTATGTTTTGCCGGAACTAGTGAAAGGTTTTACACCGAATTTAAAGTATCTATAAATGCTGAATATACCCACAGCTTTGTTTTATATGTACTAGTACACTATTTTAACTTATAATAGAATAGAATACTACTATAATAGAATACTACTGGAAAATCTCTTTCAGTTTGTTTTTAGGTTATTGTTAGATTCACATTTTATCAGTTAATTTCTCAGCACTCCGTTTAGACGCAGCAAAACTATTAATATTATTATAATCTATGGATTATAAGGAATAAATTGACATGCATTTCATTGAGAATCTTTAAAACTTGTAGTGGGCCCATTCGACATAGAAAAATTCATTGTCTCCTTTGTATCTCGGTCTAGGTTTTTTAGGTAAGGATTTTTTACAGTTCGCAAGCAACTGATGTATTATAGGAAACGCAGAAAGGAATAATAGTATGCCTGATTGCTTGATGCTTGCTTTACTGCGGTCACAGAACGAAAAAGCCCCTCATTCATTATTGCCATCGTTTAAATAATATCAAACAATGGTGGTAGCTTATCCCTACTACCTATCAAAATTGAACCTAGCAACAAGTGTAATAATTATACAATTCAAATACTTTTACAATGTGAAAAAGGGTAAACAAATGTTATAAATATTACTAATAAGTCAATTAATTACAAATTTTTAGGTAATGAAATTACTTATGTGATGTGATGGCTCAGATGGTTAGCGCTCGCTGTAAATTTCACAATACGCGAGCAAACCGGGTTCAGTCCCCACTGGCACCAATGAAATTGTTAATTGCAATTTTAAGTGCTGATTTACCACGTACTCGGCGACGAAGGAAAACATCGTGAGGAACCTGCATGTCTGAGAAATAAGAAAAAAAAATTTTCGAAGACATGTGAAGTTCGCCAACATGCATTGGGGCAGCGTGGCGAACTATTGCTTGCCCTATAACCCTCTCAGAAGTGAGAGGAGGCCTGTGCCCAGCAGTTGGACGTATATACTCCTAATGTTAAACATGTCAATACTAATCTAATTTTAAATGGGGAGGAACTGAGTCTTGTTGATACCACCATTTTTCTTGGAATCACACTGGACGCAAAGCTTCAATGGCTCCCCCATATATCAAAACTAGCTAGCAGACTTAGTTCTGCAGCATATGCTGTAAAAAAGATTAGAACTCTTACCAGTGTTGAAACAGCTAGAATAGTTTACTTCAGTTATTTCCATAGCATTATGTCGTATGGTATTTTGCTATGGGGACACGCGACTGACACTGAAATTATATTTATTTTACAGAAGAGGGCCATTAGAGCAATATATAATTTAAAACCAAAAGAGTCACTGAGACAAAAATTTAAAGAAATTAATATATTAACTCTGGCCTCTCAATACATTTATGAAAATGTAATGTACGTACACAAAAATAAAAGTAGTTTTGCGAAAATAAGTGATATTCATTCTGTAAATACTAGGAACAGACACAAGCTGGTAGTACCAGTTACTCGACTCCACCGAGTCAGTGATTCATTCTTGGGGCGATGTATACGCTTTTACAACAAAATCCCAGAAAATATACAAAATTTGTCATACACAAAGTTCAAAAATGTTATTAAACTAAGTTTGTATAAAAAGGGTTATTATAATATTAAGGAATTTATAGATGATAATAACCCCTGGGAAGGGTGATCGCTACCAAGCTATTTCTAATTTGTCTTGTGTTGTTGATTGTAAACATGATTGTAAGCTATTATTAAAAAAAATAGTCCCGCTGGGTTTCTTGCTGGTTCTTCCCAGGACAGAGGTTTTTTTGCGAACCAGTGGTAAATTAAAAAAATGACTTTCAATAAGTATTTTTATAATCTACATTGAATAAAAAAGTTTCTATTTCTATTTCTATTTCTATAGGCTGTAACTTTACCTTACTTTACTACATTCTTTGCAAATCTCTCAAATTATGAATTACAAAATAAACTGACAAAATTATCTGTATGTATATATATACAGTACTGCGACGACAGCGCCACCACATCACCCCTCTGTTCAGATCGGAGGTTGATAGTGCAGCCTCGTTGCCGACGAATGTGCAAGTACCAGGTGATTTGCCTTGTAGTCTGCGGTAAGTCGAGAAGAAGGCAAGTAATCTGCGAGAGTGCCGTGAAGCAGAGGCGAGCATTAAGGCTCAGAGCCGTGCCGAGCACTATATAGCGCAGAGAGTAGCTTGAAGGAACAGGAAGCATTATTATTCCAGTGCTGCGATGAAACTTGTGGCTTGAAGGATATGAAGAAAGCTGACGATATCTGCTCGGGAGCGAATGAGTGGGGTATTCTACGACGATGATGAAGCTTGAAGTTTCCGAAGGTTGTTGGTTGCGTGTTTAGATCACGTCGGGGTCACCACTGGGGCCCTGAAAGGAAAAGGGGAGATCTCCCGCCGGGCAAGGTGTTCTACCCGGGGAGCGGCCAACACTCCGTGTGATAGTTCGGAGATGTTCTATATATATATATATATATATATATATATATATATATATATATATATATATATATATATTTATAAACTGTTTATGATTCGGAATTTTGATAGCCTGATTTAGGCTTCGGTGTGTTTCGCTTGCGGCGCGACTGCAGCACCGCTACACAACGAATCAATTCTATATTTGTAATTAAGAAAAATAATATAAAACAGAACGATAATTATACAACTATTATTTAAATGATTTTAATAGCAATTATTTAACAATCATTGATGACATTCGGTCATCCTGATTTGAACCATGCCCCACGGCCGTTTTCAAAGGGTATTTAGTAATCTCATTTAGCAGCATTTGATGTTGAAGGTCGCATAACAAAGCTTAATTTGCTTGGCCATGTAGTGGCTCCAGCATCTGGTCTACTATCTTGTGTTGTCAATTGTGACCACCGCTCTATCTGTAATGAAAAAAAAAAAAATGTACCAATCTTAATACTTAGTCTTAAATATGCAATCTTCTTCGGGAGAGGAAAATTCCTCCCCGTTCTCCTTCCCAGGTAAGGCGCACCAGAACACATGGTGCGCCTTCCTGCACGGCCTCCAATTACATCTGTGCAACAGACGCCCCCGCGTCCGATGCACAAAGGCCATGGAGCCAGGAAAAACGAGCACTTAGAAGTACTAGCCTTCCCGACCCCAGCGGCGGATCTGGTCTATGGATCCGCCGCCAACCAAGATTCGGCTGCAGAGGGTAGGGAGAGCGGCGCCTCGCAATACCGACAATCCTCTCCCCCCGCAGCCCCACCACCACCGCATCAACGGTGCGGCCCCGTTTGAGTCGCGGAGGATAGGGAGAGTGGCGCATCGCCATACCAACACTCCTCTTCCTCCGCGACTCCACCTCGGCTGCAGCGGTAGGTGGTGAGGACACCCCTCTCGCCACAGTCCACCAACACACATCCGAAGTGGGCTCCCCAAGCCCACACGGAGTGGCCACCTCGGGCCGGCCCTTCACCTCGGGCCAGCCTCGTGGGTTCCTCTTTGTTCACTGCGGGCGACCAAGCCGAGGCTACTAAGCCCCCCCGCCACGACAAGGCGGGAACCCGTTCGGGGGGGAAACTTATGCACCTAAACCCATGATTTTGGTAGCAAATTATTACAGATACATATATGAGCGTGAGTGTGTGTTTTTTAAATAAGTTAATGGTGGTTTTGGCTTGGTTTTGGCTACGTCGTAATAAACACAGCGGTCCCTTTATCTTTTCTTGTTGAAGCTGTCACAATATTTTTCTTGGATTTCCTTAACTGGCTTTTACGAAAGTAACAGTACAAGATGCGGTAGAGAGTAGTCCTTTATGCTATTTCTTAACTTTGTCAGCAGTATTTTTAGCAAAAGGCAAGGAGTTATGCTAAATTGCTCGAAAGGTGCTTTTACAACGAGGATAGATGTAAGTGTCTATAGGTCACAGCATTTAGGTGAATGATATTCTCGTTTGTCACTCTTCTATAATAAAACCACGTGTTGCTTAAAAGTTGCTTTTGCACATTTCAGTTTATTTTGACACAATAATTAGTAATTGTATTTAGAAACGAATATACTATTATTAAATATAATTTAATAATTGTATATTCTTTTCTCATACGATATATGAGAAAAGAATATACTATTTTTGTTTTATTACAATGATATACTTATTTCAATGGTTTATTAGGCTCTATTAAATAAACGCAAAGCCGTCACGTCTACAAGATCACAAATAATACGTAACATAACATTAAGTAAAGAAAGTCTTAGTTAAATCAGGAATCCTATGACGCCTCAACAGTATCTTACTTAATAACGTCCTTTCTAATACGTTGCAACCATTGCGGCTTGTATTTACTGTCCGCGAGAAATAATTTACTTAATTTCGTGTTTTTTTTTTAATAAATAAGTATAATGTTATGATTTATAAAATAAAATATAATAAACATATTTTTCTCATCGACATCTATATATTATTATAACATTAGTGCTAAAAGCGAAGTATAATAGTATTTTAAAAAAAGGTGCCGGGACTTAAATCGCCGCAATGGATGACAGTTACTGCTATAGATATTTGGCACAAAACTGGTATGGATATTTTGACTGTTGAGCAGTTATTTGAATATTTTCATTCATAAAAAGCTATCAACAGTCCAGTGCTGAATAAAGGCCTACTCCGTATTTTACCTTACAAGAGGATACTTGCCATAGTTCGTACGATTGACACGCGAGTTACAATATGAGTTGTATTCTTTTATACAGCATATGCTGCAGAAATAAGTCTGTTAGTTTGATATGTGGAAGCTTAGTGTAATTCCAAGAAAAATGGTGGTATCAACAAGACTCAGCTCTTTCCCATTTAAAATTACTTTAGTATTAACATGTTTAATATTCGGAGTTAAGCCGCCGAAGAAGATTAGTCAATTTTTACCATCCGTCAAGTGTAATATTCCCCTACAATATGCAGGAGTGTTAGTGGAGTTCAAGATCGTCTCCACAATTACATCAGATTATTCAGATCATCAGCTCATTTGGTAAACCACAAATCCTAGCAAAAGAGCACCGATTCCTGCCAAGGATGATACAAGAGGCTATTGAAATAAAAAAAAATATCCTAATTTCAATAGAGAAGATGAACAGGTTCTGCCATCTGCTTGAGATCCTATAATTAACAAAATTAAACCCAAACCCAAGCGTACCACTGCAAGACTTCAAGATACTGTAAGTTGGTTCTGCGTAGATCGGACCAAAAATTAATATTAAAAACTGAAAACGAAAAACGAAGCAAACCACTTGATTGGAATGCGTGAAATATCGACAACACAAAAGATGAAAACTTTCCTAACGCCTTAACCCTTCAATCCCGATAAAAATCACAGGCAGTTGCATGCGTGCGGCATATCCCGAGCGATCGCATCCGACCGCACTCACGCACAGCACTTTAAACCATTAAAACTTATATTTAGAGACTATTTTTCTGTGAAGAAGTTTGGCATTATAAAATTTATACAAAATAATCTATCCTGTGGTCTTAACAAAAATCAGGTTTTACTTCAATACAAAAACAGATTATTGTATTTTGATACCAAAAAAAATACCAAGCGGATGTCGGCAACGTGAAAATTACAATTGTTTCTATATATTACTCGAAATTATTTACGTAGAAATATAAGTTATATTCACACTAAAACTTTCATTACAATTTTATAATAAAACACTATAATAAAACACTAGAAAAATCCAAAAATCAATACAGCAACATTCACACGAAAATGGCGTACGAAATGAACGTATACTATAAGTAAATATTCATAGATTAACTGACTTTTTATTCCACTAGAGGATAGAAAATTTCATATTAATTTTATAATGCCAAACATCTTCATAGAAAAGTAGTCTATAATCATAAGTATTTATAGGTAAAAGTGCTGTGTGTGGGTGCGGTGTATCCGACCACTTGGGATTTGACGGAATAGCGCCGTGGTCGGATCCGACCATTTGGGGTTTGACAGGTTAAAATTTTGCTAAAGTTCTATTTATTTCAAAGTATCCTAATTTTATGAAAAGATTGCTAAACTACCAGCATCTTAGTCAGTTACAACCTTTATCATGCTGCATTGCATGCACCCCTCTGAGTGGAACACCACTTGTTTTCTCCTTTCCTATTACAGCCAATCTAAAGTGCACTACTAAACACAAACCTCCCCCATATATTTTTATTTGTATATGGGATATCATATATGATATTTTTCATATTTGCCACGCTTTCCGGGTGGGTTGGCAAAGTCTTTTTTATTTTTAGTTGATATTAGTAAGACGCTGCTGCCCATCATCTGGTTCTTACATGGACGGGTAGTGGATATTCTTACACCGCCACTACACGGTATAGAGAGCCTTCAATTCAGTTGTATAAAAAATGCACATATATACGTTAGCGCTTAGCGATAAAAAGTTAATGAAATACTTAATTTGTGTACTTAATTTGCGTACTCGTACATGTACATTAAACAACACTGATTTTTCTAGTGCCCTTTTTGTTTTCAGTGTAAGTCCTTTAGCAGGCTCCAACACTTCTATTTATTTTTCTTTATCTTTTCAGTTTATTTTTTGTTTAAATATATTGTTAATGTTTATCAAAGTCTCCTTCTACTGTTAGTTTTTATATTTTCCGTCGTTTAAGATTCGACAATACGTTTCAAAATTTAAAATTTACCCAGCTAAGCTAACCTTAGTTCTCGGAGGTGAAAACGTATTTATATACCTAGTTTTTTATTTGAAATTGGTTGCAGGTGTCCATTCGCATCAGTAGCTTGCCTTAAGGTGGACTTTCAGCTCGTGTATTACCTTAATGACATGAAAAAATGTCACAGTATCAAGGTAGAATCATACTGCAGCTATATTATGGTTATATTGTACGAATGAGTCGGCTCAGAATACCAGCGTGATAGAGCAAATTAATGCTGTTGTGTTTCTTATGGTGAGTGTAGAGAACTGGAGTCTCTTTTTCTCGAAACGAGGTATTCCATCTTCGTACTCAGGAGTAATAACGCATCTGCATTTTTATTATTAATTCAGGATATATGCAGATGTCTGTGTGTCATAGCATACATTTTTCATCAGACTGTTAGCTCTTTTGTCACCCTTATTCTATATAAAATCGTTGTAAGTAATACAATTAAAAAATATTGGCGCATTTATTATTCATATAAATATCCATATTACAATTATGAAACTTTATTGTGAAAATGTAGGATAAATTTTTCGGCACAACATTATATTCGAACTGCTTAACTTTATGTTATTTACTGCTAAAACTTAAACATTTAAATTAAGATCAAAGTTATGAGTTAATAATTGTTCTTAAAAAAACGGTCCAAATTTGTATAAGCTTAGGCCTGGTTTTGTACAAGTGAGGAAATAAATTAAAATAATATATTACGCCACTTTTGGTTATTCAAATCTACGAATTTGCCTTTATTTTAGTGTTTAGTTTAGTTTACCAAAAACTGCAACACTACTGGCGATTTGATATTGTTATGACGTTAGCTGTCAACTTTTATGAGGTGATTGATGCCTAGCATTGACTAAAGAAGAAAAAACCTTCTCTAGTCAAAGATGCCTAGTGATTCAAAATGTGATTCTACATGTCCTATACAAATTAAATCAAAATATCACGTAAATCTTGAAGTACATAAAACAAAAGCCGAGTCAAACAACTAATAACAGATCCAGAGTCCAAATTAAAAAAAATAAAACAAATCGCCAAAGAAATTCAAAAGAAATACCATAAACCGAGTTCACAATTGCACGAACAAGTTCAGAATAAAAAAAATATCACACTACCAACATTATTTCATGACTGAAGCCTCTTTCTAGACATGACATATAACATATAATTTCTTGACTGGAAGAGTGCTATCTTGTATTATCATCAAAATTGGGATTTCATTTTTAATTTTATCAAGTCATTTAGTTTGATTTATTTTGTTATTTTATTTTTAATAAAATCCTTGAATATTTCGCCTTTTTAACAATATAGTGCACATAGACTGGGCCTGAAATAGACCGTCTCCTTTGGTCTTATAGTATATATTGCCTTTATTAAGCGTTTTGATAAATATTATGAGAGGCAGTCAAAATCATTTCATAAGTCAAATAAAAGTACAGTAGAATATATGAATATAATTTCCGTCAGTTTATGAAGTTAACGTCGTTTTGAAAAGGGAATTAAATTGTAAAAACGTTAACCACAAACACGGTCCTAAGGCGAATTCGATTTTTTGCATGTCTCACTTTGTTTAGTGAGAGGAAAGGGGAGGGAGCATATACTACATTTTGCACCTGTACGAGGCAGCTAATCGAGATGATTCTAATTAATTAATTAAATTATTAATTAAATTAATTAATTAATTAAAAAATTAATTAAAAATTTTAATTAAAACTTAAAAATTTCCTTTATTTCCAAAAATCCTATTACAAATATTTGTCGAGTCTTCCCTTTAAGTAGTCAGAGACACTTTAGATTCTCATCTATTCTTCACCGTTTTTTGTTTCTTCGGGTGAAATGGCGGTCCATTGCCACTTTAACTAACTGAACTTCATAAGAAAAATTATTGTTATTTAATTTTTTTTAGCACTCCGTCCGTTTTAAGAACAGGTAAATGAAATTGTATACTTGGGGAGTGCTTTCAGCCGGGATGGAAGATGTGATTTAGATGTGGATAGGCGTGTCGCTGCCGGAAACAAAGTCAATGGTGCCCTGAATGCATTAGTCAAAAGGCAAGGCGTGGTGAAGAGTGCACTCCTTGCAATACATAACGCAGTGTTTGTACCGACTTTGTTATATGGCAGCGAAACCTGGGTATGCCAGAAGAAGCATAAAAGCAAGTTGAATGCAGTGGAGATGCGATCTCTTCGTAAAATGTGTGGCGTTACGATAGCCGACCGAAAGCGAAACGAAGAGATTCGCAATATGGCAGGATTGAAAGATGACCTTATCACAAAAATTGATAGGGGCGTACTCCAATGGTTTGGGCACGTTGAACGAATGAGTGAAGACCGAATGGTGAAGAAAATATATAGAGCGAAAGTAAATATTAAAAGGTGTCGAGGTAGACCGAGACTAACTTTCGAAGACCATGTGAGCAAATTGCTCGAAGAGGGGAGGGTTAAGAGTACTCGGATACCTAGACGTGCATGTATGAACCTGAAAGAAGCGAAAGAAGTATGTAAGGACCGTGACACTTGGCGATCTGTTCTCTCTGGCTACCCCGTTAGGGATTGTGCGTGACGATAAGTAAGTAAGTAAGTAATTTTTTTCATTTTTTTCATTAAGTCTCCTTATATTTGGATTTCTGGTGGCTTAGGTTGGCAGTGGTTAATGTGCTACTGTTACTGATGTTCCTTTATATTCTCTAATATTTTTGACAAAGTTAATAAAAGTGAGTCATTTAAAAAATAATCGGACTTTATCTACTTTTAGACGGAAGCTACCAGTCCAATCTAGTTTTAGCCTTGAATAAAATGATAATAATTAAGTTTAATTGGCCACAATAGGCTGCACCTTATTTTAGCCGGTTAAACTTATAATCGCACTTTAGCTTTTAGACGTTATGAAATATTTTATTATTTCTTAAACTTTTGACTAGACCTTGAACATAGAAGAGTTGTTGCAATTGAGCACCTGTTTTATCGTCATTCAATAATAATAATAATAATAATAATAATAATAATAATAATAATAATTGTAAATATAACTTGTGAATTTAGCAATTCCATTGGAATGGAGCTTGGGACGGATAAGTGTGCGGTCCTCCATGTTGAGAGGGGAAGGGTTGCTAACTCTGAGGGCGCAGACTTATCTGTGCCCGTCAACTTAAGGACCCTTTCCGAGGCTGAAACATACCGATACCTGGGTATGTCACAAAACATCGGTATCGATGAGACTGGTATGAAACAGTCAGTTTGCGACGTGTTTTATGCACGCTTGACCAAAGTGCTTAACAGCCTTTTGTCCGGTGTGAATAAGGCACACGCATATAACGGCTGGGTCATGCCTGTCCTCATGTATACCTTTGGCATACTCAGGTGGACTCAGACTGAACTTAACGCCCTGGATAGAAAAGTCCGCACTACCATGACGTCCCATAGGATGCATCATCCGAGATCGTCGGTAATGAGGCTGTACTTGCCGCGGAAGCATGGTGGTCGTGGCTTCTTGAGCGCGCTCACCATGCACAATCGCGAAGTGTGCAGCCTCCGTGATTACTTCCTGGCGAGATCGGATGATCCATTCTATAAGGACGTCATTTCTTGTGATAAAGGACTTACCCCTCTATCCTTAGCCAACGAGCAATGGCAAGACCCGGCAGTGCAGAGCATTTCCGACCGGGAGACCGTATGGAAGGAGAAGGAGCTCCACGGGAGGTTCTACAAGGCTCTACATGAGCCTTTCGTAGACACAGTAGCCTCCCTCCACTGGCTACGCTTTGGTGATCTCTTCGGGGAAACCGAGGGTTTTGTCTGTGCAATACAGGATCAGGTTATTAAGACCAACAACTATCGGAGATACATCCTAAAGGATGGCACCGTCGACATCTGTCGAGCTTGTCGCCGTCCCGGTGAGTCACTTAGGCATGTTATCTCCGGTTGTTCGGCGCTTTCTAACTCTGAGTACTTGCACAGGCACAACCTAGTAGCCAGAATTCTTCACCAGGAGCTCGCTCTGAAATACGGTCTCGTGTCTCGGAAATTGCCGTATTACAAGTACTTGCCGGAAGCCGTGCTCGAAAATGATCGCGCCAGGCTCTATTGGGACCGGGCCATCATCACAGACAGGACTATTCTTGCGAATAAGCCTGATATTGTGCTGATGGACCGGGCACAGTCAAGGATATTTTTGGTCGACATTACCATTCCGTATGACGAGAACCTCGTGAAAGCCGAAACAGATAAGCAAACAAAATATCTGGACCTGGCTCACGAGGTGACCGACATGTGGGGTGGTCTGCCGACCGAAATTATTCCTGTAGTCGTCTCTGCGAACGGGCTAATCCCAGTCAGCCTCTCGGGTCATCTGAGGCGGCTGGGACTACGTGGCGGACCGCTCCAGGCTCAAATGCAGAATGCGGTGCTCCTCGATACCGCCCGCATCGTCCGCCGGTTTCTTTCCCTTTCCCCCTAACCCTCGGCCGTTTGGTCTCCCCTGCTGAGGGCCTCCATCTGGTTGGGCTTTTATTTATTTATGTATTTTAATATTTATTTTATGTTATTGATATTTATGTATATTTATCTTCTCATCTTCATTTATAATTATGTATAATTAGAACCCAACCAGATGAGAAAACTATATTGATACCCCATAATAATAATAATAATAATAATAATAATCTTTATTTGCAAGAATATGGTTGTACAATGGTGTTTGAGTATAATTCGTTCTACATATTCTACCTTAGTGGTGTGCAAATATTAATGGTCAAGTAACCTAAACAACAATACTTATCGAATTTAACAACATATATTAATTTAACAAAAAATAAAATTATTTAATATTATTTACTTGAACTTGAAACTTACAATGACTTGAAACAATTATTGATATGTAAAAATGATGTGATTTCGTGTATTAAGTGTCTGCGCATGTGAACAGTTTGAACGAAGAAACAAGTGTGAATCTTAAGAACTTTAATTACTTTTTTTTTTATAGAATAGGCTGACAAACGAGCACACAGTCCACCTGATGGTAAGTGGTTGCTGCGGCCCATAGACATCTACATCTATCTTCCATTACAAATCAAAATGCAGATGCGTTGTCACCCGTGAGGACTGAGATGGAATGCCTCATTTCCAGTAAAAAGGGTCTCCGGTTCTCTACACTCACCATACGAAATACAGCAGCATTAAGCTACTATTTCACGCTGGTATTCTGTGAGAGCGTGGTCCTTCCCCGGTCGAGCCGATCCATTCGTGCTACAACTATACTACTAATATAACTGCAGCATGGCTCTACCACGTAAAAAACTGTCATCGACTGTCCCCTAGGTTAAGCTATCAATAAAATGTCCTAAAAGTTTTGCAATGTGACGTATCAGCATATTATGAACACGTTTTTAAACATACTAATATTTTAATAGATGGTTCCTTAAAACTTGTCTTTATCAAAATTATAACTATACGAGTCCAAGCCCAAAGAAAAGCAAAACGTATTGAAAATATGCTTGCGTTTCAACAGTATTGAATAAAATTACATTTATTGAAATAGAACACGCTGAAAATCAAGCAAATCTTCAATAAATCTCAACCTTTGGCATTAGCTGCCTGAGGATTTAAAATCGATACCCTTCACTATCTCAAATTGAGCGTCCTTACCATAAACGTTTCTCCTTTACGAAGGCTATTGTTTAGGCCTGAGTCGGCGCTCGGGTCGAGCGGGAGGCGCGCCTGACGGCGGAGGCGCGGGGGGGTGCAGTCTGGTGCGGTGCCCGGCTGCGCCGGCGTCGGGTTTTGCGCTTCACTTATCGCAGAGCGTGGATCTGGGTAGTTGCCCGTTGTGTGAATAGTTTAGTCGCACCTCTGCCTTAACGTATATACTTCGCGAACCTGAGTAGTTTGCCGCGCGGTCCGGTGATATTGCTTTTTTCACAAAGGTCGAGTTTATATGTGACGCGCGTTCGGTTAAATCTTGTTGGACTTTATTGGATTAACCTAATGACAATTGGCTTGTCTCCAATTAACAAGTGAGAAACGAGTGTAATTTACTAGGTTCTTAAATTTTTGTGACGGACTGCCACTTCGATATAAAGAATAGAGGTGAAGCCTTGGGGTCGGCGGTTCTGCAACCAGCAGGAAGTCAGGTTACATAATTTAACACAATCCCACCACAACACAGTCAAGCACACCCACACTTACACCTGAATCTTCCTAAGGTAGACCCTACTTCGAAGAAATAGGTAAGTTTTTGTTTGGTCCCCCTTTTACCGCTAACGTGTAATATTCCACAAGCCATTTAGGCCGACCTCCTGTTGCTCGTCGAGTGGAACTCCTGATGGGCCCGAGTTCCACGACCTTTGCCCGGGTAACTAGAGGCCGTAACATTTGGTAGCAGGGCGTGGTTTTCCTGATGGGTTTTGAAACCACTCCCAGCTCAATACGTAACGTTTGTTGCAATACGTATTAATAATTTTGTTTTGTTCGCGTGTTATTTGTTAGCGGATAGGATCGGTGTATAGAACCGTGTAGTAACCGTATTTTTTGAGTTTTATTTACTTTATTCGGTCGCTTACTTTGTTAGTGGTAGGTAGAATTGTGCCACGCCCGCGGCCGGGCGTAAGCGGACTGTTTAGGTATTTACCTTAGGTTTAGGTACACGCGTCGAGTAGGGTTTATAATTACCGTTGCTACATAAGCGTGGCAATTGCAAATATTGTATATGTAATAATTATCAATCAGCGTTGTCTCGTAAACCGACTGTAGTTATTACTCGTGGAATAGTAATTTGTTTGAATTAAATTAATTGCGTAGTATAATTTACTGATTGGATAAATAGTATTTTGTATTGTATTATTTTTATTGTGATAATTAAACTAATTGTGTAAGTAATTTGTACTAAGTTTAATTCGGTGATAATCGTACCTTGTAATGATGCCTTCACACCGGTCACCGACGCTTCGCTTACAAGCGGAACTGCGCTGGGCTGCGAATGCTCACAGCTTGATAGGGAGACCCGATAGAATCCATAGCTTGGAGAAGCGGCTCGAGCAAGTCACGGCCCGAAGGGCCGTAGTGGAGGAGGCATGCTCCGAGATTATGGCTTCGGGAGCGGAACAGGGAGTCCTAGACTCCTGTCTTTCCGACTATGAGCAATTTTTTGCTCTCACGGATGACCTGATTGAGGCAGGGGCCAAGCAGGCTAGTGACGCGCGTGAAGCTCGGCTGGGTGTCCTGCTCGAGTCCCCTCGGAAGCAGCCCACTCACCCGGAGCTGTTGGGACGACTTCCCACTCTGGACCTGCCAAGGTTCTCCGGGGTCCTCTCCGAGTGGTTAACATTTGTGGGACTTTTTGACAGCCTAGTGGATGCCCGGAGGGATTTAACACCAAGCCAGAAGATGGCGTATCTCCTGGCCTCATTAGAGGGGGAGGCCTTGGGCGTCGTCGGCCATTTGAAGGTGTCGGACGACGCCTACCTGAACGCTCGGGACCTCCTTGCCGGAAGGTATGCCAACGTACGGCGAATTGCGGACGAGCACGTCAAACTTCTGTTAAACCTCCCGTTGCTAAAGGACCGGGCCCGACTACGACCGGACGTCGTAAATCCGGTCTTGGTGGCCTGCAACTCGTTGAGACGGCTGGATTTGCCGGTGGACGAATGGTCCTTTTTGTTGCTCCATATTGTGCTGTCCCGCCTACCTCTCGATCTTCGACTCCATTTTGAGGAGAGGTACGGCGGAGACGGCGCCTCCTATATTCCTCCCTTCAGGGATCTGCTGCGGTTCTTGGAGGAGCAGTGCCGGCAGATTGAAAACGCAGCGGGCACCGCCGGAGATCTGCGGACTGCTAACCGAACCGTGACCAGGGAAAGGCGAAACCCCCCGGCCAAGTTGTTGGCAACCCCCCTCAGACCTAGTGGTGCTCCTGCGGGAGGGCGCCCCCTCCTATCATCTTATAGTGGCCTAGTGGCCAGGAAGGAGCCCCCCTGCTCCTATTGTAGAGCAGCAGAACACCAGGTGACGTCGTGCCCTAAATTATTAGGCAAGCCTGCCTCAGCGAGACGAACCATCGCCAGGGAGCGCCGCTGGTGCTATTCATGTTTAGAACGGCACCTCCAACGAGACTGCCCGCACCAGCGGCCCTGTCCGCACTGCCAGGGCAAGCACCACGCCGTTTTGTGCCTGGGCGCGAACGGCTCTTTCTCCCGGGGCTCGGCTGGGCCCTCATCCCCCACGGGCGGGGGCGCCCAGCCACCCCCCCTGACAGGTGACGCTCGTCGCTCTCCTACCGACGACCCTGCCCCTGGGTTCGGAGGGGGTTCCCCTCACGACCAGTCGGGGGGTCGTTCCCCCAGGGGCGGGGGGTTCGTCACCCCCCCCTCGGAGGGTCGAGAGGGACTTCGCGGCCACTCAGCGATCAGCGAGATCCTTCTCACCCCCATTAGCAGAGAGGCCGCGACTGGAGTACCACCCCCCCCCTTTGGTCGGTCCCGCTACTACGGGCTCCCTGAGACCTCGAAGCTGTCCAGGGCCTCCAGGCCAAGGTTCCCAGAAGCCCCCCAGGTCGGCCCGTTCTGCGATTTTCATCCACGGGTCATTGAGATGCCGCCGGAATTCCGCTTTCCGGACCCCCGGCTTGAGTGCCGGTCCGACGAAGGCAGCTCCTGCTAGGAAACTGCCGCCCTAGCTCCCACCACGGCCGCCTTCACTGATCCGTTAAGCCGTCCGCAGTCCACCTGTCAAACTGTTCTATTGCCGACGGCCGCCGTGAAGGTGTACAACCCGAGTGGCGACTGCTTAACTGTTCGCGCTCTATTGGATTCAGGTTCACAACGCTGTGTGGCCTCCACTCGGTTAGTGGGAAGACTAGGGCTCCCCTGGAGCTCCAAATCATGTCCAATGGTAGGTATTGGAGGTGCAGAGCCTCCTGCTCCTAGGGGACAAGCAAGGCTGGTGTTTGGTCCTGCAAGCGAACACCTCCACATCTTAGTTAAGGTAAATGTCCTCGATGATATTGTAGGCTTTCTCCCTAATGCCCGTATAAATGATAGCGCGGTTTGTTGTACGTCTGGCTTGAGACCGGCAGACCCTCAATGGTCCCAACCTGGGCCGATAGATTTGTTGCTGGGGGCCGACGTGCTGGGGTTCATCCTGTTAGGCGAGATACGAGCCCTACAGCCCGATGGCTTGTCAGCCGTGTCCACTGTATTTGGGCACAGTTTCTTTGGACCGGTTCTGTGGTCTCCACCGCATCAGGCAGCCGACCCGCTCCCAGTGGCGGGCGTGTCTCTTTCGGACGTCGTCCAGCGGTTCTGGGAAATTGAGGAGCCGCCACACGCGCCTCGAGTCAACCCTCTGGACCGTGAGTGCGAGTTGTTCTACCAGAACAATACCGGCCGCCGTGTCGACGGTCGCTTTGTCACCCGCTTACCCTTTCTTGACTCACGGCCTCCTTTGGGCCAATCTCGGACCATGGCCGAAAAGAGGTTGCTTTCTATGGAGCGCCGTATGCGTCGCGACACAGCCTTTCGCGACAAGTATGTCGAGTTCATGCGCGAATATCAAGAGCTGGGTCACATGTCACCTTCTCATTTCGACTGGCGATCACATGAACACTACTTCCTCCCCCACCACGCGGTTTTGAAGTCCCCTGGGAGTAAGATTCGGGTGGTTTTCGACGGCTCCGCCCCCTCGTCCAATGGGGTGTCCCTGAACCAGTGTCTCCACTCTGGTCCTAAATTGATCAGGGACATATCCGACATTTTGACCCACTTCCGTCGGCATCAAGTTGTTTTTGTAGCCGACATTCGGATGATGTTTCGACAATCAGTGGTCCACCGTGATGACCGTCGATATCAGCTGATCCTGTGGCGCGAGAAGCCCAGCGATCCGATACAAGTGTTCGAGTTGAACACCACCACCTATGGACTCCGATCCAGCCCGTATGTCGCCATGCGAACCCTCCTCGAACTAGCTGAGAGAGAGCGCCTAAGATACGCTCGGGGGGCTTCTATTTTGGAGACCTCGGTCTACATGGACGATATTTGTACGGGTGCCTCCACCGTCGAGGAGGCCCTCGTATTGCGAGACGAATTGATTGCCATCCTGAAGTCGGGAGGTTATGAGCTGCGCAAATGGTTGTCGAACTCCCCTCATATTTTGAAGGACCTCCCAGGAGAGGATCAACAAGACCCTCATCTATTCGAGCACCCTGACAATCCTAATTTGTTGACTGTGCTTGGCATTCAATATCAGCCTGTTCAGGATACCTTCACGTATCGAGTCAAGATCGATCCCCCCCCTGAATCATGGACCAAGCGCTCTGTGTTGTCAACTGTAGCTCGCACCTTCGATTCTAATGGTTGGATTACTCCGGTCATCTTTTTGGCTAAGTGTTTCCTTCAAAAACTCTGGATATCCGGGTTGGGTTGGGACGACCCTATAAGCGGTGCTCTCTTGCGAGAGTGGCTCTCAATTGTGTCCTCCCTTCCAGACATCGACCGGGTCTCCATGTCAAGGTGCTTCCTCCCTCCAGGGAAATGCAGGGTTACCCTGCACGGATTTTGCGACGCCTCTGAGAAGGGTTACGCTGCTGTTGTATATTTGCGGACGGTGAGCTCTTCTGGCCATACTTCCGTCCATCTCGTACTTGCTAAAAGCAAAGTGGTTCCCATTAGGTCCCGCTTAACTATCCCTAAGTTGGAACTGTCTGGAGCTGCTCTTCTCACGCGACTGCTCAACCACGTTCACTCCTCCTTGAAGTCGGTAATCGACATTACGGACGTCTACGCTTGGTCGGACAGTGAGATAGTACTTTGTTGGCTCCGAGCGGCACCTCACAATCTTGAGGTCTTCGTGTCGAACCGCGTGTCCCAAATCCAGAATTCTGTCACTTGTCTAACGTGGAGACATGTCCCAGGGGAGTTGAATCCAGCAGACTGTGCTTCTCGTGGCTGTGAGGCCTCCTACTTGGTTGATCACCCGCTGTGGTGGGGGCCCGGCTGGTTAGCTGAGTCTCAGGCGTTCTGGCCCCAGAACAAATACTCTGAACCAATTGAATTGCCTGGCCTACGAGCCCGAGTAGGAGCGGTCAAGGATAAGCCCACTCGTGACCTCTCCTTACTAGAACGGTACAGCTCTCTCGACAAGCTCTTGGGAGTAACGGCTTGGTTGCGTCGATTTGTCCGCAACTCGAGAGACCCATCTAACCGAATATCGGATTCCGCCTTGTCCCCTAGCGAGCGGCGCGAAGCCTTGATGCATTGGACCCGTATGATCCAAGCGGAGCATTTCGAGCTCGTGATTGATACCTTGAAGCGGGGCTTAGTTGTCAAGGGTGCGCTGGCCCGCCTGAACCTCTTCCTGGATGACTCGGGGATGCTTCGCGTGGGCGGACGTTTGAAAAATTCTCAACTGCCGTACGAGGCTCGACACCCTCTACTGCTCCCCAAGGACGGCGCCTTGGTTCGGTTGCTGGTAACTCACTACCATGTTCAGAATGCCCACGCTGGGTGCAACGCACTTTCGGCCATTTTGCAGCGGGAGTTTTGGATTTTGGCGGGTCGACGCACCATTCGGAGCGTCATCTTTAAGTGCATATCTTGTTATAAGTTGAAGGCGCCCATATCACAGCCGATGATGGGCGACTTACCACCCGACCGCGTCAGAGCCATCCGACCATTCGCGGGAGTCGGAACTGACTTCGCTGGCCCCTTCCTCGTCAAGTCCTCTAACCTTCGTAACGCGCGTGCTCATAAGGCCTATCTGTGCGTTTTCGTGTGCCTCTCCACTAAGGCTGTTCACTTAGAACTTGTAAGTGCCCTTAGCACGGAGGCCTTTTTGTCCACACTGGGTCGCTTCGTATCGCGTCGCGGTTTACCGGACCTGATCCGGTCGGATTGCGGAACTAATTATAAGGGTACTGATAGGTATTTGAAGGAGGTCGTTGAATTTCTGTCTAGCAACAGGACCTATTTAACTACTGCGATGTCCAAGAAGGGCATCCAGTGGAAATTCGACCCTCCGGCTTGCCCACACTGGGGCGGTATTTTTGAGGCGGTGGTGAAGGTTGCAAAGACGCATCTCCGTCGCGTTATTGGCGAAACTATTTTGACATTTGAAGAGCTTGCCACCGTATTCTGTAAAATTGAAGCAGTCCTCAACTCTCGGCCCCTCTGTCCCCTCTCGTCCGATCCGAATGATTTAGAGGTTCTAACCCCTGGCCACTTCCTGATAGGCCAGCCGCTTAACGCCCTGCCCGAGTACCCCTTCCGGGAAATAGTCTCTTCGCGGCTGAGCAGATTTGACATGCTGCAACAAATAACTCAGAGCTTTTGGCACCGATGGTCTCTGGAGTACCTACATCTTTTGCAGCAGCGCGTTAAGTGGTCTGACAAGACGGACCCCCCTCGGGTTGGAGACCTCGTGTTAGTTAAAGAACCTAACGCCTCGCCCTTGTATTGGCGCCGTGGGCGCATTGTCAAGTTGTCGTATGGACCGGATGGGATCCCTAGGGTGGCCGAGGTTTTGGTTGGAGATTCGGTTTTGCAACGTGCCGTCTCTACCCTATCCCGTTTGCCAATTTACTCGCGGACCTAGATCCTCATGTCCGGGACGGGGGCTTGTTTAGGCCTGAGTCGGCGCTCGGGTCGAGCGGGAGGCGCGCCTGACGGCGGAGGCGCGGGGGGGTGCAGTCTGGTGCGGTGCCCGGCTGCGCCGGCGTCGGGTTTTGCGCTTCACTTATCGCAGAGCGTGGATCTGGGTAGTTGCCCGTTGTGTGAATAGTTTAGTCGCACCTCTGCCTTAACGTATATACTTCGCGAACCTGAGTAGTTTGCCGCGCGGTCCGGTGATATTGCTTTTTTCACAAAGGTCGAGTTTATATGTGACGCGCGTTCGGTTAAATCTTGTTGGACTTTATTGGATTAACCTAATGACAATTGGCTTGTCTCCAATTAACAAGTGAGAAACGAGTGTAATTTACTAGGTTCTTAAATTTTTGTGACGGACTGCCACTTCGATATAAAGAATAGAGGTGAAGCCTTGGGGTCGGCGGTTCTGCAACCAGCAGGAAGTCAGGTTACATAATTTAACACAATCCCACCACAACACAGTCAAGCACACCCACACTTACACCTGAATCTTCCTAAGGTAGACCCTACTTCGAAGAAATAGGTAAGTTTTTGTTTGGTCCCCCTTTTACCGCTAACGTGTAATATTCCACAAGCCATTTAGGCCGACCTCCTGTTGCTCGTCGAGTGGAACTCCTGATGGGCCCGAGTTCCACGACCTTTGCCCGGGTAACTAGAGGCCGTAACAGCTATTAAGTAGGATATTTCAACGTGTAGTTTTTTTGTATACTAGCGATCTGCCCTGACTTTTCGCGGGTGATATCTGGATCTTGACAATAGCGTCACCCACCGAGCGTAAACATAAACTAGTGGACAGCAATAGATTTCTATATAGAGAGATATTTTGCTAGATTTCTTCATCCATTGCTATACGATTTTTTTTGTTAAATAGTTTATGACTTCAGTCGTAGTCTCATATGTTTTTTTATGGAATATGGGTGACAAACTTCGTCGACCTTCTTAGACTTAAAGTCGGTTCTTAGCTTTTGTTAAAAGTTATAATTATTATAAAAGGAAAAATTGTGTTATTAAAAATAAGAATTCTACTGCATAACCTGCATTACCATCACTACAGCCTATCAAAAGTGCACTCCTGAAAACAGGCTTCCCCCATAGATTGGTTCATAGAGGAGATATATGCCATATTCACCACACTTGGCAAGCGGGTTGGTTACCGCAGTTTTTATTTTCATTCAGCTGTAATTTGGGAGCCGCTGTTGCCTATATCCTGTTTTGTTTTTTTCTGACATTTATTACGAAATTTACAGGATAATAATATGGAACAGTGAATATTCTTAAACCGCCACCATACAATTAATGTGCCTATTGTAGTAGTTTAATGATTATAAATAATTTATTTATTCATTTATAAAAGGTTACACATCGGAATAACACATAATTACATTGATGTAATATATACCACATACTACAAGAGACCGAAGAAAACGATCCTATATGCAGTCGTGCAAGCTGACCCACTCGTGCTACAACCATATTATAAATGTGGCTGTACCACGTATAAAATTTAGAGTTAATGTTTCACTATTAAAGATACTGTAACGAGCTTGAGGTTCGTGACAATGAAGTTGCCGATAGAATTATCTAAATTAATACTTTAATTTTCTTTACACAAATTAAAACTTAAAACACCAATAATTAATCACAATTATTCACTTTATTCCACTCCGAATCGATCGATCGCACTTTGCAGCGCCTATAAATACACATTAGCACCGAAACGTACGAGATGATTCTAATTAATTAATTAAATTATTAATTAAATTAATTAATTAATTAATTAAAAAATTAATTAAAAATTTTAATTAAAACTTAAAAATTTCCTTTATTTCCAAAAATCCTATTACAAATATTTGTCGAGTCTTCCCTTTAAGTAGTCAGAGACACTTTAGATTCTCATCTATTCTTCACCGTTTTTTGTTTCTTCGGGTGAAATGGCGGTCCATTGCCACTTTAACTAACTGAACTTCATAAGAAAAATTATTGTTATTTAATTTTTTTTTAGCACTCCGTCCGTTTTAAGAACAGGTAAATGAAATTGTATACTTGGGGAGTGCTTTCAGCCGGGATGGAAGATGTGATTTAGATGTGGATAGGCGTGTCGCTGCCGGAAACAAAGTCAATGGTGCCCTGAATGCATTAGTCAAAAGGCAAGGCGTGGTGAAGAGTGCACGCCTTGCAATACATAACGCAGTGTTTGTACCGACTTTGTTATATGGCAGCGAAACCTGGGTATGCCAGAAGAAGCATAAAAGCAAGTTGAATGCAGTGGAGATGCGATCTCTTCGTAAAATGTGTGGCGTTACCATAGCCGACCGAAAGCGAAACGAAGAGATTCGCAATATGGCAGGATTGAAAGATGACCTTATCACAAAAATTGATAGGGGCGTACTCCAATTTATTTGTTACATTGAGCTCGTGATATAACTTATACTCATACAAAGGATTGAATAAAACTCATAGTAAAAAGTAAAAGCCGACTTCAAAGACTTAAAAAAATAAAAAAAATTCTTAAAAAAGCTTCTCTAAACACATCAAACAGCTTTCTAGTTGTAATCCTGATTGATGTTATCCCGTTCATATAAGAAACTTCACCTCCTCATTAGGATTTTTCCTGTACCGTGGACACGATCCACATAAATACATTTTACAAGGATATTCATCTTAACCCGCAACGATTTGTCGAGACTTTTTTGAACAAAATCTCGGACTGGGGGCGACTAAATCTAGTCCAGTTTGATCCCCGTAAGACACAAGTTTGCACGTTTACCGCTAAAAATCCCCGTCGTCGTATCTCATTAGTTTCAAGGCACTGCCCTTGTTACCTCAGCCAGTATCGGAATCCTCGGCATCGATATAGCGAAATACGTGCAGTTTCGTGGTCACTTGGAAAAGAAGGCCAAATTGGCGAAAAAGCCTGTCGACAGCAGAGCGGGACAGTATTTCATGACGGCTCACCGCCTGCAACTTAACAAGGAGCAGGGCTGGGGCTCCCCAGTGCCAGCTCCTTTCATTTGATCCCATCCTGCGCAGAGCAGTTCGAATCGTCGGCGACCGAGTTCTTTTCGATCGGCTTGACTCACTGGCATTGCGAAGAGATGTTGCATCTCTTTGCGTATTTTATTGTATCCACCACGGGATGTGCTCTGAGGAATTGTTCGGACTGATTCCAGCAGCACAGTCACACCGTCGCACATCGCGACAAAACTCGCGATACCATTCATACCATCTGGATGACTAGCGGTCCAACACTAAGCGGTTTAAAAGAAGTTTTCTTCCTCGCACAACTTCCTTGTGGAATCAATTACCTTCGGTGAATTTTCCGGACCGATACGACTTAGGGACTTTCTAGAAAAGAGTCTATTAAAGGCCGGCAACGCATCTACAATCCCCCTGGTGTTGCAGTTCTTCATGGGCAGCAGTAATCATTTGCTTTAATTTTACATAAGTAAAATTTCCTTTAAGAGTTTTTATTAGCTCTGGTTCGCTATCCTTACCTTAACGTAAATCATAATGTACAGGAATGGGAGGCAGGTGCTCTTCAATGATTGATTTATTGAACGTTTGTTGGTTATATTTAAATCGTCTTATTGCTGACAGTGTGTATCAGGTAATAATCAAAATTTCAAACAGACAGATCTTATAACTAATTGCACGACGTGCTGTGATTGGTTGCTAACAATGACAAGCTCTGATTCGTAGATAAAAGTTTGGTGTTCCGGTGCGTCGCCAGGCGGCGTTAGAAGTCGCGCTAACATGCCGGCCGCCTTGGAAGCTCCAACTTCCAATGATGTATCTACGTTGCTGATTGATTGGAGATGCCGCAGGCTGCATTCATGTTATCGTCCTCTGCTGATGATACAGGCAGAGGGCAGATTTTCGAGAACACTCGTTGTACAGGACCCGTAGCAGTTTGGATGGTGGCGACACGCGACACGCCATTTTTTCCGGGGAAATATGGGTAACTCTGCCCATACGCCATTTAATGGAAGGTAAATTGTCCTCCTTAATAATTGTGTTTAATGCTATGTCTTAACTGTTCGCCTTCCACTTCGTTCTTGTCTGAAGTTCAGCAACATACTCTTGTGACCAGCGTTTCCAGAAGTGCTGTTTTATTTGTGAGTCCACTCTTTGAAACCGTTTCAAGCTGTGAGTCCGTGCTTCGGTGTGGTCTCTGTAGGCTGGTGCAGTGAGTGGCCGGCCGATGAGAAAATGAGCTGGGCTTAGTGGACGAAGATCATGTAGATCTGAGGACATAGGACTTATAGGACGGGAGTTTAGGACTGCTTCGATCTGTGCCAACACAGTGCTGAACTCGTCGTATGTCAAGTTAGCGGTACCCACGACACGCTTAAGGTGGAACTTACAGGATTTTACTCCTGCTTCCCACAATCCCCCAAACTGAGGAGCATATGGGGGAATAAATTTAAATTCAATATTGTCGGTTGATAATTTATCAATTATTTGCTTTGAATTTCGCTCTAACATTTTGTTAATCTCTTTCATGGCTCCAATGAAAATTTTACCGTTATCTGAGAAAATTTGAGCTGGTTTACCTCGTCGTGAGATAAATCTTTTAAGTGCTAATATAAATTCTCTAAAAGCAGCTAACGTACTGACAAGTTCTAGATAAATGGTCCGGGTAACAAAACAAACGAATATGCAAATATAGCCCTTTTCCAATTTAGCTCCCCTTCCTTTGCAATTCAGTACGTTTATGGGACCCGCATAATCTACTCCACATCGAATGAATGGGAAACCAGGTTCTATTCGTTCAGACGGAAGGTTGCCCATGATTGGCGTTAGGGTTTTACCTTTCATTCGAGTGCAGCGGACACATTGGTGGACAACCTTTCTAGCTAGGTTTCTACCCCCTAACGGCCACCAATTCTCACGCACGGTGGCCAATAGCAGCTGGGGACTAGCATGAAGAAGCTCTTTGTGTTGATATTGAAACAACAATTGTGTGAAGTAGTGTTTACTTGATAAAAGTATCGGGTGCTTCTTGTCGTAATTAAAGTCAGGCGAGTTACTAAGACGGCCACCTACTCTAATTATATCCCTTTCATCTAGAAATATATTAAGCCTAAGTTTTTCGAACCTGAAGTTTTTAAGGTTAAGTTACGTTTTAACTTATCATATTCCATCGGAAACGATTCGCGTTGAGCAAGACGCGCTAGCGACTGTAATGAGTCATTCAATTCATCTACTGATAGCGGCCCCTGTGTACGATTTTTCTTTGGTGTGCGTAAGTTATGTATGTATAGCAACAGGTAAGCGCCGGCGCGCACGATACGCTGATAAGAACGAAACCTTTCAAAATTAATAATTTTATTCTTTGTTACATCACAAACCATAACCGTTGTCGTTTGTGATTTTAGTTCTGGTAAGTCGGAGTGTGTAGTCGAAGATTGCTATGACCATGCCGACTCGGAATTTTTTAAGAACTCAGGTCCACTCCACCACAGATTACTGTCAATGAGTACATCAAGACTAAGACCGCGCGAGACCAGATCCGCTGGGTTATTTTTGGTTCCTACATGTAACCATAACGCATTACTTGTTATTTCATTAATCTCCACTATCCTATTTTGAACGAATGTTTTTAACGAATGTGGTGACGTACGTAGCCATCCAAGGACAATAGTTGAGTCTGTCCAAAAGTAAATTTTGTGGAAATTAACACGCAATGACTCGAAAATTTTCCTATATAATTGTGCGCCTATTAAAGCCCCGCACAGTTCTAGTCGGGGTGTGCTGACTGGTTTAATTGGTGCAACTTTACTCTTTGCACACAATAATCTAATAGTCACCGATGAGTCATCAGAGTAGGTGCGAACATATGCACATGCACCATACGCACTCTGCGACGCGTCCGTGAATACGTGTAATTCTATAAACTGTGTGTGTGCGCTCATAGCATGACGCGGAATACGTAGGTTATGCGAATGTTGAAGTGTGTCAATAATTTTTTCCCAGGATAACGCAACATCACTGGGAACGGGATCATCCCAATTTATCTTGCACAACCACACTTTTTGCATCAATATTTTAGCTACTACGATAGCTGGTGTTAAAATTCCTAGAGGATCGTATATTTGTGCGATTATCGACAACATTGTACGTTTATTTAGTAAATTCGGTCTAACTACTTGTGTGGTAAAATGAAGTTCATCACTTTTATTATACCAACCCACTCCTAAAGTCTTAGTTTGGCAAGGTTCGCCTAATGACAAGTCTTTAGATATGTCGTGGTCACTGATATCAACGTTAAAAAACCACTAATGCAACGGTAAACAAGCCGAGTTTAAAGTATTTCGTAACTTCTCACAGGTATCGAGTAAGCTATTTAAATCATTGTAACCTAGGATGACGTCATCAACGAAAAAATCCTCTCGGATTACTCTCGCAACCTGCTGATCCTTACATTCCAGCGCAAGCTGGCGTAAACATCTCATACTAAGGTATGGCGCAGACGCAGTGCCATACGTCACGGTGTTTAGGCGATATACACGTATTGGGTCCGACGGAAGTTTACGCCATAATATCAATTGTAAATCTCGTTGATCTGGTTGTACAAGAAAATTCCGAAACATTTTCTCAACGTCCGCACAACCCACGTATTTATATTGCCTAAAGCGTAATAAAATGCTAAAAATGTCATTCCGAAGTGGTGGACCAATATGTTGAATATCGTTGAACGACTTACCGGACGACGTCGCTGCGCTTGCATCGAAAACAGTGCGCAGTTTAGTTGTACTGCTATTTTCATTAATAACGCCGTGATGCGCCAAAAATTAGTGGGGTGACTCATAAGTTTCAACGCAACTCATATGACCGAGCCTTTCATATTCCCCCATAAAATCTACGTATTTTTCCCTAAATTGTGGCGAACGAGCGAATTTTCGTTCTAACGACAACAAACGTTTTTCAATCGCTGTGTAACTGTCTCCGAGCACATCAGCTGATTCCTTTAAAGGAATTCGTACGGAAAACCTACCATCTTCCATACGTTTTGTCGTTTTTACAAAAATGTCTTCGCACGCACGTTCGTCAGCACTAAGGATGTTTTTATTAACTTTATTGTTTATCTCTTCGAGTTCCCAAAACAATTTCAACTGTGAGTCAATTGTTTGGGAGAAATTACATTGCACACTCTTAACGGGAAATGGGTTATTATGTAAAGATCCCGACATTATCCAACCCAATTTTGTATTTTGTAAATAAGGTCCTTTATTCAACTTAATTTTGCCATCACACAATAATTCCCAGAACTTATCCGCGCCTATCAGTATATCGATCTTTGACGGTGAGTGAAAGTTCGGATCCGCAAGTTGAATATTATCAGGTAAACTCATATTATTTACATCGACACTAAATGTGGGTAATTGATTTGTAATGCACAGCAACACTAAACAATCAATGTTCGTAAAAAACGAATTTAACCTTGAACGTAATTTTATTTTACAAATGTGGGTGGACTGCGAAATTGTTTGACCTACCCCAGCAACGTGATAAGTGGACTGTATTAACGGTGCATTTAATGTTTCTGGTTGCGCGGAAACCCATTCGTATTTATTTTATATTGGACGGTAGGTGCCAAGTCGCTTATTCCTTTCCGAAAACGATATCATTTATACCCTCCTATCGACACATCGGGGTGGTGGGGTGGGAGGGGCAAGAAGATGATTCTAGAATGTCACGTAATCATCGGAACCGAGGACATATAAGGCACGCGCGACCGATGCGAGGCTCTTCCCGCCGCGCCAGTCATTGGAACAACAGCTCTCTTCCCGCCGCAGTCGTCGTTGAAACTACAACGCTTCTCTTCCGACGCACCCCTGGGGCCCCAGAGTGTCTGTCCAGAAGAAGTTCCGGAAGTCGCCGCTATAGTGCTCTACAGGATAGAAGAAACCGCGGTGAGTCAATATTCCTTTATTTACTGCCTGATTAACATAATTGTTTTAACCCGCTCCAATTCTGTGTTCTCCTAATCAGGCAGGATTCCTTTTCATCGATTTGGCACAATAATAGTTTTAGTTCAGGGAAGAGCGAGTGCATTGTACCGCATGCTATAGTAGTCACTTTTACGTAAGCGTAGAAGCAATCGCATATACAGTCCACTTTAGTTAATATCTCGCGTAATAGGTTTAATGTTCGACCGGGGAACTAGATTTTCGGCAGCCTTAGACACGTGGCTCCACCATTTCATGGTCCTTCGAGCCGGATTTGGTCGAATTCTTGAATTAATTAATTAGATAATGCACTCTAATTTATGGAATAGACTTAAATAGTGTTCGTTTAAATTTAAATTTTGATTAGGTACTCGCCAACAGAATTATTCGTTTTATAGCGCTCGTATTTGGTTAAATTTAAAGCTTATTAAATAATTGAAACAGTGTAATAGGAACCGTTTGATACGCTTACCCCACAATCTTGATAAAATTATTGAGTTTAGCAAACGACGCGTCACCTCGACTTGCTGCGCAGGTGTTCGATTTAATTACGTAATACGGCATACCGAGTGTCTATCCTTCATTGTTTGTGTGTTGTGAGATTAATTGTGATTAATATAACTTTATTATAATAATTTAAAATGGCAGTTAGTGGAAGTGAAATCAAAATTAAAACGCTTTATGCCAAGAGGGACATACTCTTTTCGCGTATGCAGAATATAAGTGATTATATAAAGAACATTAATATAGAAGCAGTGCGGGAAACATTTTTGAATGAAATCGAAACAGTAGATTCTTTGCGGATAGATTACGAAAGAATATTAGACCAAATTAATCATTTGGAATTACAAATCGACCCGAAATACAAAGTGAACTACCAACCGCTGCTGGCGTTCGAAGATATGTTGTGTCGCGTGAAAAGAACTGCGAAATCCCTACAATCTCAAAACGAAGCAAGGCCGAAAACACAGGTACGTCCAAGTGACCCAATTAGGTTGCCGCCAATAGATATTCCGGTATTCAATGGTGATATTAAGACGTGGCCCTTCTTCTTCAGTAATTTTCAAAACAATATACACAATAACCCATCGTTATCGGACGCTGAAAAATTATATTACTTAATTAGTAAACTTAGTGGCAGGGCACAGTCGATCTGCTCTGGTTTTACACCTACAGCAAACAATTACTTATTAATATTCGAAACGCTTAAAACTAAATATGAAGATAGGAGAATGTTAGCTTCCGAATATTTGAACCAGATATTCGATCTTAAACCTATATCATCCGCGAACATCAACGGCTTAGAGCAGTTTCTAGATAAATTTGTGGCATCGGTGGCTGCACTTAAGAATTTGAAATTTAATGATCTTATGGACGTGGTGTTTCTCCATGTTGCACTAAAGAAATTAGACCCCGACACCGTGCGTGCGTTTGAAATGGAGCATCGTAGCTCGGAGATGCCTTCCTTTCATTTATTAGCATCGTTCGCGCGAGATCAAATAAAGGTGATGCAGCGCTCTCCGAACGTTAAACAGGAGATTAAAAAGTGCGTCGACCGTACACAGACTCAACCATCTAAAATAGCAGGGTCGTTAACTTACGTAACCGCTACGCCAACATCACTCCAGCATACTTGTTTAGTATGTAAAGATAGACACGGTAATTTATATAATTGTGCGACTTTTCGTAAATATTCACCAAGCGAGCGTTATAAATTAGTAAAGACAAACAACCTATGTTTGAACTGCTTAAGCGATAAGCATTTAGTTGCAAAATGCAATTCGAGTTCCGTATGTAGCAAGTGCGCCAGGAAACATCACACGCTATTACATTTTGAAAATAGTAACATAGCGGCATCAAGTAAAGCGGACAAGGAATTCGCCCCTACTAAGGTCAACGATTCTAGCGGTCGACCTGGTGATGTCGCTCTGTGCTCATTGGCAAATATGGGAGCACAACCTCCTTCAACCGTGTTACTGGGTACGGCACGTATTTTGGTTAGGGATTCGCGTGGAAACGAACAAAGCGTCCGTGCACTGCTGGACAGCGGAGCCCAAAATAGCTTTATAACGCGACAATGTTGTCAGCGCTTGGGCTTAGTAATAAATAGGTCACTTTCATATCCTATAATTAAAGGCATCGGAGGTACTAGTAAAGCGACACAGGGATATACAAATTTAAAATTTTATTCTCGGATAGATCGTAATGTTAACTTTGATATAAATTCACTAGTAGTATATCTACTTCTACCTACCCTATCGGGACCCTATCGGGTCACTGAACGGTTGCCAACCGTTTCGGTTGACACCTCGGCATTGATTGAATTTAAAAATTTGACTCTAGCGGACGACACTTACGCCGTTCCTGGAAACATAGACATGCTCATTGGAGCATCGCTTTTCCCTCATCTTTTGTTAAACAATAAGGTCAGGGGCAACTCCTTGCATACCGCGCCTTACGCACTGGAAACCGTATTGGGATATGTTATCCTTGGCTCCGCCCCCCATCATAGATAGCATTTCGGCAACATCCTGTTGTTGCACCGTCGCTGTCGAACCTCCCGAATTATTGACTCGCAATTTTCGGGAAATAGGGGAGGGGAACATCCCGCTTTTACTTAGCTCGGGTAATAAATTATGCGAAGGGTCGAGAAGCAAGACGTTAGAGTCTGTTGTTAATAAACCTGTTGTAGTTTCGTCGTAGCCGAAGGGAACGCCGAGTAGGGATTGCCCTGGAGCTAGGTTTACCGACACTGCGAACAAGGCCCATATTAGCAAGATTAGATCGCCCCGCAACCCGTCAGGTGACATATTCAGTGCTCGAATCGATCTAGTTAGCGGAAGCGCGTGCGGCGCGGATCGAGGTCACGGTCGCGGCGCATGGAGACACCGAGCCGCTGCGACAGAAAGCGTGCCTCACTGGAGGCTACGGAATAGACCTGCTGAGGCCAATCTTGATTGGCGGGAGGAAGTGAGACTTCGCGAGCAACAAACCATATGCAGTGTTGTTCCGAAGCGTTCATCGCATAGTTTTACCGCTTATTAATAATTATAGCTTAGTCGCTTAGAAATTGCATACTTGTGATTGGATAGTTTTATTATTTAAATATTAGATTGTCGTTGATAGAATTATATATTGGTATTTCCTTAGTGTTTGTTTAGCTTGTTGGTGTTCCGTAAAATTAAAAATAAAATAGTGTAGTTTAGCCGCGCCACAGCAATACGCTGTGTTATATTTAAATCATTTTTGTCGTTACAGTGTAGCCTTTGTAGTTTAAAAGTCGATAAGTAGTGTTTGTTCGTATATCGTTACGTCCGATTACAACTATGCCGAGTCGCTAGTATTACGTGAACTTCAACGTGCGCACTTCTCCGAAGAAATTAGAAGATTACAATCGAATAGAGCTTGTAGTCGCGCCTTTCAACGCCTTAAGCCATTTTACAGGATGGGATTGTAAGGGTAGGTGGACGCTTGTCCAACTCGCAATTGAGTTTCGACCAACGGCACCCTATTGTTTTACCGCGTAAAGACCATATCATGAACTTATTAGTCGACTACCATCATAAATTGAACTCGCACGCTGGCCCCGACTTGTTGATGTCGATTTTGCGTCAGAATTATTGGATTCTTTCTGCACGTAGTTTAATACGCAATCGGGTGCACAGATGTATAGCTTGCTTTCGGGCACGCCCCAAGCCGTTATTTCCGGAAATGGCGGAACTTAGATCTTGTAGAGTAATACAATCAGTAAAGCCCTTCACGCACACCGGGTCTAATTCGCTGGTCCGTTTAAGGTCACGCTCACTCGCGGGCGTGGTATAAGATCCACAAAGGCTTACGTCTGCATTTTCGTATGTCTAACTACTCGAGAGGTGCATATAGAACTCGTTGGTGATCTAAGCACAGCAGGCTTTATGGGTGCATTTAAAAGATTTCTTTCCCGCCGTGGCCCTGTAAGTAGATTGTGTTCGGATAACGGTACGAACTACGTCGGTGCAAAACGTATTCTATCGGAACTACATGAGCTCTTAGCTAGCAAGTATTATAATTCGGAGTTCGCTCACATTCGAGCCGAGAACCGCATTGAGTGGTCTCTGAACGTCCCAGCCGCGAGACATTTTGGGGGCAATTGGGAGTCATTATACCGAGTAATAGGAGATCAAATTTTGTCCTTCGAAGAGCTAAGTACGGTGCTCGCTCAAATTGAATGCGTAATGAATAGTCGCCCACTTTGTCGTACGTTGTCTAGTGACCCCTCGGAACCGCTGGCTCTAACTCCAGCACATTTTTTGAATTTAACGCCTTTAAAGTATTTGCCAGCCGCAGATATGGATGAGAACAGACTTAGCATTTCCGCACGCCACAAATTATTAGATCGGTTAGTGCAATCGTTTTGGAAACGATGGAGGGTGGAATACTTGCATACTTTGCAGTCTCGGCAAAAATGGAACACAGCAACTGAGCCTTTAGCTGTAGGAACTGTAGTTGTGCTCACCAAAGAGAATACGCCGCCTCTCCACTGGCCGTTAGGAATTGTCGAGGAGGTCTTTCCCGGTTCCGACGGAGTAATTAGGATAGCTCGCGTTAAGACCACGGTTGGGTCTTACTTGCGTCCGGTTGTCCGTTTGTGCCCCCTGCCTCTTCCATAATTTAAATTAGCTTTCTAGATTAAAATTGTAGTTGAATTTAGGTAATCTTAGCGTTAGTTAGTTATTTTGTTAGTTGATCTTAGCTCTAGTTGTTTTAGTTAATTTTGAAGGAAATCCTTCAAGGGCGGGGGAGATGGTTGCGCGGAAACCCATTCGTATTTATTTTATATTGGACGGTAGGTGCCAAGTCGCTTATTCCTTTCCGAAAACGATATCATTCATACCCTCCTATCGACACATCGGGGTGGTGGGGTGGGAGGGGCAAGAAGATGATTCTAGAATGTCACGTAATCATCGGAACCGAGGACATTTAAGGCACGCGCGACCGATGCAAGGCTCTTCCCGCCGCGCCAGTCATTGGAACAACAGCTCTCTTCCCGCCGCAGTCGTCGTTGAAACTACAACGCTTCTCTCCCGACGCACCCCTGGGGCCCCAGAGTGTCTGTCCAGAAGAAGTTCCGGAAGTCGCCGCTATAGTGCTCTACAGGATAGAAGAAACCCCGGTGAGTCAATATTCTTTTATTTACTGCCTGATTAACATAATTGTTTTAACCCGCTCCAATTCTGTGTTCTCCTAATCAGGCAGGATTCCTTTTCATCGATTTGGCACAATAATAGTTTTAGTTTAGGGAAGAGCGAGTGCATTGTACCGCATGTTTTAGTAGTCGCTTTTACGTAAGCGTAGAAGCAATCGCATATACAGTCCACTTTAGTTAATATCTCGCGTAATAGGTTTAAGTTTCGACCGGGGAACTAGATTTTAGACACGTGGCTCCACCAGTTTCACATAACGATTTCTTTATGAAACAATGTTGACTACCATTATCAAGCAAAATGCGTACAGTGTGATATTTGTTACTACAATCTGCTATGTCCACTAACGCTGTGGACAGCAAAACGTTGGGTAATAACGAATATCCTGATTACTGCTTTGCGATTCTGAATGGTTAGTCGTAACGTGTAATGATGACGAGACAGTGGAGCGGTGACCGGCTGTGCTGATGCACTCGACCCGCTCACCTGTGATGCGCCATCTACCTGCCCATCAATGTGAAGCAAACTGTTGTGCCTTTTATCACACAACCTACATGGCCCAAACTTGCATTCGTCAAGTAGGTGGGTTGCGCGTAAACAATTGATGCACAGCTGATGCGTTTTAATTATCTTATTCCTTTCTTGGATAGACGAATTAAGAAACCTTGAACAGGAATAAATCGCGTGATTACCATGACACATCACACACACGCGGCTTTGTTTTAGTTTCGTATTACCCTTATTATTATTGTTAGAAGCGTTTGTAGCAACATGAGTATGTGTATATTGTTTCTTAGAGCGCGTTTGTTTGCCGCCTTTGTTCTCGTGGGATTTGTTATGGTTCACTTTTATCATTTCTAAAACGTCGGCGCGGTCCTTAAGAAATTTAAGTAAGTCATCCAGTTTGAAAGCTGACCCTGATTCAATTAAAGAACTAGCTGTACCTTGAAAATCTTCCCATTCGCGTTCAGTGGCCTGATCTAATTTGGAAACGACCATGTAAATGATTAAAGTGTCCCATGAATCTGTTGGTTCACCTAACGTTTTAAGGGCACGCAAATTTCTCAAAACAATATCTATTAAGTACCTAATCTGGGAAGCGGACTCTTTATTTAACGATGGAATTTTAAATAATGCCTTCACGTGATTATGAACCAATAGTCGCGGATTACTAAATCTATTCTCTAATAGCTCCCATGCGTGAGAATAGTTGTTAGCCGTAAATTCTAATGCACCTATGACGTATGCCGCGGTACCCGACAATGACGATTTTAAATAATGAAATTTTTGAACAGGACCTAAATCATCGCGATCATGAATCATACTAACGTAAGATTTTTTAAACTCTAGCCAGCAATCGTATGAACCGTCAAAGGAAGGTATTTTAATATCGGGTAACTTTATGCCTATCGGCTTACATGTTGAAACACTAGACTTGTCAGCTACTTCCTTTCTCAATAAAAGTTTTGCAGAAGCTACAGCACAATAAAATTGATTTTCGAAACGATCTCTCTCTTCCAGCTGTTTTACAAGATCGAGATCCTCCGCTACCTCTTCTTCAATTTTAGTCTGTATTTCACTATACATCTCTATTAAACTCGAAGTACTCTCGACACATAAATTTAATTCTAATGACTGTTGTTCAGTCAAGGTTAAAGTGAACTTTTTAACATAATTTTCAAACAGAGTTAATCGACCTTTTAAAACTCCTCTTTTCTTAATTAAAGCTGACAATTTGGGAGCACTCATTTTGGGAATTAAGGAAATCAAGAGTACTTACAGTTGCCAATTTGTAGATGCGTGCGAACCAAGGTGGGTGCCGTTGCGCAGGTAGGTACCGCCACTTGAGCACTGGAAATGGAATATCAGCATGAAATCAACACCTATCGAAGGATAGGATGGGGATACGGACGGGAAGTTCAAAAACCTGCCGCTCCTGTCTGTCGATGCCTTAACGTTGCAGCTCTTGGCTCGATACGTGAATCTCCTCTTCGTATTTTGATGTGACGAATCTTCGGAGATTCTAAGCTTGAACTCCTTATTCGGCTCGATAGGACCACTTTATGTACAGGAACGGGAGGCAGGTGCTCTTCAATGATTGATTTATTGAACGTTTGTTGGTTATATCTAAATCGTCTTATTGCTAACAGTGTGTATCAGGTAATAATCAAAATTTAAAACAGACAGATCTTATAACTAATTGCACGACGTGCTGTGATTGGTTGCTAACAATAACGAGCTCTGATTCGTAGATAAAAGTTTGGTGTTCCGGTGCGTCACTGGGCGGCGTTAAAAGTCGCGCCAACACATAATATATATTCTGTCAAACGCAGGAATTCTTCTACTAAATCTAGTGTTAAATGAAGTAACATTTTAAACGTGGACATTTTAAGATAATTTTTCATTAAACAAAAAAAATCAGTAAAGAAATCAATAACGTTTTAAATTAATTATAATGACCATTAGGATTTATAATTTTTTGATTTTTTTTGTTATATTTGTTTCTCGATTTTGTTGTCCCGATTTTCGACTTTGCGTTTATTGTGCTTTAATGAGATTATTTATTATTGACGGGTTAATATTATCGACTGAGTAAGCTATGTTGCCACCTCAGATAAACATGTGCACCTAAAACTATGATTTTGATAGCAAATTATTACAGATACATATGTGAGCGTGAGTGTTCTTATAAGTTAATCGTGGCTATGGCTTGGTTTTGGCGTCATCGTAATGAACACAGCGGTCCCTATATCTTTCCGTTTAGTCTGAGACTGCCACAATATCTATCTTGGACTTCCTTAGCTGGTTTGTACGAAAGCAAGAGTACAAGATACGATAGAAGGTAGTTATTTGTAGTTATTCTTATCTGTGTCAGCATACAGTATTTTTGCAAGAGGCAAGAAGTTATGAATATCGCTCGAAAGGTGCTTTTACAACGAGGTTATATGTAGGTATTTATGGGCTACAGCAATGTAGGTGAATATCCTGGTTTATCACCCTTCTATAAAAAATCCACGTATTGCTTAAATGTTGTTTTTGCACATTTCATGTGTTGTTTTTTATAACCACAAACTTTCTTCAATCTTTTGTACGACTGTATTTAATAAAACGCAAAGCGTCGTAACACGCACTCTGTGACGAGTTATTTACCTTTCCAGTTTGCGTCAATTTGTCAACACGTCTATAAGACTATAAATAATACGTAACATAATAACCTTAGGTAAAGATACGTTGCAAATATTGCGGCTTGTATTTACTGCTCGGGAGAAATAATTTACTTAATTTCGTGTTTTTTTTAATATGTAGGTATAGTGTTATGGTTTATACAATAAAATATAATAAACATGTTTTTCATCGAAATTTATATATTTTTATAACAATGGTGGCAAAATAGAAGTATAATAGTAATTAAAGTATTTCTATTTATATTATAAGTACCTGGTGATGAAATATAAATAATATTTTTTGATCTTAGCGACATAACAGAAAAAACGGAACTGGTTATTTGAGTAAAAAATCATGAGTGCAATTATTTCAAATTAAATTTTCGTGTTTTTAAAAAATACTAAAAAAATGGCTCGAAAAAATAGATTTTCTCAAAAAAGAAAGGAACATGAAAAAAAATTAAAAAAAAGTCGGTCGGTCTGGGTTTTACGATTCTGTGACCGACCATTATACCAATTAAGCTATTTATAATCAGGAACAATCCGTCAAAATTTACCTTCTTATTCTAACGATATTGTAGCAGTTTTTCATTGCCTAACACGGACAAAAAGATATTTTCTAAAAATAAATCCTAGCTAGATCGATTTATTATCCCCGGAACTCCCTGCACACTACATTTTATGAAAATCGTTGGAGCCGTTTCCGAGATCCCGATTATATGTATATATATATATATATATATATATATATATATATATATATATATATATATATATATATATATATATATAGTATAGGATTATTAGAAAAATGATGGCGAGAATTGAATCGCCGCAATGGATGACAGTTACTCACAATTGATGTTTGGCACATGGCTGGTATGAATGTTTTGACTGTTGAGCAAAGCAAAAAAAACCTATCAATAGTTCATTGCTGAACATAGGCCTTCTCCATATACTGCCTTATAAGGGGATATTTGCCATTGTTGCTACGCTTGACACACGGGTTACAACCGAAGTTTTTATTTTTATTTTTGGTTGTTTTTAAAAGGACTCCGCTGTCCACCTCCTGGTTCCTTTCTCTCTTACACCTCTTACGACACTATCGAAACAATAGGTAGTGGATATTTTTACACTGCCAATACACGGTCAATAGAAGATATCAATTGATATGGGAAATCAGAGTTGGCTCGCTCGGCAGGCGGATAAGTAACCATAATCCAAACCAAATCTGAAACTTTACGTCTTGAGGAAAGCTACGTCAAAGTCCACAGTACGTTTGGGCAGCGTGGTGGAATTTTCCTGTCCTAAAACCCTTTCAGAAATGAGGGGGAGCCTCTGCCTAGTAGTCGAAGGTACGTAGGATTTTTTTACTTTACGGTATACATTTTAATTATATAGTAAACTGCCGCAACGTAACTAAAATAGTAAATAGATATAAATAAGCATTATCAAAAATATTTTTATAATATAAATACAATTGGATAAATTTACTCACAGAATGTAATTAATTTGATCTTTACAATAATTCAAAATACAGTAACTTCCAAATAAAATATTAACAAAGTTTGTTAGCAGTTTCAAAGTTAATAACATTGTTAGTAATTTATTTCATCAATTAAAGCCAAAGAGTGAGCCAAAATATCAGCCTCTTTGATGAAGGAATCAAGAAATTATTATCTTTCACTATTTTAATTTATGCTTATAGTTTATAGAGTGAATTAATTAAAGATTTGCTTAAGTTCTATTTATTTAAAAGTATCCTCATTTTTTTCAAAAAATTCTAAAATAACAACACCTTAGTCAGTTACAACCTTTGTCTATTTCAGCCGCAACGTTGAATTGCGTGCACCTCCTAAGTGGTGTTCCGCTCAGAGGGTTCCCGTTACAACCTATCAAAAGTGCACCACTTAACCTCCCTATATATTAATTTATATTGAGGATTTTATATATAGTTACCACGCTTGCCAGGCGGGTTGGCAAAGTCTTTTTTATTTTTGAGTTGATATTAGTAAGACGCTGCTGGTTCTTACACCACCGGATAGTCGATATTCTTACACCACCACCACATGTTATAGAGAGCCTTCAATTCAGTTGTATAAAAAATGCTGCATATAACCGTTAGCGCTTAGCGACAGCGAGTAAGCGAAATAAATTGTGTGCGTACTCGTACAAGCACATTAAAAACACTAAATATTCTAGTGTCTTTTCTGTTTTTTGTTTAACACTCCAGTAGGCGCGCCTCTATTTGGGACGTTAGTAGTCGCGCGCTCTACAATTGTAGAACATATTTAATGATGGAGTTTTAAAGCAAAGTTGCATAAATAAAAAGTATTTGTATAATATTGAGATAAACTTTATTATTATAAAGCTAAAATAAACAAAACATAATCATATTTAAAAATAATAGGAACTAAAAAAACAGCCTTTTTGAAAATAACAAAAAAAACGCCAAATTTTTGCTCTTAACATTATAAGTCTCATATTTCTTAATCTGTCATGTCTTCCACCTCCATTTCTTCGTTTTTGGCACAGTCGGGACACAGAAGAACCTGATGGTCGAGACAAATCCACTTGTTACATATATAACAAAGCTTCCTGGTGGACTTGTTGCGCGCTCTGCCACAGAAAGAACATTTACCAACACGTCCGGTGTTTGAGGGTTGTGCTGGGCCCGGGTTCAACTCGGAGGGATCATTTAGACCCAAAAGAAGTTTTCCTTTTATTTTCAGGGATTTTGGAATGCTTTCGACAGTTATTCTGCGCTTTATGCACGGAGCGACAAGGTGAAATCCAATTTCGTACAAATAATCTTTTCGTGGCTTGTTACTGTAGCCCTTGTTTATTGTATACACAACATATCCGTTTATGGCACTTATATTCATCATATCAAAGAATACAGTGAGCGGCCAACGTCTGGAGTTTCTGGAAACGTCGTAAGAACCGCACATTTTGTCCACAATATCCACGCCATATTTTGTATTATTATAAAATGTTATTATCTCTGTCTTACGTACGTTACGGTTTTTTTTTGGCACGTATGATACTAAAGTCCCCTCTTTTTGGAAACCAAATATTGAATCATTCTCACATCGATGTTTAGTAAGCTTGAAGGATTCGGGAATTTGTGGTTTGTTTTTTTTTCAAAGTGCCAACAACGGTAATTTTTTTATTTAGAAGCTCTGTGCATTGCTCTATATTCGTGAACCAATTGTCCATCGTGATATTACGACTCGAGTTATTCACGGGAGTAACCATTCGATTCACAATATCCACAACCTTGTTCGACTGTTCATATGGACCGGGAGGCTGGGCACCCGCATATATTTCCATGTTGTAGGAGTACGGTACTTTAGCGTCTGCTAGTAAAAAGATTTTAATACCATATTTAGCAGGTTTGTTCGGAATATATTGTCTGAAAGGACAACGTCCTCGGAAAGCTACAAGTTGTTCATCTAATGTCATATATTCACCCGGCACAAAGTGTTTTTGAAAGTTGGCGACCAGTTTCTCAAAAATATCTCTCACAGGAGCTAGCTTGTCATGCTGTTTACGTACGTCTCTGTCTCTTATATTGTCGAATCGTATTGTTCGTAGCAAGAATCTAAATCTTTTTAGTGACATGACGAGATAAATTAATTCGGTACCTGTACCTCGGTTCGTATTCCAAAAATCCTCCAAGTTCCGTCTTCCGGATTTATGGACACCCATCACAAAGAGCATGCCAAGGAATGCTTTAATCTCTAAAATATCTGTCAATTTAGCATCTCTGTCTCTATAAAATTTGGATTTTACCTGCTCAATATAGATGTTAGTGGAGTTTACTAAGATGTCTATAACAGATTGATCAAAATACAGTCCAAAACATTCTAGCTCGGACTTCGCATTTTTGGCTGCGTCTTTAGGCCCTGCTCGTTCCTTAAGAATATTACAAGTACGTGTTCTTGTGACAGGATAAGGCGTTTTCCTCCACTTAGTACCATTTTTGGACGTATAATATTGGTCTCTAAGTGAACTTAGGGGTATATCATCATCGGAATCTAAATCGGATTCATGGGTGGTAATCATACCTCGTTCCAGGTCGGACTCTGTGCTATTTCCTTCCTGTTCCGTGTCCGTATCGTGCTGGGATTCTTCCAACCATTCCTCTTCTAACAATCGATCTTCAGGGTCACTCTCTGCTATATCACTAGGATCAGTGTCTTCTTCCTCCAGCCATCTACTAATTCTCTCTTCTTCACTCCGGGAAGCCATTTCTCTGAAAAAAAAGGGCCAGTCTTGTTACTGCTAACCTTACAATAAGTTTTACATGTCACAACAATAAAAATAAATATACATAACAATAAATAAAAAGGTAATAAACATTATTACAACAAAAACTATGAACGGCAACTTACGAGAAAAATGTCACGCGAGTGGTCGCGCGCTCTACATTCGTAGAAATTCCCTTTTGGCGCCAAATTTCACAGACATGCGGCCGCGTCCGTTGCTGCAAGGACACTACAATTGTTTATTGCCTAGTAATACTGAGAATTTGTGCGTGAGTGACCTTCAACTTGCGACAAAATTCAACAAAATGTACACGCGTTCTACAATGGTAGAACGCGCGACTACTGGAGTGTTAAGTCCTTTAGCAGGGCCTCACCACTACTATTAATTTTCTTTGACATTTTTAGTGCTTTTATTTAAATATATTGTTGAAGTCTATCAAAGTCTCCTTATACTGTTGGTTTTGATATTGTTGCGCGCTTAAGTTGAAGTCATGTACCCGGCACTAGCGCCATCTATTGTCGGGGACCAGAGCGAGGAGGGCTTTCCAGAAAATTACATGACTAATCTTTTAACCAACAGCGCCATGTAGTATCGAATTGAAGAACTAAGCTTTCTAGAAGCCTCACACTCGAACTTTCTGCGTCTGGTCGGTCGGCGCCCGTATCTACGGGAATATTCTGGATGTTTCGGAGTAAAAGTGTATTTAAAGGCTCTGCAATACGCGATCGGTGCAGTATTGAATTTGGCGAGACAAGCGAAGCTTTGGAGCGAAATAAAGTGAATCGGTGTGATTAATTATTAGTGTTTTAAGTTTTAATTAGTGTAAAGTGAATTAAAGTGTAAAGTAAAGTTACAGTTTATATACGTCCCACTGCTGGGCACAGGCCGCCTCTCATTTCTGAGAGGGTTTTAGGGCAAGGAAATGTCCGCCGCGCTGCCCCAGTGCGTATTGGCGAACTTCACATGTATTCGGAATATTTTTTTTCTTATTTCTCAGACATGTAGGTTTCCTTACGATGTTTTCCTTCACCGCCGAGCGCGTGGTAAGTCAGTACTTAAAATTACAATTAACAATTTCATTGGTGCCGGCGGGGATCGAACCAGGTTTGCTCAATTTTATTTTAATTAGATATTATTTTATTTGAGAGAAAGCTCTCTCACAGTAAACCAGCGTAAGATAGCAGCTCAACGTTACTGTGTTTCGTATGGTGAGTGTAGAGAATCAGAGATCCTTTTCCTGGAAACGATGCATTCCATCTTCGTCCTTAGGGTTGATAATGCATCTGCAATTTGATTGTTGATATGGTTGTTGAAATATTAATTAAGGATAGATGCAGATGTCTATGGGACACAGCATATACTTACTATCAAGTTGACTGTAAGCTATTTTGATACCCTTGACATTTATAGAAAATTCGTATTAATTATACTTATTAAAAAACTTATTAAGGTATTTATTATTCTGATGAATATCTACATTATAAATATATAACTTACTTATTGTGAAAATGTAGGATATATTTTTCGGTATAGCATTTCGTATTACCAACTGCTTTATTTTATGTTATTTACTGCTCAAATTTAAACACTTAAATTAAGATTAAAGTTATAACTTAAGAGTTGTTCTTAAAAGGTACTAACACAAACGATAAAGAGAAACTTGGTCTCATAGTATATATTGCCTTCATTAAGCATTTTGATAAATATAATGAGAGGTAATCAAAACCTTTTCATAAGTCAAAATATTACAGTAGAATATATTATTATAATTTTCGTCAGTTTATATATTCAATATTGTTTTCAAAATTAACTAAAAACTAAACTAAACTATTCAAAATGCATTATATAATATTATGTATATGTTAGTTTATACATATATACACTCACTTGCCAGTACGAGGCAGCAACTCGAGAGGATTCTCATCTCTTCTGCACCGTTTTACGTTTCAATATGCATTAATATTTTTGACAAAATTAATAGCAGTGAGTCATTTAACTAATAATCAGACTCTATATTTAAACAAAAGTGACCAGTCACACCTAGTTTTAGTCAAAAATAAAACGAAAATTGCTCCACCTTATTGTAGGCGGTTGAACCAAGATAATCGCACGTTAGCTTTTAAACGTGATAAAATATTCTAATTCCAAATATTCAATGTCCTTTAAACGCCGTGCAGCTCTCTGATACTGTTCGGGGGAAAAGTTTCATATTTTACTTAATTCATAGTTTCTTGTATTTTATGGGAATAGTGACTAGGTTTATACAAAAAAACTAAATTAAAACCTTTTTCTCACCTAACTTTATATTATGATATAACATTAGTGCTAAAATAAAGCAATAAACTCGTAAATGTAAAAAAAAACATTAATTTCACAACAAAAGTGGATGAAAACCCACATAATTACATGAAAATACCATGGTTAGTTTTATGTCTTTACAGGTGTATGCAAAATTTCAAATCATGATAATCAAAAATGTGTACAAAAATAAAATAAAAAGAACATTAAACTAATAGGAATGTGCCTAGAATGTAAAATAAAATACGATGTTTTTTTATAGAACAATAATGACAAATGTCTACCTGATGGTAAGTGAATGGTGTGGCCTATAGAATTCCCCATTATACCCATCTGCATTTTTATTCTTCAAGAAGCAGATGCGTTTAGCACATTAACTTTCGAAAAATATAAATTTATTTCTGTTTTAGTAGATTCTAAAATTTTCGATGTTCTTGTAATAATTTAATGATAACCTTATTATACAGCACGTTGATGTAAAATACAAACAAAAAGATTTATATTCCAAGTCGTATGGTACGAACCCGCAAGGCATTGGTAAAATAGTATTGGCAAATACTCATTCAATATTCTCCAAAGCGTATAAGCAATTTAAATGCGGAGAGGGTCGTTTGGGTAACGTTAAGTTTTCCATAGATTTTAAGTAAACAGAAAAATATTTTTTTTCTATTTCATCACATATTATTTTTACGTATACTTAAAATTGATGAAAAACTTAACGTTATCCTATTTGTTTCAATTACAGTCAAATAATATTATAGTAATAATATTGTAGTGGTATTAAGTTTAGAATATAAGTATAAGTTTTCCCTTTTTTATAGGATTGGGTGACAAACGAGAACACAGTCTATCAGATGGTAAGTGGTTGCTGTGGCCCATAGATATTATCAAACCTAGCCTCGATTACGAATCAAAATGCAGATGCGTTGTCACCCGTGAGGAGTAAGATGAAATGCCTCGTTTCCAGTAAAAGGGGTATCCGATTCTCTACACTCACCATACGAAACACAGCAGCATTAAGCTACTATTTCACGCTGGTATTCTGTGAGGGCGTGGTCCTTCCCCGGTCGAGCCGACCCATCCGTGCTAGAACTATACTTCTAATATAACTGCAGCATGGCTCTACCACGTATAAAATTTTCATAATGTAAGTGGATGTTTACGAATGTGTTCTGCATGTTAGTTTTTATATACTAGCGATCCGCCCCGGCACGGGTGCACGGGTGATTTCTGAATGTCGACAACTGCTCCACCCACCGAGTCCAAATGTAAATATTAAGCATTTAAGGACCTCTTCACACACATTCAAACAATTTCTATCAAATCAATAGAGCCGTTTTTGAATTGTAGCGAGACCAGCGGACGGCAATTGATTTTTACATAGAAAGATATTTTAATAGATTTCTTCATTCATTGCTACACGACTTTTTTTAAATAGTTTATAACTTCAATGTTGGTTTCATATGTTCTTTTTTATAGAATAAGGGTTACTGGTGGAGCCACGTGTTTAAGGCTGCCGAAGTCTAGTTCCCCGGTCGAACCTTAAACCTATTACGCGAGATATTAACTAAAGTGGACTGTATATGCGGTTGCTTCTACGCTTACGTAAAGGCGACTACTATAGCATGCGGTATAATGCACTCGCTCTTCCCTAAAACTAAACTATTATTGTGCCAAATCGCTGAAAAGGAATCCTGCCTTATGAGGAGAAAAAAAAATTGGAGCGGGTTAAACTATGTAAGGCAGGAACTAAATTAAGGAATGTTGACTCACCGGGGTTTCTTCTATCCTGTTGAGCACTATAGCTGCAACTTCTGGAACTTCTTCTGGAACACTCCGGAGAGAGGCGGTGCGCGACTATATCTCACACGAGGTGAGGGAACTTCTTCTAGACAGGCACTCTGGGGCCCCAGGGGTGCGTCGGGAGAGAAGCGTTGTGGTTTCAGCGACGACTGCGGTGGAAAGAGGCCGCGCAACGGTCGCGCGTGCCTTATATGTCCTCGGCCCCGATGATTACGTGACATTCTAGAATCATCTTCTTGCCCCTCCCACCCCACCACCCCGATGTGTCGATGGAGGATCGAGGAGGGTATGAATGATATCGTTTTGTCGGAAAGGAACAAGCGGCTTGGCACATCTACCGTCAAATATAATAATCCAATGGTTTTTTTCCGCGCAACCAATAACAGTACAATGATTAATAATTTATTTTTAATTACATTAGGGAACAAAAATAAATATTAAGAAAATTACATTAGAGAACAAAAATAAATATACCAAAGATCTCCTCGACCATTTTAAAACGAAGTAGACTACCGGACACACGACTCGACTTAGTCGCACCTCTTCAACAATTTTAAAAAAAACGGAATGTGACTATACTACATTTTGCATTACAGCTATAAACCATCTGAAAAACATGAATGAGTTGGCTCGAAGCCTCATCAATTTATCATTTGTAATTGGTCCCCTCGACAGGGACGTGCTCTCGTGCACGAGCTTAGAATAAATGCTTGTCATGTATTCTAATAAGGAAAAGAGATACGTTCCTATTTGAGTTAAGTAATTTCAGTAGGAAGGTAACAGCATTAAGTTACGACCCTAATTAATTTAAAAAATGTTTCATATTTTCTTTTTTACTTTTTAAGGCACATTACTGCACACATATACGTGACAGAGCCATGCTGCAGTTACTAATAATATAGTATACATAGTTGTAGCACGAATGGGTCAGCTCGACCGGGGAAGGACTGCGCTCTCACGGAATACCAGTGTGAAACAGCAGCTTAATACTGCTGTGTTTCGTATGGTGAGTGTAGAGAACCGGAAACCTTTCTTTACTGGAAATGAGGCATTCCATCTCATTCCTCACGGGTGACAACTCATCTGCATTTTGTTGATAGTTATAGATGTCTATGGGCCACAGCAACCACTGTGTGGATGTGTCCTCGTTTGTTACCGTATCCTATAAAAATCATTGTAAGCTCTTAAACAAACAACATATTAAATTTCCTTATTATTTTTAATATTGAAATGACAATGGTATTTACAGCGAACCTGATGTGCCAACTGATGACCGTTGTCACATCTGAGGATTATGACGAAGCGCTTTACGTACTGTAATTAGGTATAATTACAGGTTGTAAGGTGTCTCGCCAGGAGGAGGATTAAAAATCTTCTGACCATAACATAGCAGTGCAACTGCGAATATATTACCATTATATATATGGTGACAGAAATAGATAAGAGAGTACATACCTAGAGGTATTTCAATTCCTCTGTTTTATCCGAAAATCATTATGACCATGTAGTGGCGGAGTAAGAATATCCACTACCTTATATATTCCCGAGGTTGTCGTAAAAGGCGGCAGAGCGAATATGAAACAGAGGATGAGCAACTGCATCTTCCTCATAACAACTGAAAACAATAACTGCGTTTGCCAACCCGCTTGCCAAACGCAGCAAAGCAAAAGCGCATCGTAAAGGCAATCTACGAGGGAGGCACTTGTTTACCCGTGGAATTTTATGGGCTGTAATTGATGGATGGATGGACTGAAAATTAAAAGATTGTTTAAAAATTTGTACTAATCATAACACTTTCTGGATTCTGTTATTGATATTATTCTAAACCTCCACCACACATAACATTAGATTGAATAAGTCTTCAAGTGTTAAAAGCTAAATGGGTAGAAGTTTTCAAGTTATAAAGTTATTTAATTCGTGACTTACGGTTTTTTTTATAGGATAGGGTGACAAACGAGCACACAGTCCACCTGATGGTAAGTGGTTGCTGTGGCCCATAGACATCTACATCCATCCTCGATTACGAATCAAAATGCAGATGCGTTGTCACCCGTGAGGACTAAGATGGAATGCCTCGTTTCCAGTAAAAAGGGTCTCCGGTTCTCTACACTCACCATACGAAATACAGCAGCATTAAGCTACTATTTCACGCTGGTATTCTGTGAGAGCGTGGTCCTTCCCCGGTCGAGCCGACCCATTCGTGCTACAACTATACTACTAATATAACTGCAGCATGGCTCTACCACGTATAAAACGGTATTATCTATTTTGTAATATAGTCGAGGATTGATGTGCTTAGCATAAAAAACGTATATCTTTGATTTGAGTTATGTTTTTACTTTATAATGTTTTAAAGAAATATGCAGCAAACAAATAAATGAGAAAAACGGTATTCTAGCGTATTAGTGGCAGTATAAAGAAATCTACTACTATATCGTCTTGTAGGAGTAGTAAGAGGCGACAGAGGAAAACCGGAAAAAAAGGGCAGCAGTATTTTTTTGATAACAACTCAAAAAAAACTGAGGTCTGTCACCCCACCTGATAAGCGTAGCAATTACGGCATATACCCCGCTATAATATAATTTATATATAGTATAGACGGTATATTTTATGTAGTCTACCTAGATAAAATAGATCGATAGATAATCTATCTATCTATCTAGTCTACCTACAATTTGAAAGGAGCATAGCAAACTTAATAGAAACACATATTTTCATCATCGTATTTAAAAGTCATTTTTTAAATTTACCATTGGTTCTGAAAAAAATCCTTTTTCCTGGGAAGAACCAGCAAGAAACTTTTTTATTATAGGTTTAAGACTATTTTCAAATCATAAATTTAGAAAATAATTTTTAAACTATCAAGTATGAAACCATTTAGAAAAGCAGTATCGATCAGCTCGATCGATATTTTGCCTGGAAAGAGAGCGAAAAGATTTTAAATCTGTTAGTATACAACACAAGTGGTTATTCCAAAAACACTTCTTGTAATATAGCATAGTATAAGCTAAATTATTTATTTTTAATTAAAAACCTGTCACATATATTACAACGATGAGTTCTTGCATGTTGTTTGAGTGTACCGTCACTATTATAGAAAACGGACTAGACACAGTTTGATAATTACTCAATGATTAAAACCACTTTTTCGGATTACGAATAGGATTCCAAGCAGGTGGTAGCACTCAGCCTCCTTCTCTATTGAAATTAGGATGTTTTTTTATTTCAATAGCCTCACGTATCATCCTTGGTAGGAATCGACGTTCTTTCGCGAGGATTTGTGGTGTATCAAATCTGATGTAATGGTTGGGGCCATCTAGGATATGATCGCAAAATGCAGACTTCATGGAACGTTGATGCTTCACGTCAGCTATGTGTTCTATTACACGAGTTCTAATGGATCTCTTTGTTTGCCTTATATATGAGAGACCACAATCACAATCAAGCTTGTACACTCCTGCATCTTGTAGAGGAATATGACACTTGACGGATGGTAAGAACTGACTAATCTTCTTCGGCGGCTTGTAGAATGTTCTAATAGAAGCTCGCTTCAAGATGTAGCCAATCTTGTCTGTGATACCTCTGACATATGGTAGTACAGCAGGCACAAGCTCGACTGTGGCTGGCTTTACTCGGTCACTGTGTAGACGTAGGCGCGGGACCCGAAGTTTGTTGTCGTGCAGAACCTGCTTGACGAGCTGAAGCTCGGCGGCCAGGTGTTTGCTGTCACAGATCCCTCGTGCTCTCTGTAACAAAGATTTGCCAACAGTAGCTAACTGTGAAGGATGGTGGTGAGATTCACCATTTAAGTATCGGTTTGTATGGGTCTTTTTTCTATACACAGTATGACCTATGGTGTTGTTAGGATTTCGGATGACTAACACATCTAGGAAAGCTAAGGAATTATTTTCCTCTAATTCCATTGTAAATTGAATTTTAGAGTTTATGGAATTAAGATGTTCTAAAAATCCAGTTACATCGTCTGATGGTAAAATTGATAAAGTATCGTCTACATACCGCTTGTAAAACCTTGGGGTAACAGGTGCAATAAAGAGGGCTTTCTCCTCAAAGTCTTCCATGAATATATCGGCGACAATGGGAGATACAGGTGAGCCCATCGCGACACCATCTACTTGCTTGTAAAACTCTTCCTTCCACAATAGATAGCCAGATGTAAGGCAATGTCTTATTAGTACTGCATATTCTGGTGGCATGTTATTTTCATCTAGTTTCCTAGTTATAATTGAGATGCAGTCTTCAACAGGTGGGCATGTAAATAGAGACTGAACATCAAAACTGACCATGGTTTCATTGTCAGCAAGACGTAGGTCTTTTATATCACTGACAAAATGGTGTGAATCCTTAGTATGTGCTCTTGTGTGTCCTCTGAGTGGTGATAATATTTTCGCTCAGTGTTGAGCCAATCTGTAAGTTGGCGAATCGATTTGACTCACTATTGGATGTAATGGAGCATTAGGTTTGTGTATTTTTGTTAACCCGTACAACTTGGAAGGTTTTGCACACGAAGGTATCATCGAATTGACGTCTAGATTCAATTTCTCGGAGTATTTCTTAATTAGATCGCTAGTTGTTTTAAGCGTATTTAGTTGTAGGGTCTGTTTTGACCTTACGGTATGTACTTTCATCCGACAAAAAATGTTGTATTTTAAAATTGTAATCCGACGTATCCATTACAACCGTAGCATTTCCTTTATCTGCGCGGAGAATCGTAAGCTTTTGTCTGTTGCGTAAGGTTTTCAACGCGTTAAATTCATTTTTGGGAAGATTTAATTTCGGCGCTGTACTTCGACGTAACATAGACGAAATGTCGCGGCGTCTAGAATTTTAATACCCGAAACGTCGGGTATTAAAATTAATATAAATAAAACTTGATAAAATCCGTAAAAGTAGTTTTAATCAATGTATAGTGTTCACGTAATTATAAGAAATTACTCAATTAGTTCAGGAGCATGTATAAAAGAGCAGAATTCGTAATCAAGTCCACGTAAAATCATACAATGTACTGGTTTTCTTAACTATATATATCCTTAACTATATTATTATAGCAATCAGCAGACTGAAGTCTAATTCCATTATACTGTATTCACTACGGGTTAACGTTTATTCGGGCTAATTAGTATTGTTACGAACAAAGACCTTAAAGAGCTACGCAAGCAACAATAGAAATGTTTTTGGGAGAACCGTAAGTATGTACCATGTCCTAAACCAAAGTGGATAAATATATTATATTAACTTCTACTAAGGAATAGTCACGTAAATAAACCATGCAAAAACCGAAGCCTCAATCATGCTGTAGAAATTTCTGAAAGACTTATTCGTATCATCATCCTCATCATCATACAACCCTTCACAAGTTCAGAGCTGAACATAGGCCTACCCCAAGGAATACAACAAGAAAAAAAGCACGCATCTGAGCCATCAGTATTCATTGACTTCCTATATATCATAAGAGTTTGTCACTCCATCTAGGGAGGGGCCGCCCTACAGTTACGTGGTTTTTTTACGTGGTAGAGCCATGCTGCAGCTATATTAATTGTACAGTTGTAGCACGAATGGGTCGGCTCAACCGGGGAAGGACCACGCTCTCACAGAATACCAGCGCCAAATAGTAGCTTAATGCTGCTGTGTTTCGTATGGTGAGTGTAGAGAACCGGAGACCCATTTTACTGGAAAAGAGGTACTTCATCTTAGTCCTCAAGGCTGACAACGCATCTGCATTTTGATTCGCAAACGAGGATAGATGTAGATGTCTATGGGCCACATCAACCACTTACCATCAGGTGGACTGTATGCTCGCTTGTCACCCTTTTCCTGTAAAAAATAATAAAAAAGTTAATTTACCTGAACAAGGTTGCCACTCGAGAACCTTTCTATCACATTCGTTACCGATTCTTTGAGTTATATGGCCGGGCTTTTGTTACTTCAGCTTACCATATTTATAGAAGCTCTATATTACAGATTGTAAGTCACTCAGCAAAAGATAACTGAGCAGAGCAAACCCTTGCATACATCGTAATGGGCCGTGTGAAAGTTTATACAATAGATATTTAAATCTAAGGGATATTTTATCTTTGTTCTCGGAGGTGACGACCCATCTGTAAACCTTCTTTATCGGTTGCAGGTCGGTTCGGTCAATGTGCTGCAGAAGAGAAAACATCGCCCCTTGTCATTCCGCGGGCATTATATGTGGCTACATAAGGAAACTGAAGCAGGAGATGTACATGTAAAGTCCAAGGGATCAAGTCGAGGTTAATGGAGATCTACTCCATTATGTGATGGCGGAAAGGCCAACCCGAATACTGCAAAAACTAATTCAAGAATATTTACACTCTGACATCATCAATTCATGTCGCAAGAGGCGACAGAGAAAGATCAAAAATGCAAATGAATGCTAAGCGTAGCAACTATGGCCTACCTATGAGCCAACCTGTGAGGGGGGGGGGATTGTGTTCAGCAGGAAACTTTAATAAATTGCAACGGTAAATTCAAGAAAGGATGACTGCTAGTTGCAATACCGGTCAGAAGAGATGCAGATTATTTGATTAAAGTAATGGCAAATAATATAAAACTCCTGTATTTAGTAAAACTAAGGCAATACTGACGATGATCTGCCCTATGTAAATATATTTTGTGCTGAAACCTACAGTCTTCTTTAACCTGTAAACAAACATAACAAAAGGTTTCGTAATAATGAACAGCGTTGTGAGACAAAATGCTTATCTTGGTTAATAAGTTATTTAATTTAGAATTTGTTTGATCTTAAATTTAACTACGAATACATTTAGAAATTCGTTACTTAATTTGTTTGTTAAAAAGAAGTACGTTTTGACATTTTTCTTGACTTAAAGATGTTAAAATAAAGAAACTAATTACAGTACAAAAATTTTAACTGACGTTGTCTTACCTAGTTCATAGATAAAGGAGCATATCACAGATAAAAAAAATTATGTCGTGTCTTAGTTTGAAGATCATAGAGTACCTCACAGGTAAAGCACACCATTTTTATCTTTGGAAATTAGTTTTAAAAATCTTTAATTTAATGAATTTACACAAAGTAACGTCTCGTCTCTTCTAATACTCTATAGTGATAAAATTTGACTGATATATACTCGTAGTTAGGTGTTAGTTATTACAACAATATTTAGAACAACCAAACCTTTTAAAATGATTCTTTGCTGAATAACCCTGACCTTTACTAACGTAAGGGTAATATTAGATCCCTTAGACGGCAGAAAGTGATCCCTTAAAGGGACGATAGGTATTTTATCTTGTTTAATTTAATAATAAATGTATAGTGCTGGTGTAGGAATATCTAATACCCCATTATATCGCCTCGCGGGTTTTACAGGAGGCGACAAATGAAATCAGACCAAGAGATGGGCAGCAACATGTTCCTAATAATAATTAGAAATAAAAACTGCAGCTGATAACCCGCCCGCCAAATGTGATAACCTGTAACGGTAATAATAAATCATGAAAAATTAAATATTTGAGAATAATAAACATTAATAGGCTTACCCATCCATCAATAGTTAGGTTATGGAACTCTCTAACACCTTACCTAAGAGATTCTAAATCTATTGGTATAAAAAAGTAACTACTTCGCATCTGGTTGATTAATATGTATCATAGTATAATATTAGTGTTTGTTTATATAGAGAAATATTTATAAATGATATAGGCTTCAGATTTGGTTTAGATAAATGTATTTTACAAATTAGTTCAGGTCGTAGAATTAATGCAGAGGGGGATGCTCATGTACTTTTCAGTAGGGAGATATTTAATAATTTGAAAACGGATCAAACACATAAATAATTTAGTGTTCGTGAATCAGGGAAAATAGGACATGAATACCTTTGACAAGGAGTATCAAAATAATATCCTAAAACAATTAAAAAACTAACTAACTCCCACTTGAATGGGCGCAATTTGATAAGAAGTATTAATACCTATGCTATTGTGAGATTACTTGTATTTGTATACTATATATATTATTTATGTAGTTATCATGTTTATTATTATTGTTTATTATTATTTATTATACTATATATAATATTGTGTATATAATTAAGTCATTAAAATGTACGCACTATGTTTGCCTTTATTAATATATTTCATGCACACAACGTAACGATCTACTCTCGTTATGTTCGTTCTTATACTTTTAGCTAAACATAAAATCCATATTATTACTAACGTTACAATAACTACCGACAATGAATAATAATATTAGTTTATTTTCTAATTGATTCACTTTAGATGGACTGCCGTCCGTTGGTCTATGCGTCGGTGAATCTTCTCATTTACTAGAAACGTAAGCCAAAGTTTGAAATAAAAAGTATTAAATAAGACTCCATATATTTTAACGAGGATCCATATTGATTTTTGTTATTGAAATTAACAAGTTTAACAGTTATTAATGAAAGTCGACCAGATTCTCTGTTTTTTTTTAAGTTTTAACAAAATAAGCGTGCGAAGCTCGCACTCTTGGATGTTCCAAATGTTTTCCTGTATTACTTTAAGGTAATGTAGGCGCCAAAAGCTTAATTAATAAATTCATTATGAAAGTTAAAGATTTTTTTAGTGAATTATGATGGCCAAAATAAGATTGACACATTTTGGCTCGATAGAAAAAGATCGCAGTTTCCTCAAAGTCTACAATTTTAGGTACGTCCACTAAGTGAAGTGAAAAAGCAGTTTCATTCGAATGCAATGAAGTAAATTTCAATTAAATTCAGGCTATGTTTTCACCCGTAAATACGTGAGTAAATTATGGGCTTATTTTTCAATAAAAGAATATATATAATTTTAAACTGAAATATCAAATAAATATTGTGCGATTAAGTGGCCACGGGCCAAACATACAGTCCATATAAAGCGTGAAAAATTTGCTTTTGGCACCCACTTCACCTTAAGATATTTTAATAAATTGTAAAATAAGTAAATAATATGCACTAATTTATTTTAAGATTATTTCTGTGACAGTGGTAGAGCCACGCGGCAGCCTTTGCTGTTGCACGTATGGGCAGGCTCAAACCGGGGTGGTACCACGACCTCACAGAAGACCAGCGTGTTCCGCTCAAGACTAAACCTGCTCAGGGCAAACGGAGTAATAAGTCAAAGGTGCCCCCTGCCACGCTATCCGTTAATTTCTACAACATCAGGGGACTTCATTCAAACCTTAACGCCTTAACTATTTTTGTGTTTGTGTAGTGGATACATAAACACAAAAATAGTTTTATTAGAAATATAGATGTAAATTCTGTAAATACTAGGAATAAACACAAGTTAGTTATACCAGTTACTCGAATTCAAAGAATCAGTTATTCCTTCATGGGGCCAATGCGTGACCTTTTACAACAAATCCCCAGAAAATGTGCAGATCTTATCTATCAAAAAGCTTAAAATATTTACTTAGCAAAAATTGTTTAGTAAGGGTTATTATACTACGAAAGAGTACATGATTGATATTAACACTTGAAATGACGTGTTCGCTACCATGCTGTTACGGTTTTCATAACAATTGTATGATATATTATATTGTATATTGTGCTTTAAAAAAGTCTCGCTGGGTTTCTTGCTGGCTCTTCCTAGGACAGAGGTTTTTCTTCCGAATCAGTGGTAAAATTTAAAAAAATAACTTTCTATAAGTATTACATAATATAGGTTTAAGTCATATTAATAATTAAGTGAATATATTTTAAAGTGAACTTTTCACTTATAAATGTGTTTTATCGTCTTCATATGGGACCACCCCTAAACTAACTATTTTCTTAAAAATAATAATTCAAATGAGTTTCCTATTGACGAAGGTATCGAGTAATACACAAACAATTAACCACATAGTACAGAATTGAGACCTCGTTCCTTTTTGATATCGGCTAGAAATTAAAATGAAAATTATTCGTGCAACTAAGATTTATAATAATATTATATTTTTTAATATATCCTATGAATAACGTTTGCCAGATAATTCAAAAACCAGCACTTCAGTTTTCAAAATAGTATTTCAGAAAATTTATTTCAACCTTTTTCCAAAATTAAAATTCCAAATATTTATTTCTATCCAAAAAAGCAAAGAAAACGTGCCTGTTTCACATAAACAAATATGGTTTCTTTTAGAAATTTTTGAGGTTTTTAACAAATCACAAAAGTTTCATAAAATCATAACGGCTTGATTGATACTCGTAAAAAAACTGAATATTATGTTAAGCAGTTTTAGAATACTTATTATATAACGAAGGTTATGTAGGAGACAAATAATTTTTATTTATTTTTAGATAATGTAACTGAAAATGCATAAACCGTAAATCTAAAAACAATTAATTTCCCTCAAAGGACATCAAGATACTCTGAGTTTTCTGCATTTGTATCTTTAGCTTCTCTCCTTGTTTTTTTTACATTTTTCGTGTAATGAAAAAGAAACATTTTATCTTTATGTTTTCACCGTATTGTTTTATTTTGCAGAGCCTCCTTTTTATGTTAAAAACATAATATATTTGTTTCATAAAGTCCGGTTAAGAAAAACTGTCTATGAAAGAATGTCTTTGTGAAAAAAAAAGTTCTAAGCGTTTGAGTAAATAGCAGAATCTAGTCCTTTTTACTTTCACAGACTCTATCGCGTTTAATTTAACTTATTTTTAAATCTTGGCGCTTCGAGGAGAGCTTTGCGGCACCTATAGTCACGGAGGAGACTGCGATGTTTTCTGACAGATGACAGACAATACAACCATTTTTTACGCTAGGCCTTAAATACCTAGACTATTGAAATCTAGATATCAGAAACTGCGATCGTCTATCCACATGCAATGCGTGATGATAAAAACTTTACCAGCCAAAAAATTCAAGGCCTTGGCTCGACTAAGCTCGAAGCTACCAGAAACTATGTGTAACTAACCTAACAGGGGTGAGCGATACCACCTAAGCAAGTAAAAGTTTATGAATATATATATATATATATATATATATATATATATATATATATATATATATATATATATATATATATATATGTTACATACTATTATTTGTATGTTTTCATTAAGGTTTAGGTATAATTCTTACAATTGAAAATAGTGCAATTTGAAAGGAAAGCATTTCGTTTTATTTAAAATGTTTCAAATAAATATTTTTTCTTACTGGTAAGCACTCTTAAATTTGAAGCGAGCAACCCTTTTTGAACCACACCCCACAACGACCACTAGTAACGGCCAACTTCTTCGTGAACACAAGCATTAACGCTTTTGACGGTACACATTACGTATGCGCTCCGTTACTGGCAGCAGACAAGATCTCATTTCCCTGCTTCATCGTAATACTAAGGCAGTTTTCTGTACCTTACCTGTGGAAAAAGAAAAATAGTGGACACATTTGGCCAGAATCTACCTCACACCGGGCCCGATAATCGCAGAACAGCTCAAAGGTTACCCAGGTGAGTGTTTGCCAGGTCTTATGTGTACATAACATAAGTGTTATCTTTAGTTTACACACAGTTAAAAAAAATTTGAATTTAACGTACATACGTACTTTCATCGACGTGTCATATAGGCTATCTTTGCAACGCAAAATGCCGAATTCAGCATTAAGTGAACAATCTATGTGTGATGTTTCATGCGAGCAGGATATGTTGGAACGCGATACTATTTTAGATGATTTAAAAAGAACATTACAATTCGCAACGACCGATGAACAAAAGTTCCGTTCGCGAACTAAAGATCTTACTGCACAACAAAGAAAGTTTAGTAAATTGCAAACTAAAATTGAAAAAGTCTAATAAGGACAAAAATGTTCAACAAAGATGAACAAATTAAAATTCGTAACGATTTTGATAACGCATACTACGCTATTGTCACCCATTTGAGCAAATTAAAACAGGATGACGAACAAGGCAGGCGTATGAGTAGGTCCTTTAACTCCGAATCCTTTTCACAATCCCACAATCCAAAGTTACCTAAAATTCCCTTGCCCAGTTTCTCGGGTTGTAGTACGGACTGGAATTCATTTTATGATCTGTATACGTCACTCGTACATAACAGTAATGCCTACACGGATGCAGAGAAATTCAGGTATTTACTCCTTACTTTAAAAAATTAACCTTACAATTTAATTAAATCAATTCCCATTACCGACGCGAACTATTCAGTAGCCTTACAGGTATTAATTTCACGTTATGAGAACAAAAGAATTATAGCTTCCACCCATCTCGACAAAATTCTCGATGTTGAACCTTGTTCAGAAAAATCTACAAGCAGCTTACGTAACTTATTGAACATTTACCAAGAAAACATTAAAGCACTTGAAGTTATGAAATTTCCTACAACCGAATGGAGTTTTATTTTATTAACGATTTTACTACGAAAAATTCGCTCCTCTATTCGCAAACGTTTTGAGTTATCATTAAAATCACCATCAGAAATTCCTGATATCAACACACTCATATCCTTTTTGGAGCGAGAATTAGCCGCAAGCGAAATTTGTCACTCGAATTTCGGTCAGATTACTAAATCCGAGGGTCAATCAAAATCAAACGCACCATTAGGCCGCGGCGGTAGCACGACGGCATCTCCGGGCGCACGCCGTATATTTATATCAAACAACACATCTCAGTCGGTCTCAGATTCTACATGTAATACACCAAACAAAATTCCGAGTGTTAAACAATTCCGTTGTGTATACTGTGACGTTCAACACACTCTAACTAAATGTCCAACGTTTTTAAACTTATCACCCAATGTGCGCTATTCGTTTATTTGTGATAAAAACGTTTGCTTTAATTGTTTGCATGTTGGACACGACGTTAAGCAATGCAGATCAAATTTTGTTAAGCAATGCAGTGTCGAACGTGCAACAAACATCACCATACGCTAATTCATTTCGATAATCAATCTTATAAGATTATAGGTGCTACCGAGACAGCTGATCCGCATGACAGCTTCGCTTCACTCCCTCCCACAGCGTACGATCCCGCTACGTCAAACGGTTCTCAGCTGGTTATGACGTCAATAAATTACAATACTCGCGACGCTAGCGCGCAATCTAGTTCTGCTCCGTCGCTACGAACGAGTACAGTGCTACTGTCAACAGCGCTCATCGATATTTACGTAAATAATCATAAGCGATCGACCGTGCGTTGTCTCATAGATTCGGGAAGCCAGGTCTCTTTATTAGTGAAGCATGCGTACAGCGTTTGAGTTTAACAAGAAAACATGTCAATATTTCTCCTGTTTACGGTATTAATGAAAACAAACCGGTCTATCCAAGAGGCTTAGTTTCGTGCTATATTACACCAAAAAATAAAACACAACCTTCGGTACAAATCAATGCCTTAATCTTACCGAAGCTTATTACTACACAAATGCCCTCTTGTAAATTACCTTATAAGGAATGGTCACACATAAAAACATTGGCTGATCCCGATTTCTTCACACCTCAACCAGTAGAAATGTTGCTTGGAGCGGACATACTTCCCCAAATTCTATTACATAACACGGTGATCGGGCCGCCTGCTACACCCATAGCAATAAATAGTATTTTTGGATATTTGCTGTTAGGCAAGCTAAATTTTAATATTCAGTCCCCAACCTCGTTCCCTGTTCACGTGTTACACAACTCTGTTAACGATGGATTTGATCTCAAGCGGTTTTGGGAAATAGAATCGATTACAGAACAAAGGTCTCTCACTCCCGATGAAGTTTTATGCGAGACAATTTTTGAAAACACGCATACGCGTAATGATTCAGGAAGATATGTAGTCGCTCTGCCTTTCAAACCTGACGCCTTGCCCCTTGGCAAGTCGCGTGATATTGCTGTCGCTAGATTTCACAGATTAGAATATAAGCTTGAGCGCAATCCACCACTGAAATATAGCTATCATGCATGCCTACAGGAGTACTTGGATATAAATCACGTGGAACCTTGTGATGACCCTTCACCAAAATCTGGTGGCTCGTATTATATTCCGCACCACTGCGTGGTGAAGGAATCTAGCGAAACAACAAGGATGCGAGTGGTCTACGTTGCAGGTTGTAAGACTACCAACGGGAGCTCCCTGAACGACGTTTTATTTACAGGACCTAAACTTCATCTAGATATAATCGACGTTCTATTGAAGTTTCGAATTCATTCTATTGCCTTCACAGCTGACATTAAACAAATGTACCGCAATATTTTAGTCCGTGATACAGATAAGGATTTTCAGCGTATCGTATGGCGTACTTCTCCTGACGAACCTATACGCGATTATCGTCTTAGTACTGTAACTTTCGGAGTTAGTTCCTCGCCTTACCTCGCACTTCGTACAATTTGACAGCTTGCGCTTGATGAAGCCACGCGCCTTCCACGTGCTTCTCATGTCATAAAAAACGACATATTCGTGGATGACATAGTGTCAGGTGACAATACGGAGACAGAAGCTCTTGCTCTACAACAGGAGTTGATAAACATATGCCAGGCTGCCGGCTTCACTCTTCACAAGTGGCACAGCAACTCGCCTGCATTACTCGCTGCGGTTCAGCCCACAAGTTCTCATGGTGAGCGGCACCATAACGTACCTTTTGCGGAGATGGAAAATGATATGAAAACTAAAGTACTTGGTCTTCAGTGGAATCCCCATTCAGATTCATTTACTTTCAGTGTTCAAATTGCCTCTAACAAATGTACTAAGCGCTCGATTCTATCAGAAGTTGCTAGAATTTATGACCCACTTGGCCTTGTATCGCCAGTCACCGTTTTTGCTAAACATTTAATCCAGTTGTTATGGATAGCACGTGTAGATTAAGATGAACATCCACCCCAAGATATAATAAATTCATGGGCCAATTTTACTAATGAGCTCCCACCATCCATCTTCGCGTGCAGGGAGACATGGGTGCAGTGGACACTTACCTTCTTCTAGCTAAAACACTCCTACTAAACGTATGTCCATACCACGTCTAGAGCTCATGGCGGCTCTATTATTATCTCGATTAATGAAAGCTGCTTTAAACATTTATGGGAATCGCATACTTCGCGATCAGATATACGCGTGGTCGGATTCATCTGTGGTACTAGTGTGGTTGCGTTCTTCTAAACACGAGTGGAAAACCTTTGTTTCCAATCGCATAACAGAAATTATAAGTAATATTCCGTATTGTCATTGGCGGCACGTTCCGTCTGCAGATAATACGCTACTAAGTAAGACGCGACTTCACGTGGAATGCTTCCCGCCATTTTTTTAAATCACATCATATGGTTCCGCGGTCCACACCTTTTACAAGAGGACGAGACTACTTGGCCTGTTGCCGAAGTTATCCGGATACAAGAAGAAAAACGGAACATTGCAATTGTTTCCAATCCGTGTACTTCTTCTTCCACTAACGAAGACGTAGAAATTATATCACGTTACTCATCCCTGGGTAAATTGGTTCGTACCACTGCTACGTTATTCCGTTTCTATAATAAATGTAAGAAGGTTGAAACTCCTCTTTCTAAACACATTTCCGTAACCGAGTTCAATTTTACTTTAAATCGACTTATATTTCTTGTTCAACATTCCATATTTCGTGATGACATTTATAATCTTTCTAAGGGAAAAGTCCCATCAAATCAAATGAGACGTTTAAATCCCTTTATTAACTCAAACAATTTTCTTCGCGTAGGTGGAAGGATACATATGTCCCTCTTACCATTTGATTCAAAACATCAATTAATTTTACCTAAAAAACATCCGTTAACGATTCTAATTATTAATTACACTCATGAATCTCACTTACATGCTGGTGCGCAGAGTACCCAATACATACTTCTACAAAAATATTGGATCTTATCCGGTCGTGACGTCATACGGCAATGTATTCATCGCTGCGTCCGTTGTTTCCGAGCACGTCCCGTGCGCCCGCAGCCCAGCATGGGTCCATTGCCTGCCGCACGCTTGCGATCTGAACGTCCCTTTCTTAAAACTGCCGTAGATTTCGCTGGTCCTTTCTACGTTCGAGCTAACAAAGTAAAAAATGCAAAAATAGTAAAATGTTACGTGTGTGTATTTGTATACATATGCGTCAAGGCCATACACCTCGATATAGTTTCGGAACTTACAACAGAGGGTTTCTTAGCGGCATTACGACGCTTCACATCACGCCGAGGTCTATGTAAGAATATTTACTTCGACTGCGGTAAGAATTTCATCGGCTGTGACAGATATCTAAAGGACTTGTATGCCTTCCTTCGGAATGACACTGTACAAGGCGCGCTCCAGAACAAGACTCTAGAGGAAGGAATAACATGGCATTTTCAGCCACCGTATGCAAGTCATTTTCGTGGACTTTTTGAAGTGGGCGTCAAAAGTTTTAAACATCATTTTCATCGGGTAGTAGGTCCTCGTATTCTAACCTATGACGAGGTGCACACCCTATTGTGTCAAATAGAGGCAGTGCTAAACTCGCGTCCGCTTTGCGTATTGAGCTCCGATGCGCAAGATCCCCTCCCTTTAACTCCGTCTCACTTTTTGATAGGTGAACCGCTAACAGCAATCCCCGACATGTCGCTTGTGGATGAAAATCCGAGTAGATTAGTCAGGTACGTTTAATACAACAATCGGTTCAACATTTCTGGAAAAAATGGAGCTTAGAGTATTTGCATGAAGTTCAGCAACGTGGCAAATGGTTTACTAACCGTGGAGATATGGTCCGTGAAGGCATGATTGTGATGGTATGCGATGATAACCTTCCACCTTTACAATGGTGGCTTGCACGTGTACACTGCCTACATCCAGGCTCTGATGGGACCCCGCGTGTTGTAACTCTTCAAATTGAGAAAACATATTTAAAGCGACCAGTTAACAAAATTTGTCCGCTTCCAATAGAGTAATAACAATGTAAATAATAATTAAGATTTCGTATTATACTTTCTTTAGGAATAGCTTTAAACATTTATCATTAATCTTAAGATATAGTTTTTAATAAGTACTTTCGGATATTACTTTCAATTTTCCTTATACATTTTCATTTTGTGTCAAGGTACTAGTTTGTATTGAAGATTCGTTTAAATTTAATTAAAAGATACTGCGTACTTTTAAGGTGAGCGGCATGTTACATACATGATATTATATTACGAGTATTATTTATATGTTTTCATTAAGGTTTAGGTAGCAATGCAATTTGAAAGGAAAGCATTTCGTTTTATTTAAAATGTTTCTAATAAATATTTTTCTTACTGGCAAGCACTCTTAAACTTGAAGCGAGCAACCCTTTTTGAACCACACCCCACAACGACCACTAGTAACGGCCAACTTCTTCGTGAACACAAGCACTAACGCTTTTGACGGTACACATTACGTATGCGCTCCGTTACTGGCAGCAGACAACATCTCATTTCCCTGCTTTATCGTAATACTAAGGCAGTTTTCTGTACCTGACCTGTGGAAAAAGAAAAGTAGTGGACACATTTGGCCAGAATCTACATCACACCGGGCCCGATAATCGCAGAACAGCTCAAAGGTTACCCAGGTGAGTGTTTGCCAGGTCTTATGTGTACATAACAATATATATAATATTATCATTAAAAATATTTTATTTTTCATCTTAGATTATAATGTCTGCCAGACCGAATGTTATTCATTCAGTTCATTGTTCGATCCGGGACCAACGGTTTTCGTGATTTCTGACGCACGGGGATAAAGCCCCTGAACTCTAAACAAGCACGTCGTCTACTGAATTTAGGTTATAAAGTAGAAAAAAAGGCATTAGAAATTTTACCAAACTTTATACATTAATCGTGAAATTATACCTTATTACTAATGTACAATACAGTAATGTCACGATTAAAATTTGTATTAAAATATTCCTTTGAAATGCTGGTGGCAGATAATTGTTATGCAAAACAGCGCGAACAAATTTTTCCCATCATCGTGTTGAATTAATGCAGAATAAAAAGCAACAGTGACAGTGGATAAAATTATTACTTTATATAACATTCACTGTTAATAAAATAGCGACATATTAGGTTGAAAATAAAAATAGTTAAATAGAGGTGTTATGGATATAAAAGTGAAGAGAAAAAATGGGTATGCTCTTATGACCACACGATAAAAATGAAATCTTTTGATTTTGCAAGTTTTTTGTTTTATATCAATCCTTATGTTATTTTAGCATCATCGTCATCACTACAGCCCTCCACAAATCAAAACCCCGTATTGTTTGTTAAACTATAAAAACAACATTGATTAATATCCCTACGTTTCCATGTAATAAAATAATACGCGGATTACTCTTACTCAAAATAAAAAGCTAAGAGAATTTGACGTGTACCCTTTGCAAAAGCAATCTGTGTGACAGTTCTCACTATAGTCACGTTCCAGAGTTGGAAGCGTGGAAAAGCCTTTTTAAGCTACTTCCCAAAATTATCCCTAATACATTTAAACGTAATGTCACAACGTGTATGTTCACAGTTATGCTTTTGATGTGGGTATTCGGAAACAATATGGAATTCATATTCCATCTCTCGACTGTAATAATTAATTATGAAGTTTTGTCCGAAATAAATAAATAAATTTTTATACGTGGTAGAACCATGCTGCAGTTATATTAGTAGTATAGTTGTAGCACGAATGGGTCAGCTCGACCGGAGAAGGACCATGCTCTCACAGAATACATCTGTTCTACTATTTCGTTTAGTGAGTGTAGAGAACCAGAGACCCTTTTTACTGGATACGAAGCATTCCATCTTAGTCCTCATGGGTGACAACGCATTTGCATTTTGATTTGTTATCGAGGATAGACGTGTACATATACGGGCCGCAACAACCACTTACCATCAGGTGGACTGTATGTTCATTTGTTACCCTATCCTTTAAAAGAAAACACATCAGTTTCTATTTAAATTTAAGAAAGTAAAAAAATTAGATTTTGGAATTAATTTAGAACGTAACTACTTAATTACAAAATCGTAAGTTTCTTACATAGTGTCGCTCCACAGCTCCACAATATACTTATCTACGATATGTACATGTCATACATGACGTCACTTTAGAATTAATCAATGATCGTTATTCAATCGTAGAATCAGATAAAGCTAGTGTGTAAGTGCTCACCAATTTTTGGTGTATTAACAGAAGTCAAAATTATAAATTATCGACCAAATCATGAAATAGCGAAATATCGTGCAATACCCGGGCAGATTACGATCTGCTCAATTCTAACTCGATTAAATTATACCACAAAATACATAATTCATATCTGTAAACTTCATAGTTTATAGTATAAAGGTGGAAAATGAGCACACAGTCCAACTAATGGCTCTCTCGATAACGAATCAAAATACACATGCGTTGTCACCCGCGAGGACAAAGACGGAATGCCTTGTTTCCATGGAAAAAGGGTCTCCGGTTATCTACCTTCACCAAATGAAACACAGCCGCGTTTAAATATTTACAATATATATATATAATATAAAGCTTAGAGCCATACAGACTACAGATCCTCTGGGCAATGACATTTAGTACAAATATTATATATATATATATATATATATATATATATATATATATATATATATATATATATATATATATATATATATATATCTATGGAGAACCGGCTATCGAGGAGGGAATAATCTCTTACTATACATAGTGATGACTTGATTAACCACGTTGTCATCAATGGATACAGGTAGCCCAGTGTTTGTGGCAGTCTGGGGGTAAGGCCTATGTTTAGCAGTGAAATTATGGTGTTAGGCTGTAGTGATAATACAAGCCATAGTTTTATATAGGAAATAACCCTGAATAAATTTTTAATTAAAAACAGTTCATTGGTTATTTTGTTTCGCTTTTTGCTTTAAGTTATTCTTGGTCATAAAGAAAGTGTCAACAAAATGAATTCAGTTAATAGGCAAACCAGTAAGCGAAACGTAGGACGTCCTTTCACTTTATGTAATGATGAACTGGTAACCCATGCGGGAAGTTGACGGATGCAGGTTGCTCTGTTGCTTTGTTGCATTGCCGGGAGGCCTATGTTCAGCGGTGGACTTGTAATAGGGTGTAATGAAGATGATGGTGTGATTTGAACACAACATTTCCGCTAGTTTGTCATATTTATAGCTTTTATTAGTTACGTATGAACAATGACCACTAAAATGTAAGGTAAAATTATATAAAAATATGGTTAAATACCTTATATGAGGCAATATATGAGGCGGGCCTATGTTCAGCGTTTGATTTTTATAGACTGTAGTGGATGGATGGATGGATGAAGATAACAGTAGTATATTATTCCCGATCTCTAGTCACTCACCGAGCGCTAGCTTAAGTTTTTGTCAACTTTGTGTTATAAATTACGCTGTGTAAGGAATAGTGGATACTATTGCATGATGATAATTATTTTTAAAGAACTGCGGTTATCAACCCCCACGCAAAGCTTGACAACGGTGGCAGATATCTTGTATATGAGTCAATATATGCTATGACATTTTTTTTGCATTTTTGATGGGTTGTAAAGGTTAATGAATGAAATGTTAATGGGTGTTTAGGATTAAGTTGACAATTTTATATCAAAATTATATTTTTTGAGAAAAGTATTCTCTACTACAACTGACTACTCTATTCAACTCTATTACAACTGAAATAAAGAAAAACAAGGCAGCACCAGCATCAGTGAAGAACATAAGCCGTATTCCGTTTCCAAACAGTACATGATTGGGACACAAACAACTCTTACAAGTATTTTAGCGATTTATTTTTTCTATCTTATAGTAACAAAACTACCTTCATTATCATTTTTATCAATATCATTACTTCAGAACTTCACAAGTCTACAGTTGAGCGTAGACGTTCCGTTACACTTCGCTCATTCGGTCGTGGAGTGGTAGTCGTATTCGTCGTAATCGTAGTCGTAGGTCGTAGTCGGTTGTAGATTGTTGGTACATGGTTGGCTCAACGCCACTTTGTTTTACTGATCCAATAGGCTATGTCTATAAGTACTACTACAGCGGTCTACTGCTTTTTAATTGTGATACGACATTTAATATACTATGATGAAAAAGGGGATTACTGCGCTTTATGCACTTTATGCGCTTTCTTCTTCAGATCTTCTCCTGCTTTTCCTGCTATATCTGAGATGGAGTCGTAAGTAAAGAGGGGCGTTGGTATGTGGATATGCTATTCTCTCTGCCGTGGCGCTCACCACGGATGTGGCGGAGAGCAATGCGCTGCTATTATACCCAGCGAGAGTAAGGCTAGATGGGTCCGGAATGGCTGGTTCTTCCACTTGCGCGTTTAAAGTCACTCCTATTCTACTTCCTAATAACCGCATATCTATAACATTAATTTTATGTACATAATTTTCCCCTAGACGATTTGATTAAAATACTGTAATAAATAAATATAACAAGAATGTAACATTCCATATCTGATATACGATGTATGCAGGTGGCTCGAGACCGTTTTTTGCGGTATTCCTTAGGGGAAGCATATGTATTGATGATATTTATGATGATCCGATATTACTCATGAATACATTACAAAAATACTTCCCACAGAAGACACGTTCAACTTTTTGTAACTATGATACATTTGTTTGGGTAACCAAAAAAATAAGTTTAATAAAGTAAACAAATAATACCTTGAATAGGGTTTTGAAACTTGAACAAAATGAACATAACGAGGGCGTACTGTTGGCAAACTTTGTAGACGTTCGTAACAAATTTCCAGCAAACTGAATATTACTGTAACTAAGTATAAAATTTGAGAAAACAATTGAAATTTATTCCTGTTGATAAATATTTATAAAATTAATAATTACTCTCCACAACTGTACTGTCATACGTATAGATACCGGGAATAAGCAGATCATTAATTATGCAGCAGAAAGAGAGTTGTGGGAGCAACAGACCCCTGAGGACGTCCGGCGTATGTAGGATAGGGCTGGACGAGCATCCATCGATGACGACTTGGAGAAATTATTCACTCAGAAAGTCCTTCACGCAGTTAATGAGGATGAATAAGAAATCTAATCCCGTCAACCTCACTGATTTCCGTCCCATTTCGATTTTACCTTTCCTTTCTAAAGTCCTTGAAAAACTTATTTGCCAACAGCTGACACTTTTCCTTAATAAGCACAACTTGTTGAATTCTTTACAATCCGGTTTCCGTCCCGGTCATAGTACGGCTACTGCCTTAATCAAAGTTACTGATGACATACGGTGGGGTATGGATAATAAACAACTCACAGTCATGACCTTGCTAGATTTCAGTAATGCGTTCAATACTGTCGATTTCGATATACTGTTGAGTCAGTTGTATTCCCTTAACATATCTCCATCAGTAATTGACTGGTTTCAAAGTTATCTCTGTGGCCGTCGGCAGTGTATTCATGTTGATGAAACTCACTCATCTTGGTGTGATATTACTGCAGGCGTGCCGCAGGGTGGCGTGTTGTCACCTTTACTCTTTTCCATTTTCATTAATTCAATTACTCATAAAATTTCTTCTCTCTACCACATGTATGCGGATGATGTCCAGATTTACACCCAGTCAACTCGTGAGAATTTGCCGAATGCAATCGCTACATTAAACAATGACTTAAATATGATTCATGAGTGGAGTCAATCATATGGCCTAAATGTCAATCCTAAAAAGTCACAGGCTATTATTTTTGGTAGTCAGAGCTTTATCTCAAGAATTGACTGGTTCTCCATACCACCTGTTGTATTCGATGGGGTTGTGATCCCTTACTTTGACAATGTCAAAAATCTTGGTGTTTACCTTGATAGTTCCTTAAATTGGAAACGCCAACTGAATGAGGTAAGTAAGAAAACCTTTGTCGCTCTTAGTTCACTGCGTCGCCTTCGATCATTTCTTCCCATTCCTACAAAAATTATGCTCGCACAGTCTCTTCTCCTTCCGATTCTCGACTATGCTGACGCAAGCTATGTAGACATAACTAAAGACCAGCTAACTAAGCTTGAGAGACTTCAAAATACTAGTATTCGGTTCATATTTGGATTGCGCAAATTTGACCACATTTCTCAATTTCGCTCACGTCTCAAGTGGTTACCTATCCAATTTCGCCGGAACATGCATATTCTTTCTATTCTGTACTGTGTCTTATTTCACCCTTCTACTCCTCCTTATCTTAAGGAGAAATTTAGTTTTGTTGGGCTTCCAGGGGAACCTTTACGCTCTTCAAGAAAACTCATTTTAAGGGTACCAACTCACTATACATCTTCCTTTAATAAATCTTTTACTGTACAGTCTATTAAGCTCTGGAATGCCCTACCTTTGTATATACGCGAAATCAGACTATTGTAGTCTTTAAGCGTCTTCTTAAAGAGCATTACTTGTCTCAATCGTTCGAAAATCATTAGGATAAATTATGTGATTATGTAGTTTTGTATTTATTTGTTTATGTTATTGTTAGTGGTATATATTTGAGGATATATGTATGTATATGTATATGTATGTATTTATGTGTATATATATGTATGTGTGTATATGTATGTAGGTTTATGTATATACGTATGTATATGTGTATCATATTTTTTTTTTAATGTATTAGTTATTTATATGTTATTTTATTGCATGTATTGATATTATATTAGGTATATTTATATTGCACCACCTACCTAGTACTCACTGTTTTATTCCTTTACACCTTTGGTTGCCTGGAAGAGATCGCTATGTAGCGATAAGGCCGCCAAATTTTACATGTAATCTGCTCTCTGTTATGTTCTCTGTAAATTTGTTTGTGGTGTGCAATAAAGTATATTCATTCATTCATTAATGAGGTCAGAAGATAAGCCGTACGCTAAAAGCTTGCCCAAAAGGCTAGCGTACCAAAAGACTTCTAAACATTAAGAGAAAAAACAAGTGCATGCCCACTGTTCTCGAGGACTTCGCCCCTTATGTGACTGGCATACGCTAGAAGGTCCTCAGTTGATCGATTTCAGCGAAACCCGTACTAGCGGTCATTTAGCCTCTCAGCTGTCCAAAACCTTCTAAAGGTCGCTATTATAAAGAACGCTTCTGTCTACAACCTTTAGAAGGTTGCAATTTACTTATAAACTTCAGACACAAAACAGCCGTACTAAATGTATCTGTATGGGAGATACTGATACATTTACTCGTACAACATTGTTTTAATATCATTAACCTACTTAGGTATGTACTTGTCGCTATTGAAGTACAAAATGTGCCTTTTTTGTGCCTGTTTCGGGTCGTATTAAGTGGCCCATATTATTGTCAAGTTTGTGGTGTAAAAAAAGTGTACGCAAAGTTGTGTTTTTTTTTAATTATTTATAGTAAAATGTATTTATCTTATTGTAAATAAAATAAATATTTATTAAAATAATTGTTTACTAAAATAATAAGTGTTTACGAGTATATGTACCCCATACGCTGGCACTTTTCAGCAGGAGCGCAATAAGCGTCGAAACATGGACGAGCTTTACCACTAATAGGCACGTCAGCAGAGGGAATCACATATCAGTAGTCATCCGCGTTGCTCGATGAATGTTCAGACGAGAAGCAGACCTGTCACCGAGGATATGATGCAAAGAAATACCGCATCTCAGCCCAATCTCCTGACTTGTGTCGCCATATTCACCACACACCTTGAAAGTCGTACTTAGGTAGGGAATATAATTACACTGATTTCACAAGATAGTGGTCAGAAGTTCTCAAGGGTGGGGTAACCTGAACATCATACTTATCTGAATCGGTCGTCAGCAAAAGGTTGAGTCAGTTGGCTGTGTGCCTATCGACATCAGGTACCCTAGTCACTTATTGTACTAGCTGGGAGAGCCCTAGCGACAAGCCACAATAACACATTATCTCAGAGTGGTCGGTATTCTGATACGAGAGAAGCCAGTCCTAATGACAGGTATTAAATTTCCCCAGAAATAGCAAATGCGCAGCAGGGTGCAAATTTATAGTCTTCACTCTGACTTAGTTGTCTTCTCGTCATCACTGTGCAATTGGTAGACACAAAAAAAATGTTTGTCAATTCCTATATCTATCGATACCCAGATCGTGGAGAAAGTGGGATTTTCAAGATGACGGAGATGCTTACAGAGAATGTCATTACGTACACAGACAACGGTGTGTTGGTGGATTTTATGTCCCAATGTGTATCCAGGGTAACCAAGGTACGCCGCATTTGGTGAAATCAGTTATTTAGTAAGTGCAGCTTGTCGGTCTCAATGTGGTGGTTGAATCATTGAAATTACGTTGCAAACGCCCGAACTCCCCTTTAAATCTCCACCTAGCCCTCTCCTCCGGTTGCCGACCAGCATAACGGAGCAATCCTAGGATCTTTCGTTATATACTGATATAGCTTTTCACGAGTAGTTGGCTCTTTAATTGGGCCCCCAACTATCTACGGTCGGCCAATGGTACAATCGTGATTCGTATCCCGCTAACTTTCATAACTGGTCACCTGACACCAAGAAACGACCGCGCCGCAACCGCTTCTCACGTGCAATGGTGCAATGGGATACACCTAACACCATACCGGAATATGACTTGCGTCATTTGGCGATATTTCTATGCCATTTTGGTGGTATCTAACTCTCGGCCGGGCCTCTCACAAGTAGAGAACAAACCTACAAAAGAAGGCCATCTTCACCTTTTGATTATAAATTTGGTCTGATCTACGCAACCTAGAGTATCTTGAAGTATGCAGTTGTATGCTTGGGTTTTGATTTAATTTAAATAACTGGTCGTCCCAACACAAACCCATGCAAACAACACCGATACCTATTAGGGAGGATTTTAATAAATAAGATGGCTGGGTAAGATGGGTGATACGATGGAAAAACTTAAAGTTAAACGCGATAAAATCCATAAAAATTATATTTATTCTAAGCGTACTATTTATTTAAATATAAGAAATCATTTATTAGCATACGAGACTACACAATAAAGGCCGTTTAGTGACGGTGTGAGAGAATTTATCGGAGACAGAAACTGAAACAGGAGATGGGACAATATGTTTTCCTGTCTTTGATATAAATAAAGGTCGTTGTTAGCCTCTGTTTGAGTTAAAGTTTGTTGCTCGCCGCTCGTTCCATTCAGGAGAAAGTTACACTTGGGAAACATAAATATTCGAAATGAATTTTAAGTTCGGTTATTTATGACTGAATGTATAATATTAGTTATTTATGCAACAGAGCAAAAGTGATTCCTGGTTTAAAATTCTTCTAAAATAGAGAAAATAGAACTATCAAAACCGAGAGGAAGGGCATACATGACATGAATAAGTGATCATTGAAGATGATTTTGGGTAACCTTCGTTAACTATGACATCATGATGTCAAACCATTCAAACCTCAGTCCCCCGTGAACATGTGTGCATAAGGTACCCGAAACCACGGGAATTACAAGTTATAAGTTAAAAGCGATAAAATCCATAAAATTAGTTTTAATTAATGGATAAGTGATGTTAAAAAATAGAGCATAACAATTCTTTCAAATAAGGTACTAATTGAAAAAACTTATATAATTAGACCGGCGATGAGAAGACGCGTCAAAGGTGCGCGATCTTTGGTCAATCTTTCTGTTGAGCGTGAAGATTAAGTAAAATATCCCTACAAATGAACAGCCTAATGTCTTTATTAGGGTTTTCATCATAGTTGTTGGGCTTGGCATGTGGAACTGTATGATAATAAAGAAGAGAAAACGTCTTATTAATGGTTACATGTCAAGAAAAATACGTTATAGCTAGCGAAAGCAACGAACAAGTCCACTAATAAACATAACGACAAGGAATCAAAAATTACGCTTGCGTTAAACGTTGTCAAGTTGAGTCGTCGTAGGTGGCAACTGAACATCCATCGGAGATTCTTAGCACCCCCTGCCCCGCCGTTACCATGGTCGCCACCGTAGCCAGGAATAGCGGAGCCGCCGGGGACTGGGGGCCGTCTATTTGTGTAATTCTTCATAGGAGGTATATGCCATAGTTGCCACGCTTGGCGAGCGGGTTGGCAAACGCAGTTTTTTTGTTGTACAGTTGCTGTTATCAGAAAGATGCTGCTGCCCATCTCCTGCCTGTTTCTCTGTGTCGCCTTTTAAGAAACCCACGAGAAGATATGGGGTAGTGGATATTCTTAACCGCCACTACACGGCAGTTTTATTGCTTATTATACGCAATTTTATTCAGAGACCACTTTTTTATGAAGAAGTTTGGCATTATGAGCTCAATGTGAAATTTCCTATTCTCTAATGCAATAAAAAGTATTTAGTCTATGGTTTTTTATTTATAATCTACGTTCATTTCGTACGCATATTTCATGTGGCGTGTTATTGTGTTGGTTTTAGATTTTTCTAATGTTTTATTACTGTTAAGTATAGGATTTTATTATAAATGTGTTACAAAAGTTTTTGTGTGAATATAATTAATCTTTTTACGTAAATAGTTTCGAGTAATATATAGAAATAACTGTGATATTTATGCTGCTGTCCTGAGCTGGGTATGTACATTTTTTACTTATAAAATACAATTAAAATATATTTGTAATGAAGAAAAGTCACTAAAACAAGTAATATAGCATAGTAAATAAACAGAAACAATTATTATATTGACATTTATAACGAATTTTATTGAAAATAAAAGTACGAAAAATTTCATGTTAGGTTATTTTAAGTGACGCCGCGTCACGCAAAGCGAGCGAGTGGTATCAATCATTTTAGCTGGCAACTGAGGGATTAAATCGTTGGTTAATTTAACCGTTTTATATGCGGGGTTGCTGTTTTGACTTTTTATGTACATTAATTCGATAAAAGTTGTTGCATGTTGAAATTATACCCCGACGTGTCCATTATTACCGTAGCCGTACCGCGGAAAATTGTGAGCTCTAGTCTGTTGCGTAAGTTGTACGACGCTTCAACTTCGTCTTAGGAGAGATTTAGTTTCGGCGCTGAACTTCGACGTAACAAGGACGAAATGTCTTGACGTATGGCCTCCAAATCCTCTTTACCGATATTATTTTTAAACAGACAATCCTTACCAGTACAGATAATTTCTTCGTATGGGATTCTTCGTGGTGTAAGTGCGAAACTCATGTCAATAATACTTTTACTATCGGTTCATCCAGTGGATACTTTGACAGGTTATAGGCCGTGCATTTTTTATTGTTCGCGTTTGTAGTCAACTGTTGCGATCCGTTTCTACGTAGAAATAATTATTGGCATTCGATCCATCGCTATTTTTTTTGCTATTTTTGTATTTGTTTTTGCATTCATTATATTTAGATGTTTCGCGTTTTTTAAAAGTTTTAATGCAATTATTTAAATTAAATTTCGTAAAACTGTCATTTACTCAATGAAAAAATTGTCTATGGTATTATTTATGAATTGTAGATCTAACTGTTTATGCTGAATCACTGTTCATAACAACTTTTTACTTGCCTGATTTATGATCTTAGTGCTTTCTCGGATGGACTTTTTGGTTGATATTTTGACACATGCAGGAATGAGATTATAGTGTCTGCATCACTTAAAGAAAGGACATTGCTCCGCCGGCCACAGTCGAGCGTGTGTCAGAGGAGTCACAGACAATGTTGGCTACATCTTGAATCGAGCTTCCATTAAAATAAACTACAAGCCACCGAAGAAGATTAGTCAATTTTTACCATTCTTCAAGTTTAATATCCCTCTGCACGATGCAGGAGTGTACAAGTTAGAATGTGAATGTGGTCTCTCATACATATTCAAACAAAAAGATCCATAAAAACTCACCTGAAAGAACATATAGCTGACGTGAAGTACCGACGCTCTGGGTAGTCTAGAATCTGGCATGTTTAAAATCGTCCCCAACATTACATCAGATTTGATAAACCAAACAAATCCTCGCAAAAAACACCGATTACTTCCAAGGATGATACGTGAGGATCATTTAAAAAATTCAAAATTAAGATCCTAATTTCAATAGAGAAGATGGATGGGTGCTGGTATCTGCTTAGGATCCTATAATTAACAAAATTAAACCCAAACCCAAGCACAACTATGAAATTGGGACGTCAAATATCTTAGTCCCCCCGTGACCATGGGTGCTGTAAAGCACGCGAAACGTCGGGAATTTAAAAATAAGTAAAAGCAGTTAATTAAAGCAATAAAATCCGTAATTATAGTTTTATTCAATGTGTAGTGTTCGCGTAAATTTATATCATTACTTTTAAATAATAATTTTAGCGAATAACAAAAAGGCATAGTGATTGACTTTTTTATTTTAGTTTCTACTTGCACTTTATTCAAAATAAAATGAAAATGCGATTCAGATTAAAAAATATGCAACAGATCGTTAAGAATTCAAAAGATTCATCCCTAGTAATTTTTTACCTATCACATAACGTTTGGCGATGATGGCGGCGATCAATGTTATTAGTCGAATAGAATACTTTTTAATGTTCATTTTGGCACGCAGTTAGTCCGTGTTATTAAAGTATTTGCAACTAATATAACAAAATAAATAATTAATTATCTTCCATGTCAGATGCTTTAAATTTTCAGAGTGATTTTGGACATCCGTCCTTTATAGATGTTAAATATTTTGCGCGCTTGATCTTGAGAGCTATTATTAGTCTGTACCGGTTCACATCGTGATTTTTTATACTTACGCGAACACTACACATTAAATAAATATGTACCTATGTATGTCAAAAATTTGCGTGAAATCAAAATAAAATAGAATCACTTTTATCATACATATGTATTTTATCACTGATTCATAAAAAAACTTTTGTCCTGGGAGGAACCAGCGAAAACCCAGCAGGACTTTTCATTTTTTACAATATGATACTTTATACATATAAGTGCGAAAAAATGTAGAAGCAGCATGGTAACGATCATGTCATTCCCAGACGTTATTATCAATCATGAATTCTTCGGTTTTAAAGAATGCAATTAAAAATTAATAAATCTATAAAAAAATACATGTACTCTTTAATAGTACTGTAATACTTATTATATAATTTACTGCACGTTTTAATTGACTTTGTTGTAAAAGCGTGTTCATATCCCCATGAAGATATTGCTTATTCTTTGAAGTCGAGTAACTGGTATAACTAGCTTGGAAAGGAAATTACTATGTTTTTATAAATAATAGTTACTTTCGGTTACGTGTGTTATTGTTTAATTAAAAAAAGTTACAGATCTATTGAAAAGCTTTGTAAAATATGTGATTTTGTTTGAGCGCGAAGGGCTTAAAAAAATTGTTTCACTGAATAAAGTAAGTAGACTTCTTTCATTTATATTTTAAACAAAGGGCTCTGTAATGCTTTTTCAAGTATCTCTTCTGATTTCAAAGTCAACACAAGCACTCCAGCTTTGAGTATGACTTCTTTTGTCTTTGACATAATATTGTTATTATCAATGTCGCGTCGTTATTGTGGCACGAATAGGTCGGCTTGACCCAGGAAAAATCACTCTGTCACAGAATAACATAACATTCGATTGATGAGCGTAGAGAACCAAATACCCTACTTACTGAAAACGAGTTATTCCATCTTTGTCCTCAGAGGTGACAACGCATCTGCATTTCGATTCTTAATCGTAGGTTAATATAAATGTAGCATCCACTTAGCATTAGGTGGACTGTGTGCTCATTTGTCACCCTTATCCCATAGAAATAAATTTTCCCGATATTTTTTAATATGTTCCAAGAATGTTATGTAACTAGACCTGAATTTAAAATGTGATGTTATGATCACTGCTCTATTTCTGACAATAGTTCCATCGACACCTTTTATTCAGATTAGATTATAATGTTTTTACCTCTGCTTCATAAATCCGCTGTCATGGAAATATTCATCAGAAACTCATAGCGAATTTCAGATAATAATTTACATTATAATAAAATTTTGCACTACTACAAATAAAAACATAATATATAAAAAGCCAAATCTATATGTTTAAAGACATTGTGACGGCTCAATATTATTATTAATAATTAAATTCAATATAAAGGGGCGTCAAAAATAGTTTTAAAAGATATGTATTAAGCAATTAAGTTAAATCAATAAACATAAAGTTAATATATTTCAGACATTATCCCAATAACATAACAAATTAAAGGCAAAATTATTGTTTCTTGTAATAAGTAAATTTATTATAAAAACTTGTAAAAATATTTAAAATAAGATAAATAATAGAAATACAAGTCAAAAAATATTATAAAATTAAGTTAAATAACATTTATAAGATAATTAGAAAATTTGTTAAAAATTGTTAAAGTCATGGGAGGTGTTCGTGTATAAAAGAAAATTTTTCTAAGTTGTGGAAGGAGTTCACGTATAGATGAATTTTTCTAAGTTGTTGAAGGAGTTCATGTATTAAGGAAAATTTTCCTAAGTTATGGAAGGTGTTCACGTATAGATGTCTTGTATGGATGAGGTGCCGGAGATACATACCTGCAGTTGTACATATATATGGGGTGGTCGGGAGCCTGACTGCCTGAAGTACTGTAGCATAATGACTAGTCCTATATTAGGGACTTATGATATTAAACTCAATGATACAAAAGCAATACTATAGAAGGTCTCCATGATGAATTTGCATTACAATAGTAGGGTCGTGGATTCGAACCCTATATATGAATGACTTATGAAAGTAAGGTCTATGATTCAAAAGCAATACTATAGAAGGTCTCTATGATTAATATGCATTACAATAGTAGGGTCGTGGGTTCGAACCCTATATATGAATGACTTATGAAAGTAAGGTCTATGATTCAAAAGCAATACTATAGAAGGTCTCTATGATTAATATGCATTACAATAGTAGGGTCGTGGGTTCGAATCCTATATAGGAATGACTTATGAAAGTAAGGTCTATGATTCAAAAGCAATACTATAGAAGGTCTCTATGATTAATATGCATTACAATAGTAGGGTCGTGGGTTCGAAACCTATATAGGAATGACTTATGAAAGTAAGGTCTATGATACAAAAGCAATATTATAGGAGGTCTCCTTGATGCATAAGCATTGTATGGGATGGTCGGGTGACTGACTGCTCCTAGTACTGTAGCAAAATGACTAGTCCTTATTAGGGACTTGAAAAGGAATTTTGTGGTGGCGTGTGTGCTGCTTCACGAGCAATTGGTCCGAGGTAAACTTGGACTCGCTAACCGATGTGTCCTAGACATATCATCTTAGTGCCGGTGGTAAGCGGGTTTGTTGTAGCAATACGGCTTTCCCGTGGACATCGCACACCCATACCGTTTGTGGGCGGCGTAGTAGCGCATAGCGATGCGTCGTCTATATTTCGGATTGGGATGATGAGTGTGTTTGGTAGCACTTTTAAGTGTAACAGGCATACTCAACTTCATGTCTTAGTGCATTAGCGCTATGATACGTGGAGTTTTGTTCATTGACGTCTTAGTAGCGTGCTACTATGATACGTTGGTGCAGTTTTATATAACAACAATCTTAGTGCCGGTGATGAGCGGGTTCGTTGTAGCAATACGGCTTTCCCGTGGACATCGCACACCCATACCGTTTGTGGGCGGCGTCGTAGCGCATAGCGATGCGTCGTCTATCTTTCGGATTGGGATGATTAGTGTGTTTGGTAGCACTTTTAAGTGTAACAGGCATACTCAACTTCATGTCTTAGTGCATTAGCGCTATGATACGTGGAGTTTTGTTCATTGACGTCTTAGTAACGTGCTACTATGATACGTTAGTGATATTTTTTATATAACAACAATACCAACTTTGTTGCCAAAGTCGATAGGAGTCATGTGGGTGTGTTGTGAGGGTGCGCCGCCCGTATGATAGTTGCATTGATGCTTACTGCTGCTTGCGGTATTGCGTCTTGTGATGGATCTGCGGGTGTGCTGCGCCTGATTCGACGCTCTCTTGTGGTTCTGGTCGATGGAGGTATACAATTAACATCTTAGTGTCGGTGGTAAGCGGGTTTGTTGTAGCAATACGGCTTTCCCGTGGACATCGCACACCCATACCGTTTGTGGGCGGCGTAGTAGCGCATAGCGATGCATCGTCTATATTTCGGATTGGGATGGTGAGTGTGTTTGGTAGCACTTTTAAGTGTAACAGGCATACTCAGCTTCATGTCTTAGTGCATTAGCGCTATGGTATGTGGAGTTTTGTTCATTGGCGTCTTAGTAGCGTGCTACTATGATACGTTGGTGATATTTTTATATAACAACAATACCAACTTTGTTACCAAAGTCGATAGGGATCATGTTGGGAGTATTGTGAGGGGGCGCCATCCGTATGATAGTTGCATTGATGTTTACTGCTACTGGCGGTATTGCGTCTTGTGATGGATCTACGGGTGTGCTGCACCTGATTCGACGCTCTCTGTGGTTCTGGTCGATGGAGGTATACGGGTGGTGATGTCTGCTGGGATGTATGGGGGAGCTTGGAATGGTGTAAGCCCGACGATAGTCGTATTGATGCTTGTTGCGTTCTGCGGCATTGCGTCTCTGCGATGGTTGTTTGGTGGGACGCTATTCTCAATGGCGCTCTCTGCGTCTTGGTTTGACTCACACCTAAGTAGCTTTGCCCAAGTCGGGTCCCTTCATTGCGGGGCTGCAGACTGTCTGCCCTCCACGATGTTTTATGTAACAACATAATATTATATCTCTGTAACTTTCCCACCTTTGAATGATTGAAGGCAACTTGTTGGTGGGTGAGACAAACATGATCGAAAATGCATTTACTCAACGTCAGTGACACAAACCCTTTCTGATGGCGAATTATTACTCTTATCTTATAACTGCCTTTTGGCTATATCTGCCGTTGTATTGGTTGGTGGAGCATATGTGTCGACCTCATGCGGGTGGTAGCTGGCGGGAGGATCTGAGGAGACTCTCAAGGCTGCGGCCGAAAGCCGCACAACGTGGGACCCCATTCCCTTGAGGTGAGCAGTAGTCTCATGACACGCTCTGCGGCTAGTAGCCGTGCTGATCATGCAATTGGTGGTAATGCCATACACTTACATCACGTCTGCAGGAGCGGCGGTCTGGCAGGTGGTGGCGCTCACGGAGGGTTTACGGCCAGTGTGCCTATTTGCCTAAACCGTGTGACGTACATTCACTGTGGCTGGATTCGTTCGTATTCTGTATGGCGTTTACACGCATTGACATGCGCGACTTCGGTCGATGTTTGTGCTTACGCACTAACAAGGGGCCAAGCCTCTTTTACTGGTTCGCCAGTTATTTTGCTGTGGACTACGGTCCAGTTCCCGAATTAGCGTTCCCTTCGGGGGGAGTGCATCAAAATGGTTGGCACTCACCGTGCACGGCGTGTGTGGGGCCGTGTACCTCCCCTACATTTTTTTTAAATAAATGTAGGGGAGCGAAGCCCTTGTATCGGGTATTTTTGTATAAATATATTGTGAGCCTTTTCCAAGCGGGAAGGGATAAATAATAATAAATTAATAATGTCAACCTGATACAAGTGGAATAAAGACGTTTTATGTTCTTAACCTTTTTCGAGCCCTGTCTTCGTGAACGGGGTTCACTTAGCTTATAAGGCACTACCAACAGCTTTCAATTGCCCTAGTGAATATTCATTCTTCCAAAAGACACCTAAAAGAACTAAGTTACTAACCAAACACAACGTAAATAAGGGTCCTAACTAAGACGATCACGCCAAAATATTAAAACGGCCTATTAATAAACCTTTTGATAGATCATTTAGAAAGATCAAAACATATTTTATTAATCCCGGTCACATATATAATGTTATTGAAAAGGGGATATTTTTAATATTATAAAATTTTTATTATTTTATATAGAGGGGGGGGGGATCGTTACAACAAGAAAGACTTCTAATCTCTTTGAAGATCATATACTGCAGAGTTATGTCTGCTAGCTAGTATAGTAATTATTTAAGGCGCCCTTTTCATTTTTCACACAAACTTTTCAATGAAAGAATAAAGCGTTATTTGTAGAAAAATATTGGATTTAACAAGATTCACATTTCTGACGTTGCTTCCGTTTTGTAACGCATATTATTAACGATAACTTTTTACTTCTGGTATATTTCTTTCAATCATTTACTACTTCAATTCCACTACTGAACAAAGACTATGGGGGAGATAGATAACTACATAAGATGTATGCCATAGCTGCCACGTTAGACAGATGGAATGGCAACCATTAAATATGGAGCAGTTATCAAGAAGACGTTGCTGCCCATATTATTTCTCTCTTTCTTCTTTTACAACGATCAGAGGTTGATATGGAATATTTTTTAGGTATTTTGTAGGCAGGTAGTTTTTATTGTTACAAAATAAATTCTATGAAATTTCGTAGCCCTGGGATAATTAGATATAATTATGAAAAAGTGCTTAAAGGGCCATATATGACCTTAAATATGAAGAGTTAACCATAAAAACAAAAAAGAGACAGGTAAATACTACTTACACACTAGCTCAGGGGCTAAGCATTCGTGGAAAATTTCACAGTACGCGAGCAACCAGGGTTCGATCCCCAAACCAGTACCAATAAAATTGTACAAAAAATGTATCTTGAAAAAAAAACATATTTTCCGTTTGTAAATTGTCGTACATTAAATGCTTAATGTCGGAGCCTGAATTGTTTAAGACCTTACATTTTATTTGTCCTGAGACACTCATACCGCATAGTCGAAAGTACCGTTACTTATTTAAAGAACGTAGCTTTTCACGTTTCTGCGTAATGGTCTAGTCTTCAGTCAATCGACCACTTCAGGTCAAATGAGAGAAAAACCGAAAAATCTCTTAAATTGTTCTCAAAAAGTTAAAGTCGTTTGAGAAAATGATTTTTACGTAAAAAACCCATGCTTTCTATGTTTTTAGCACGAATAGGCTCGAGAGGGAAAGAACCACGCTCTCACAAAATATCAGCGTGAAATAGCAGCTTAACTCTGCTGCGTTTCATATGGTGTGTGAGAACTGAAGACTCCGTCTAAGTCCACAGGAGTGACAGTTTTGGTTCTTAATGATGTAGATGACAAAGTAGGTAGGTGAGTGGTAGGTAATAGATAGGCTAAAGTATCTCTTTACCATCATTGAACTGTGTGGTCGTTTGTCACCCTTTTAATTGAAAATGGATTCAATAAATATTTACATCGTATTATTTATAAACTTGGTTAAAATTCAATTTGAAAAGTCTAATGACGTTCACTACATATTTAATAATACGATTTATAGCACAGATAAAAATATATGTAACTTTTCGATATCAAATTTATAGAAACTTTTAGAGATCCAACTTATAGAGAAGCACGTAGAGTACTTATGATACAAACTCCTTTCTGTTCGAATTTGAATCTAAGTGGTTGCTGGCAGCTTGCAGACTTTAAATATAGTTACTATTCTACTGGGCATTCCACAAGTCTTGCATTTGAATATATTTATAAAATAGTTTTACCTTTGCTACACAGCTACGCCGAGTTTTGAATGCAATAAAATTTTTAACTAAAACCAGTGAAAACAGTAAAAATAGGAGCTTATAAAACACTCAATAAGAGTATATTTGTAACAATAAAATTATTGGTTTTTAATTGAAAATTTAAATTAGATAAAATGTATCGAAACACAAACAGTAAGGGATTGGGTGGGACTATAGTTATTATTAACATCCACGTAGTATCCAAGTTCACGGATGCATTAAGATCATGGGTAGTAGAATGTCTAGGAGTTTCTCTGGGTCGCACCTTTTAAGATGTTCCTGTCAGACAGCAGCAAAGATCTAAGGACATTCCTAGAACGAAATTCGATGACGTTTCCTCTAATTTACTTAATAAAGGAGCCCATATAATATTTTTTTAAATATTGCTATGATAAACGACCACGAGGTGGTAACTAGTTATTGCAGTTCTTTCTTTATTTCAGTAATTTCTTTTTTATGAAGAGCAGGCGAAAGATCGTTGGTTGGTGACAATCGTCGCCAATGAACACCTGCAACACGAAAGAAATTGCAGGTGTGTTGTTGCTTTTTTTTAGAAAGGAGTAGTTTCTTTTCTTGAAAGCCCTCTTATTGGACCGAAAAAACCACAGGTAACAAAGCAGTTGTCACGCGTGTTAAAAATTCTCATGAAATATAGGATGGTGGACTATTTACTGTGAAGATGTTGATAGAATATGGGGGAAAAGAAAGATGAAGGTGCATTAGCCTTCCCACGAACTAAGATGAACGAAGTTAAATGATAAATCCGAGTACTGCTGTGCAAGAACAAAAACGTATGTCTGACAGAAAATAAGCTACCGCCTAGTGATCATGAGGTTATTTAAAAACAAAAAACAAATGTATTCGTTAAGATATGTGCACAGTAGTTCTGTAATAATTTCCAATACGTATTATTGTTATAATCACTATTATTTCCCCAGACAACACAAACCTGGTTATTTTGGGAAAAAAACGGAAGGTGATAAAATAAAAACTACGTAAATTTTATTCAACATCCTTATTACATACTATCAAAATCCATCATATTCAGCCTATCAAAAATGTACTAATCATAGGTCTTCTTACAGATTGCCACATAGGGTCAATATTTGCAAAAAGCAACCGCATTTTTATCTCCTAGTTGTTAACAGAAAGATGCTGCTACTCATCACCTGATTTATTTCCCACCCAGATGACGACATGGGGTTGTGGATATTCTGACACCGCTACTGCAGGTCTTAATTATTGACCACAGAGGATATATTTTGCAAAATTGACAAGTTTCATAGGTGTGATGTCACCCACAGTTTAGCATTTTTTTAGTTGTTATCGGGAAGCTACTGCCCATTTCCTGTATCAGTTTGCTTCTATCGTTTTTCACTACCCCATGATGGTAGTGCGGGGTAGTGAATTATTATAATGTTATTATCCTTAAATATTATTTGTATGTAAAATATATATAAACTAATAGTCCTCTTAGGACCTAATTTTATAATATACATACATTTAGTCATAAGCCTAATGACTTAACTTGCGTGTTAATATTACTAAAGCCAGTGTAATTAATAAATTACTTTGAACGTAAATTGCGGTGCACAAATGTTTATTAACCGGCTTTACGAAAATGCACAGTTTTCCAATTCTTATACGTATGTTTTGTTACATGCGTTACGCGATATTTTGGTCAACTGTAAACCGATATTGATGATTCCTTTTAACTTTTCGCTATGATAATCAATGATTTTCAAAAAAAGCGGAAAGTTACTGACTTCACTCGTTTTTGAAAATTAAGATTATCGGTCTATTTAATTTATCCCAAAATTATATAAATATATGAATATAGACCGTGCATCTCAAAAGTAATTTTCACTTTCAACCCTTACAACAATGGAGTACGGGACTGGTATTTTCATTCATTCTGCAACGTCCAAGACTACCTTTATTTAACCTCCTGGATTCCAGAAAAAAAATTCGATATTATTTAAAACTTAGGTTTTATGGTATATCAGGGGTCTGTACATGCCCAAAAAAATGCAATAAAAATATTCTTTTTTTATAAAGCTTTTACTTATGTCATATATATATATATATATATATATATATATATATATATATATATATATATATATATATATATATATATATATGACATAAATAATAAGTTAGTTGTCACACTGAGAACCATTGAAATACCAGTATGACATTAAAAAGTTTCTGATCTTAATGCCCAGCATAATTGACAATTTGAAAAAAATAATCTGCTTATTAGTTACGTAACAATCATTTTCGGATAACGTAGCACATTCATCTGTGCAACGTGCCATCTTCCTCGTGGCGCCTTAAAGAATGAGTTATTTGACGGGTATGTCAAACTCAAAATGTCAATTGGTGCCGTGTTTCTAGTTTACTAAAGTAACACAACTACCATAAAACGATTAGTTCCGAAAACAATTCACATATAACTTAAAAACGAATTTTAAATTCTTTGTGTAATAAAGGTATGACGCTGGCATCCAGGAGGTTAATGCATGTTAGAACATAGATGGATGAGATGGAAGACAATTTAGTGCTTCTTCAACTGTTCTATTATTAAGGGTCAATTATACCTTGAAATATTCTATAAGAAATGTATTTACTTTGTCTCCAGAAATAAATAAATATAATATAATATTGATAGTGGAAATACAAGCAATATTGTTTTTATTTCAACGCTTATGTGAAAGCTATCCCGTCTGCCACGCATGGCGTTTATGTTAATTGGCCCCACTCCTGGATAAAGGCCACCTCTCGTTATTAAAATAATTTTGAGGCAGGGGAAAATCATAATTTATGGCGGCCTTAATAAATCTTGCCTTTAAAATATTACTCTGTTTTATTATTTTTTTCAACAAATTTCATGCTGCTGCACACTGCAACATAGGTCTCATATGAGTTACTGCTTAACAAAATATACATCTGAAATTATCCCAAATATGTAAGTATAAATGGAATGCAGTGGTAGGTTCAGATGCTGAAATGTAATTTTTTTTATAATTTAGCGAGGGCTCTGTTGTGGTGCACTTCAAACTCAGGGATAACATTTGTATGACGATTGAGGTTATTTCATGTGATTTTTCTATTATTGTTTTTTTTTTTGCTGGATTTAAAGTGTATAAGTTTACAGAATTGTGATATTTCTAAGTATTTTAATTTACAGACACTTGATATTTTAAGCCGACATAGTAAATTCTCAGTTAAGTCATACGCGATATATTCGTCAATTGTCCGTAAATCTAAACTTGCAAATTTTCGAAAGAAAATCAATGTTTTTAACCCTTAGATTCATTATTATATTTCCTTGTTATATTGAAAATACACCATTACTATTGTGGGTCCATATGGATCCCAATTTCGCTAAGTCATTATATCTAATTTAGATAAGTTCGAAAAATTAATACTTTTTATTCTATCTTTAATTAATTAATATAACTGCACCATTAAATATGAACTAGAATTTTCACAAGTTATCCAAATGTTAAAGTGTGCTTCTGGATAACGATGATTATTGTGTGTATAGGAAAAACCAAAAGAATAAGGTAACTTAAACTTTTATTATAAAAACCTTAAAAACTAGCACAAGGAGAATATGAACCTATTCATATGCAAAATATTGTGACGTGCTTAAGGTTCATGACGATAAAAACTGCCGATTGAATTACCAAAATTGACACTTTAATTACTGAACACCAATTAAAACTTAAATCAAAATAATAATTAATCACACTTAACAATTTACTTATTTATTTATTTTTGCTTTATTTGCACACCGAGTGCAAAACGGCGGACTTAATGCAACAAGGCATTCACTGCCAGTCTACCTCCAGGTTAAGCAGAGAAGATATTGTGGGTGCAAAGTGCAACTGAGTTAAAATATCTTTAAGTAGTCACATACATTACATATTGGATTTTTTCGTTCACTTTGTTTCGCTCCGAAAGCTTCGCTCGTATCGCCAATTTAATGCTGTGCTAGTCGCGGCCTTAAACGGCTTTATATAGACCTTTTCCGATGAAACATGTAGAATGTTCCAGCAAATACCAGTCCCGACCGACTAAGTGGAGAAAGATCTCTCTAAGTTCTGCCACTTGATACTAGATTGCGCTGGAGGTGGAAAGTTATAGCATGGCGTTTTCTAGAAAGCTCTCCTCACTCTACTACCAGACACTAGGTGGTGCGAGGAGTATTAATTATGGCTTGCAACAATAACAAAAATAAAAACATACAGATTGGACCTTTAAAGAACGAATTTTTTTTTTAGATTGAGTTGTTGAAAAAGGGCCATACTAGGCTTACCTACTTTGCCATACTAGATGAATGACAAGAAACCTATTATGGCATTTTTTCATCAAGAACATTTGGAGTCAGTGTAAAATTATATACTCAATTTTTAAAGAAAACCTATTACTACATCGCACAAATTAGGTCTACCCTACATGCTTCAGATATAATAGCAATTAAAACATACTTCATCAGTTTTATGACATACCTTTGACATAACCTCAAATTAAAATTAGGTCACATGGCCGAATATTCAAATGCCACTTAATTTTAAAATAAATTCAATTTTAAGATAATTGATTAAAAGTAAATTAACACAATTTATTTACAAAGTATATTTCTCTTTTTTATCTTTATCATGTGATACGAATGCTTGGAAGCTTTTAAAAAATTGGCTCTAAAGATGTTTTTGCAGTTTTTAGAAAAAACAGACACGACTTGTTCGGGTGTGCTTGATACTCGCCCCAAGTATTTAGTACTCCACTCAATATCGATTTTGAAGCCCGAATCGTATGAATGTTTATGTCTATTCGTATAGGTGTTTACACACTGTCATAGTTTAATTCAGTTGCGATCTTATTATATTACCATTAACCATTATCGTTTATAACGGCTATTAGTTATATCCGTCTGTAAAATATACAAAAATAATATAAATTGGTACTCAGTTCAGATCAAATTATGAATTTCACATGAACGAAACTCGGTTTTAGCTGCAGTCTACAGCGTTAATGCTCCTACTTAGTTGTTGTCATTTGTCAGCCAATTAGTTTTTTTTTAATTTATAATGTTTGTGAGTCCATAAATTAAATTAAATTAAAAAAGCAACGATACTCATGTCATATGTTTTATAGATCTATGGTGCGGTGGTAAGTTCCCGGGTTCGATTTCTGGAATAGTGACCCCGAAAATTAATAATTACTAAAACTAATTGGCTGATGTGGCACGTGGCAGGGTTTTGCTGTGACCTCATTTATCATACCTAGCCAGGACCTTGAAAAAATACAACAAAGGACAAAAAATAAAACTCGGCGCGGCTGCGGCACGTGGGCAACTCTGGTCGGCTGGTGGCGTGAGTCTGCTGTTATTTTTTGCATAACACTTTTATCGGGCGTTCCAAATGACGTCACATATCTTAGCCTCCTCCCCTTCCCCCTTCCCTCAGTGCGTGGAAAGGAATACGGATGGGATGGGTGAATGGGAGGAATGTGCCGGTTAAACAATGCGAGGGTATCGTATTCCGCGCAACCAATCTACGTTTAATGAATATAGACGAATATGTAAACGCGTCGTTCTCATCCACGAATAACTCGGCAAGTTATTCAGCGAGTTTTTCGTCCGATGGAGCGTTTAGATTAGCGGATTTAGAGTTTAGGTGCATTTAGTAACAGATATTTTATAGCTTTGAGGAATGTGCTGTTTTTGTAACATACGAGTATAAATACAACCAAGAGACAGAGAAAACCTTTTTCTGAAACCCTATAATTGTTGTAACTAAATAAATGGAAACGAATTTGAATATAAATGTTCCGATGCGAATCCTACTATATGGTCAGGAAAATAATTCAAAGGCATTCCTTACCGACCCATCGCTAGATTAGAAAAGAACTCATAAATAATGTCACGAAATACGAGTAAATAAAAGTGAGTAATTTTTTCTCAAAAACTACAGTTTCTGCCCCCGTTTTTAAGGGTTTTGCCCTTTAAATTCCTTTTTTCTTCCCTGTAATATAATTTAAACGCTAAAACAAGTTAAAAAGGAAAGAAAAATCTATCATACGTACTATTTTCATGTAATATCTTTTACTGCAAAGATTTTTACAAGCAAATGATTCCTTATTTTTTTATAGATTAATTTTTATAGACACACAAATATTTTAAATGAAAATATAATGAGAGATGGAATTAGAAACATTATTAAGTAGGACTTTTTAAAGTTTTGCTTCTGTGATATTCTTAATTACAGCTGAAACTAGTACTTATAATTTTCCATACGATTTTTTAAAGAAAGTGATTGGAAAATTGTAACGTACTCGTGGTGTAATTGTCTGTGCTTGGATAGTATCTAAACAATCCACGATAATCTAAATGTGCCATGAATTCGGTAAACTTAATAATCGTATACTATGACTTGTATTACGAAATAATATTTTAGTTTAAAAAAATCATAAGCTGTGATGATCTTAGTGACAATACTAGATCAAAATCATGAAATTATTGTACTGTCAAAGGTTATTAATACATCTGCAGATTTTCTGAATATTATTACGTTTAAAAGTAGGATTATGTTATAGAATGGTTTGACATTCTTACAAGCCAGCACACAGTCTACCTGATGGGAAATGAATGCTGTGGCCCATAGAAATTTAAATTCATCCTAAATTAAGAGTCTAAATGCAGATGGGTTGTCACCCTTGAAGACTGAGATGGAATGCCTCGTTTCCAGTAAAAAGAGTTTACCAGTTCTCTAGACTCACCACAAGAAACACAGCAGCATTAAGCAGCTATTTTACGCTGGTATTCTATAACACCGTGGTCCTTCCCCGGTCATGCCAACCTCTTCGTGATACAACCATAATATACCTGCCGCGTGGCTCCAAACTGCATTGAAAACTGAATTAAGTCAAGCTTATAAATATAAAACGTGAACTGGTCTTACTTTTATTAATTTAGTATGCAAATATAAAATTTACTTAATTACTTGACCAGAGCGCTACCCGTCGGATCTAAATTCTTTATTTGTTGGCGCTAAACTAAAATAGTTTTTGAATATTGAGCCATATTGGTTATAAAAAAGTTACTTTATTAATAACTTAACAGCGCCAACTATCGGAATCTAGCCATGAACCAACGTCACGACAAAGTAAAATAATTAAATTATTTTGTGTGAATATGACTTATAGTCAACCAAATTTAAGAAATACCTTTTGACCTCTCACATTTATCCTTCAGCAATAACTTTGCACAACCGTACTCACAAGATTTAAAATAACATTTTAAGTAAATCCGAAGAATTATGAAGTTATCTATATTTCATTACATCGTGTATAGTTTTTTATCACCAATTTAAATTCGAATCTTTCAAACATGCAAAATATCAAAAAATCTCCAGCATCATCTTTTTATACTTGACTTCATCTCAATGATATGTCGCTTTGTACCTTACTGTAGTATTTGGATGATTAAAAAGGATGATTGAACAAAAGTGATATTAAAAACAAAAAAAAATGATAAAGATGACTTTGAAAGGGACAATAATTTTGACTGCATCATTGAAAATCAAATAATAATTAATCCAAACAACGACAGCTTAACTACTTGCCCTGAAAGTGATTGAATAAATTTATTTTCATTCTAGTTTCAATGTTAAGTTTTTATAACTGTGCCTCTAGAAATAATCGGTTACAACAAATAAGAAGAAAGTGATAAATCTTGTGTTATAAATTATCCGTTTTTATTTTATTCAAGTATTATTCAAACCATGCTGTAAATGCTAACCAACTCTAAATAATGGATATAGATATTTTTAAGAATCGAATATTGTACGATCCCAATTTTTTATTTGGCATGCTTGGTGCACCGTAGCCAGGAATGGCTACGGTGCACCAAGCATGCCGAATGAATGGCGCGTCAGTCTAAGCGAGATTAGAATGGCTCTCCAGCACCATAAAAACGGCAGGGCCCCAGGCGAGGATGGAATTATAGCGGAGTTTCTGAAAGCGGGTGGAACACCGGTACTTGAAGTCCTTCAGAAGCTTTTCAATTTCGTCCTCCATGGCGGCACTACTCCAGAGGCGTGGAGCAGAAGTGCGGTGGTCTTGTTCTTTAAGAAAGGCGACAACGCTCTCTTAAAGAACTACAGACCGATTTCCCTTCTGAGCCGCGTCTATATGCTGTTTTCGAGAGTCATTACGAATCATCTCGCACGCAGACTCGACGACTTCCAGCCTCCCGAACAAGCCGGTTTCCGAAAAGGCTTCAGTACCATAGACCACATACATACCCTGCGGCAGATTGTGCAGAAGACTGAAGAGTACAATTTGCCACTTTGCCTGGCGTATGTGGACTATGAGAAAGCCTTTGATTCCGTCGAAATTTGGGCGGTGCTGCAGTCCCTTCAGCGGTGCCAAGTTGACTGTCGGTATATCGAAGTGCTGAAGTGTTTGTACAGTAGGGCTACGATGGCTATCCGAGTACAGAACCAGAGCTCGAAACCTATCCAACTGCAGAGAGGTGTAAGACAGGGTGACGTTATATCCCCGAAACTCTTCAACGCTGCTTTGGAAGACGTTTTCGGGCTCCTAGACTGGAAAGGATACGGTATTAACATCAATGGCGAGTACATCACTCACCTTCGATTTGCCGACGATATAGTCCTTATGGCAGAATCGCTGGAGGACTTAAGAACTATGCTCAATGACCTCAATAGGCACTATGTCTTTGTTTTGTCCATGTTCATCTTAAGACCTACCCAACGGATAGGTCTTAAGATGAACATGGACAAAATAAAGATCATGTTTAATGTCCATGTCACACCTATGCCGGTAGTTGTTGGGAGCACTATGCTCGAAATTGTTGACGAGTACGTTTACCTGGGACAAATAGTCCGACTAGGTAAGTCCAACTTCGACCGAGAGGTCAATCGACGGATTCAACTCGGCTGGGCAGCGTTCGGGAAATTACGACATATCTTCTCGTCAGGTATACCTCAATCTCTAAAAACTAGATTGTACAACCAGTGCGTGTTGCCAGTGATGACTTACGGATCTGAGACGTGGTCCTTCACTGCTGGTCGTATGAGGACGCTCAAGGTCGCTCAGCGAGCTATGGAGAGGGCTATGCTCGGAGTTTCTCTGCGTGATAGACTCAGAAATGAGGATATCCGCAGTAAAACCAGAGTGACCGACATAGCCCAATGGATTAGTAAGCTGAAGTGGCAATGGGCCGGCCATATAGCTCGAAGAACCGATAACCGATGGGGAAGAAAGGTTCTCGAGTGGCAGCCCCGTACCGGTAGGCGTAGTGTAGGGCGACCCCCCACTAGATGGAGTGACGACCTGGTAAGATATGCAGGAAGTCGATGGATGCAGGTGGCTCAGGACCGTGCTTTGTGGCATTACTTGGGGGAGGCCTATGTTCAGCCGTGGACTTGTGAAGGGCTGTAATGATGATGATGAATGATGATGCTTGGTGCAATAAGTCTGACAGCTGTCAAAATGTATTTATTAAATTTGGATGACTATAAGTCAGTTGAGTGATTGTAATTTCTGAACGAAATTATACAATCACTCACAGATGAATTAACAATTTAATATATGAAAATAAATAAATTAGCAATATAACTGATATAATAGACACAATATTAACTAGAAACAAGGCATTCCATCATATTCCTCAGGCGTGAAAACGTATCTGCATTATAACTCTTAAAGGATCTTAAAGGATGGTGCATGGGCACCTGTTTACCATCAGGTTGGCTCTGCACTCGATTGTTACTCTTATTCAATATTAAAAAGGGATCTCAATCAGTTGAGTCGTTTAGAAGTTACAGAATCACTTACAGACACGAACATCAACTACTATAGATTATAACAAAATAATTAGTAATTAAATAGATGTTATAAATAAGACAATTTTTTACCCATGACTGACTTGACATTGACATAATTCTATTATGAGAAGTCAGTTAGTAAAGAAGACATTTTTTATATTAATTTTTCAATAATTGGAAGCGAGAATTTGCCTTTTTTGTCACGCTTGGCAGGCAGATTGACGATCGCAGTATGGAACTCCTCGTCGCCGGTCTGGGTATTTTATGTCTGGCGTAAAGAGTAACACAAAGATTTCTTATATTTACGTGAACACTACACATTGAAATAATACTAGTTTTAACGGAATTTATCGCGTATATTTAACTTTTTTACCCGACGTTTCGAGAGCTTTACAGCACCCATGGTCAAGGGAAGGACTGAGATGTTCAACGTCCAGCTGTCATAGTTAACCGCGGTTACCATAGATTAAAATTTTAACTTTTGTTCCGATCTACACAGTATGAGCTTATGGTATCATGGAGTCTTGCAGTTGTATGCTTGGGTTGGGATTTAATTTTATTTATTATAGGATCCCAAGCAGATGGTAGCACCCAGCCATCTTCTCTATTGAAATTAGGATGTTTTTTGATTTCAATAGCCTCGCGAATCATCCTTGGAAGGAATCGGTGTTCTTTAGCGAGTATTTGTGGTCTATCAAATCTAATGTAGTGACGGGGGCGATCTTGTACATGTTCACAGACTGCAGACTTCCCGGAGCGTCGATTCTTCACATCAGCTATATGTTTTTTGACGCGGGTTTTAATTGATCTTTTAGTTTGTCCTATGTAGGAGAGACCACATTCACAATCAAGCTTGTACACTCCTGCATCTTGCAGAGGGACGTTACACTTGACTGATGGTAAAAACTGACCAATCTTCTTCGGCGGCTTGAAGTATGTTTTGATGGAAGCGCGCTTCAAGATGTAGCCAATCTTGTCAGTGACTCCTCTAACATATGGCAGTACAGCAGGTACACGCTCGACTGTGGCCGGCTTCACTCGTTCTCTGTGACGTAGGCGTGGGACCCGAAGCTTGTTGTCATGCAAAACTTGCTTGACATGTTGGAGCTCGGCAGCCAGGTGTTTACTGTCACAGATCCCTCGTGCTCTCTGAAACAAAGATTTACCCACGGTAGCTAACTGTGAAGGATGGTGTTGAGAATCACCGTTTAAATATCTATCTGTATGGGTCTTTTTTCTATACACAGTATGGCTCAAGGTGTTATCAGGATTCCGAATTACTAACACATCTAGAAAAGCTAAGGAATTGTTTGCCTCTAACTCCATTGTGAACTGAATTTTAGAATTTATAGAGTTAAGATGGTCTAAAAATGCAGTTACTTTATCTAAAGGTAGAATTGTGAAAGTGTCGTCTACGTACCGCTTGTAGAATCTTGGATTTATGGGAGAAGTAAGCAGGGCTTTCTCCTCAAAGTCTTCCATGAATATGTCGGCGACAATGGGAGATACAGGTGAGCCCATCGCCACACCATCTACTTGCTTGTAGAACTCCTCCTTCCACAATAGGTAGCCAGATGTAAGGCAGTGTCTGAGTAATACTGCATATTCTGCGGGCATGTTGTTTTCTTCCAGCCTTCTAGTTACAATTGAGATGCAGTCTTCAACAGGTAAGCATGTAAACAATGACTGCACATCAAAACTGACCATAGTTTCATTGTCTGCCAGACGTAGGTCTTTAATCTCGCTGACAAAATGGTAGGAATCCTTTATGTGTGCTCTTGTATGTCCCCTGAGCGGTGAGAGTATTTTCGCTAAGTGTTGAGCCAATCTGTAAGTTGGTGAATCGATTTGGCTCACTATGGGGCGTAATGGAGCATTGGGCTTGTGTATTTTTGGTAACCCATACAACTTTGGTGATTTGGCGTACGTAGGTATTATCCATTTTACGTCCAGATTTAATTTTTCGGAGTGTTTCTTTATGAGGTCGCTAGTTGTTTTTAGTGTGCTATTTGTTGGGTCATTTTTAACCTTTTTATAAGTACTTACATCCGACAAAAGTTCTTGTATTTTAGAATTATAATCTGACGTATCCATGACCACCGTGGCGTTTCCCTTATCTGCGCGGAGAATCGTAAGTTCTGGTTTATTGCGTAGGTTCTTTAACGCTATAAATTCGTCTCTGGGAAGATTCGGTTTAGGCACTGAACATCGACGTAACATAGACGAAATGTCTTGACGTATCGCCTCCAAATCTTCTTTCCGCATATTGTTTTTAAATAAACAGTCCTCGACACTACAGATAATTTCTTCGTACGGTAATCTGCTAGGAGTTATAGCATAGTTTAGTCCTTTGGATAAAACCTTTATTGTTGCATCATCCAGTGTTTGTTTTGACAGATTATAGAACGCGATTAATCTATGATCTGTGTTTGTCAATGGTTGCTTTTGGTTCTGGCATTGATTCGGATGTTTGACATTTGATTTGGCCGTTAATTTTTGATATTTTTCTATATGTTTGTTTTTGCATTCGTTATATTTACTAATTTCGCGTTTATTTAATGTTTCCATGCAAAAATTATAATCAAACGTCGTTAAAACTTTCTTTAATTCACTGGATGATGTGTATATGGATTTATTTATGTTATATAGATCGGAGCGTTTTTGTTGGATTACCGCCCGTAACAACTTTTTACTTGCCTGATTTAAGATCTTAGCGCTTCCTCGAATGTCCTTTTTGGTGGATATTTTGACACACGTAGGAATGAGATTATGGTCTCGACATCTCTTCAAGAAATTTAAGGCTGTTAGATATCTTGCGCGCTTAGTCTTTAGATCTTCTAATCGGCGTATTTTATTTGCAATTACCAGTCCGTACTGGTTTACATAATGATTTCTTATATTTACGCGAACACTACACATTGAAATAATACTAGTTTTAACGGAATTTATCGCGTATATTTAACTTTTTTACCCGACGTTTCGAGAGCTTTACAGCACCCATGGTCACGGGAAGGACTGAGATGTTCAACGTCCAGCTGTCATAGTTAACCGCGGTTACCATAGATTAAAATTTTAACTTTTGTTCCGATCTACACAGTATGAGCTTATGGTATCATGGAGTCTTGCAGTTGTATGCTTGGGTTGGGATTTAATTTTATTTATTATAGGATCCCAAGCAGATGGTAGCACCCAGCCATCTTCTCTATTGAAATTAGGATGTTTTTTGATTTCAATAGCCTCGCGAATCATCCTTGGAAGGAATCGGTGTTCTTTAGCGAGGATTTGTGGTCTATCAAATCTGATGTAGTGACGGGGGCGATCTTGTACATGTTCACAGACTGCAGACTTCCCGGAGCGTCGATTCTTCACATCAGCTATATGTTCTTTGACGCGGGTTTTAAATGATCTTTTAGTTTGTCCTATGTAGGAGAGACCACATTCACAATCAAGCTTGTACACTCCTGCATCTTGCAGAGGGACGTTACACTTGACTGATGGTAAAAACTGACCAATCTTCTTCGGCGGCTTGAAGTATGTTTTGATGGAAGCGCGCTTCAAGATGTAGCCAATCTTGTCAGTGACTCCTCTAACATATGGCAGTACAGCAGGTACACGCTCGACTGTGGCCGGCTTCACTCGTTCTCTGTGACGTAGGCGTGGGACCCGAAGCTTGTTGTCATGCAAAACTTGCTTGACATGTTGGAGCTCGGCAGCCAGGTGTTTACTGTCACAGATCCCTCGTGCTCTCTGAAACAAAGATTTACCCACGGTAGCTAACTGTGAAGGATGGTGTTGAGAATCACCGTTTAAATATCTATCTGTATGGGTCTTTTTTCTATACACAGTATGGCTCAAGGTGTTATCAGGATTCCGAATTACTAACACATCTAGAAAAGCTAAGGAATTGTTTGCCTCTAACTCCATTGTGAACTGAATTTTAGAATTTATAGAGTTAAGATGGTCTAAAAATGCAGTTACTTTATCTAAAGGTAGAATTGTGAAAGTGTCGTCTACGTACCGCTTGTAGAATCTTGGATTTATGGGAGAAGTAAGCAGGGCTTTCTCCTCAAAGTCTTCCATGAATATGTCGGCGACAATGGGAGATACAGGTGAGCCCATCGCCACACCATCTACTTGCTTGTAGAACTCCTCCTTCCACAATAGGTAGCCAGATGTAAGGCAGTGTCTGAGTAATACTGCATATTCTGCGGGCATGTTGTTTTCTTCCAGCCTTCTAGTTACAATTGAGATGCAGTCTTCAACAGGTAAGCATGTAAACAATGACTGCACATCAAAACTGACCATAGTTTCATTGTCTGCCAGACGTAGGTCTTTAATCTCGCTGACAAAATGGTAGGAATCCTTTATGTGTGCTCTTGTATGTCCCCTGAGCGGTGAGAGTATTTTCGCTAAGTGTTGAGCCAATCTGTAAGTTGGTGAATCGATTTGGCTCATTATGGGACGTAATGGAGCATTGGGCTTGTGTATTTTTGGTAACCCATACAACTTTGGTGATTTGGCGCACGTAGGTATTATCCATTTTACGTCCAGATTTAATTTTTCGGAGTGTTTCTTTATGAGGTCGCTAGTTGTTTTTAGTGTGCTATTTGTTGGGTCATTTTTAACCTTTTTATAAGTACTTACATCCGACAAAAGTTCTTGTATTTTAGAATTATAATCTGACGTATCCATGACCACCGTGGCGTTTCCCTTATCTGCGCGGAGAATCGTAAGTTCTGGTTTATTGCGTAGGTTCTTTAACGCTATAAATTCGTCTCTGGGAAGATTCGGTTTAGGCACTGAACATCGACGTAACATAGACGAAATGTCTTGACGTATCGCCTCCAAATCTTCTTTCCGCATATTGTTTTTAAATAAACAGTCCTCGACACTACAGATAATTTCTTCGTACGGTAATCTGCTAGGAGTTATAGCATAGTTTAGTCCTTTGTATAAAACCTTTATTGTTGCATCATCCAGTGTTTGTTTTGACAGATTATAGAACGCGATTAATCTATGATCTGTGTTTGTCAGTGGTTGCTTTTGGTTCTGGCATTGATTCGGATGTTTGACATTTGATTTGGCCGTTAATTTTTGATATTTTTCTATATGTTTGTTTTTGCATTCGGTATATTTACTAATTTCGCGTTTATTTATTGTTTCCATGCAAAAATTATAATCAAACGTCGTTAAAACTTTCTTTAATTCACTGGATGATGTGTCTATGGATTTATTTATGTTATATAGATCGGAGCGTTTTTGTTGGATTACCGCCCGTAACAACTTTGTACTTGCCTGATTTAAGATCTTAGCGCTTTCTCGAATGTCCTTTTTGGTGGATATTTTGACACACGTAGGAATGAGATTATGGTCTCGACATCTCTTCAAGAAATTTAAGGCTGTTAGATATCTTGCGCGCTTAGTCTTTAGATCTTCTAATCGGCGTATTTTATTTGCAATTACCAGTCCGTACTGGTTTACATAATGATTTCTTATATTTACGCGAACACTACACGTTGAAATAATACTAGTTTTAACGGAATTTATCGCGTATATTTAACTTTTTTACCCGACGTTTCGAGAGCTTTACAGCACCCATGGTCACGGGAAGGACTGAGATGTTCAACGTCCAGCTGTCATAGTTAACCGCGGTTACCATAGATTAAAATTTTAACTTTTGTTCCGATCTACACAGTATGAGCTTATGGTATCATGGAGTCTTGCAGTTGTATGCTTGGGTTGGGATTTAATTTTATTTATTATAGGATCCCAAGCAGATGGTAGCACCCAGCCATCTTCTCTATTGAAATTAGGATGTTTTTTGATTTCAATAGCCTCGCGAATCATCCTTGGAAGGAATCGGTGTTCTTTAGCGAGGATTTGTGGTCTATCAAATCTGATGTAGTGACGGGGGCGATCTTGTATATGTTCACAGACTGCAGACTTCCCGGAGCGTCGATTCTTCACATCAGCTATATGTTCTTTGACGCGGGTTTTAATTGATCTTTTAGTTTGTCCTATGTAGGAGAGACCACATTCACAATCAAGCTTGTACACTCCTGCATCTTGCAGAGGGACGTTACACTTGACTGATGGTAAAAACTGACCAATCTTCTTCGGCGGCTTGAAGTATGTTTTGATGGAAGCGCGCTTCAAGATGTAGCCAATCTTGTCAGTGACTCCTCTAACATATGGCAGTACAGCAGGTACACGCTCGACTGTGGCCGGCTTCACTCGTTCTCTGTGACGTAGGCGTGGGACCCGAAGCTTGTTGTCATGCAAAACTTGCTTGACATGTTGGAGCTCGGCAGCCAGGTGTTTACTGTCACAGATCCCTCGTGCTCTCTGAAACAAAGATTTACCCACGGTAGCTAACTGTGAAGGATGGTGTTGAGAATCACCGTTTAAATATCTATCTGTATGGGTCTTTTTTCTATACACAGTATGGCTCAAGGTGTTATCAGGATTCCGAATTACTAACACATCTAGAAAAGCTAAGGAATTGTTTGCCTCTAACTCCATTGTGAACTGAATTTTAGAATTTATAGAGTTAAGATGGTCTAAAAATGCAGTTACTTTATCTAAAGGTAGAATTGTGAAAGTGTCGTCTACGTACCGCTTGTAGAATCTTGGATTTATGGGAGAAGTAAGCAGGGCTTTCTCCTCAAAGTCTTCCATGAATATGTCGGCGACAATGGGAGATACAGGTGAGCCCATCGCCACACCATCTACTTGCTTGTAGAACTCTTCCTTCCACAATAGGTAGCCAGATGTAAGGCAGTGTCTGAGTAATACTGCATATTCTGCGGGCATGTTGTTTTCTTCCAGCCTTCTAGTTACAATTGAGATGCAGTCTTCAACAGGTAAGCATGTAAACAATGACTGCACATCAAAACTGACCATAGTTTCATTGTCTGCCAGACGTAGGTCTTTAATCTCGCTGACAAAATGGTAGGAATCCTTTATGTGTGCTCTTGTATGTCCCCTGAGCGGTGAGAGTATTTTCGCTAAGTGTTGAGCCAATCTGTAAGTTAGTGAATCGATTTGGCTCACTATGGGGCGTAATGGAGCATTGGGCTTGTGTATTTTTGGTAACCCATACAACTTTGGTGATTTGGCGTACGTAGGTATTATCCATTTTACGTCCAGATTTAATTTTTCGGAGTGTTTCTTTATGAGGTCACTAGTTGTTTTTAGTGTGCTATTTGTTGGGTCATTTTTAACCTTTTTATAAGTACTTACATCCGACAAAAGTTCTTGTACTTTAGAATTATAATCTAACGTATCCATGACCACCGTGGCGTTTCCCTTATCTGCGCGGAGAATCGTAAGTTCTGGTTTATTGCGTAGGTTCTTTAACGCTATAAATTCGTCTCTGGGAAGATTCGCTTTAGGCACTGAACATCGACGTAACATAGACGAAATGTCTTGACGTATCGCCTCCAAATCTTCTTTCCGCATATTGTTTTTAAATAAACAGTCCTCGACACTACAGATAATTTCTTCGTACGGTAATCTGCTAGGAGTTATAGCATAGTTTAGTCCTTTGGATAAAACCTTTATTGTTGCATCATCCAGTGTTTGTTTTGACAGATTATAGAACGCGATTAATCTATGATCTGTGTTTGTCAATGGTTGCTTTTGGTTCTGGCATTGATTCGGATGTTTGACATTTGATTTGGCCGTTAATTTTTGATATTTTTCTATATGTTTGTTTTTGCATTCGTTATATTTACTAATTTCGCGTTTATTTAATGTTTCCATGCAAAAATTATAATCAAACGTCGTTAAAACTTTCTTTAATTCACTGGATGATGTGTATATGGATTTATTTATGTTATATAGATCGGAGCGTTTTTGTTGGATTACCGCCCGTAACAACTTTTTACTTGCCTGATTTAAGATCTTAGCGCTTCCTCGAATGTCCTTTTTGGTGGATATTTTGACACACGTAGGAATGAGATTATGGTCTCGACATCTCTTCAAGAAATTTAAGGCTGTTAGATATCTTGCGCGCTTAGTCTTTAGATCTTCTAATCGGCGTATTTTATTTGCAATTACCAGTCCGTACTGGTTTACATAATGATTTCTTATATTTACGCGAACACTACACATTGAAATAATACTAGTTTTAACGGAATTTATCGCGCATATTTAACTTTTTTACCCGACGTTTCGAGAGCTTTACAGCACCCATGGTCACGGGAAGGACTGAGATGTTCAACGTCCAGCTGTCATAGTTAACCGCGGTTACCATAGATTAAAATTTTAACTTTTGTTCCGATCTACACAGTATGAGCTTATGGTATCATGGAGTCTTGCAGTTGTATGCTTGGGTTGGGATTTAATTTTATTTATTATAGGATCCCAAGCAGATGGTAGCACCCAGCCATCTTCTCTATTGAAATTAGGATGTTTTTTGATTTCAATAGCCTCGCGAATCATCCTTGGAAGGAATCGGTGTTCTTTAGCGAGGATTTGTGGTCTATCAAATCTGATGTAGTGACGGGGGCGATCTTGTACATGTTCACAGACTGCAGACTTCCCGGAGCGTCGATTCTTCACATCAGCTATATGTTCTTTGACGCGGGTTTAAATTGATCTTTTAGTTTGTCCTATGTAGGAGAGACCACATTCACAATCAAATTTGTACACTCCTGCATCTTGCAGAGGGACGTTACACTTGACTGATGGTAAAAACTGACCAATCTTCTTCGGCGGCTTGAAGTATGTTTTGATGGAAGCGCGCTTCAAGATGTAGCCAATCTTGTCAGTGACTCCTCTAACATATGGCAGTACAGCAGGTACACGCTCGACTGTGGCCGGCTTCACTCGTTCTCTGTGACGTAGGCGTGGGACCCGAAGCTTGTTGTCATGCAAAACTTGCTTGACATGTTGGAGCTCGGCAGCCAGGTGTTTACTGTCACAGATCCCTCGTGCTCTCTGAAACAAAGATTTACCCACGGTAGCTAACTGTGAAGGATGGTGTTGAGAATCACCGTTTAAATATCTATCTGTATGGGTCTTTTTTCTATACACAGTATGGCTCAAGGTGTTATCAGGATTCCGAATTACTAACACATCTAGAAAAGCTAAGGAATGGTTTGCCTCTCACTCCATTGTGAACTGAATTTTAGAATTTATAGAGTTAAGATGGTCTAAAAATGCAGTTACTTTATCTAAAGGTAGAATTGTGAAAGTGTCGTCTACGTACCGCTTGTAGAATCTTGGATTTATGGGAGAAGTAAGCAGGGCTTTCTCCTCAAAGTCTTCCATGAATATGTCGGCGACAATGGGAGATACAGGTGAGCCCATCGCCACACCATCTACTTGCTTGTAGAACTCCTCCTTCCACAATAGGTAGCCAGATGTAAGGCAGTGTCTGGGTAATACTGCATATTCTGCGGGCATGTTGTTTTCTTCCAGCCTTCTAGTTACAATTGAGATGCAGTCTTCAACAGGTAAGCATGTAAACAATGACTGCACATCAAAACTGACCATAGTTTCATTGTCTGCCAGACGTCTCGCTGACAAAATGGTAGGAATCCTTTATGTGTGCTCTTGTATGTCCCCTGAGCGGTGAGAGTATTTTCGCTAAGTGTTGAGCCAATCTGTAAGTTGGTGAATCGATTTGGCTCACTATGGGGCGTAATGGAGCATTGGGCTTGTGTATTTTTGGTAACCCATACAACTTTGGTGATTTGGCGCACGTAGGTATTATCCATTTTACGTCCAGATTTAATTTTTCGGAGTGTTTCTTTATGAGGTCACTAGTTGTTTTTAGTGTGCTATTTGTTGGGTCATTTTTAACCTTTTTATAAGTACTTACATCCGACAAAAGTTCTTGTATTTTAGAATTATAATCTGACGTATCCATGACCACCGTGGCGTTTCCCTTATCTGCGCGGAGAATCGTAAGTTCTGGTTTATTGCGTAGGTTCTTTAACGCTATAAATTCGTCTCTGGGAAGATTCGGTTTAGGCACTGAACATCGACGTAACATAGACGAAATGTCTTGACGTATCGCCTCCAAATCTTCTTTCCGCATATTGTTTTTAAATAAACAGTCCTCGACACTACAGATAATTTCTTCGTACGGTAATCTGCTAGGAGTTATAGCATAGTTTAGTCCTTTGGATAAAACCTTTATTGTTGCATCATCCAGTGTTTGTTTTGACAGATTATAGAACGCGATTAATCTATGATCTGTGTTTGTCAATGGTTGCTTTTGGTTCTGGCATTGATTCGGATGTTTGACATTTGATTTGGCCGTTAATTTTTGATATTTTTCTATATGTTTGTTTTTGCATTCGTTATATTTACTAATTTCGCGTTTATTTAATGTTTCCATGCAAAAATTATAATCAAACGTCGTTAAAACTTTCTTTAATTCACTGGATGATGTGTATATGGATTTATTTATGTTATATAGATCGGAGCGTTTTTGTTGGATTACCGCCCGTAACAACTTTTTACTTGCCTGATTTAAGATCTTAGCGCTTCCTCGAATGTCCTTTTTGGTGGATATTTTGACACACGTAGGAATGAGATTATGGTCTCGACATCTCTTCAAGAAATTTAAGGCTGTTAGATATCTTGCGCGCTTAGTCTTTAGATCTTCTAATCGGCGTATTTTATTTGCAATTACCAGTCCGTACTGGTTTACATAATGATTTCTTATATTTACGCGAACACTACACATTGAAATAATACTAGTTTTAACGGAATTTATCGCGCATATTTAACTTTTTTACCCGACGTTTCGAGAGCTTTACAGCACCCATGGTCACGGGAAGGACTGAGATGTTCAACGTCCAGCTGTCATAGTTAACCGCGGTTACCATAGATTAAAATTTTAACTTTTGTTCCGATCTACACAGTATGAGCTTATGGTATCATGGAGTCTTGCAGTTGTATGCTTGGGTTGGGATTTAATTTTATTTATTATAGGATCCCAAGCAGATGGTAGCACCCAGCCATCTTCTCTATTGAAATTAGGATGTTTTTTGATTTCAATAGCCTCGCGAATCATCCTTGGAAGGAATCGGTGTTCTTTAGCGAGGATTTGTGGTCTATCAAATCTGATGTAGTGACGGGGGCGATCTTGTACATGTTCACAGACTGCAGACTTCCCGGAGCGTCGATTCTTCACATCAGCTATATGTTCTTTGACGCGGGTTTTAATTGATCTTTTAGTTTGTCCTATGTAGGAGAGACCACATTCACAATCAAGCTTGTACACTCCTGCATCTTGCAGAGGGACGTTACACTTGACTGATGGTAAAAACTGACCAATCTTCTTCGGCGGCTTGAAGTATGTTTTGATGGAAGCGCGCTTCAAGATGTAGCCAATCTTGTCAGTGACTCCTCTAACATATGGCAGTACAGCAGGTACACGCTCGACTGTGGCCGGCTTCACTCGTTCTCTGTGACGTAGGCGTGGGACCCGAAGCTTGTTGTCATGCAAAACTTGCTTGACATGTTGGAGCTCGGCAGCCAGGTGTTTACTGTCACAGATCCCTCGTGCTCTCTGAAACAAAGATTTACCCACGGTAGCTAACTGTGAAGGATGGTGGTGAGAATCACCGTTTAAATATCTATCTGTATGGGTCTTTTTTCTATACACAGTATGGCTCAAGGTGTTATCAGGATTCCGAATTACTAACACATCTAGAAAAGCTAAGGAAATGTTTGCCTCTAACTCCATTGTGAACTGAATTTTAGAATTTATAGAGTTAAGATGGTCTAAAAATGCAGTTACTTTATCTAAAGGTAGAATTGTGAAAGTGTCGTCTACGTACCGCTTGTAGAATCTTGGATTTATGGGAGAAGTAAGCAGGGCTTTCTCCTCAAAGTCTTCCATGAATATGTCGGCGACAATGGGAGATACAGGTGAGCCCATCGCCACACCATCTACTTGCTTGTAGAACTCCTCCTTCCACAATAGGTAGCCAGATGTAAGGCAGTGTCTGAGTAATACTGCATATTCTGCGGGCATGTTGTTTTCTTCCAGCCTTCTAGTTACAATTGAGATGCAGTCTTCAACAGGTAAGCATGTAAACAATGACTGCACATCAAAACTGACCATAGTTTCATTGTCTGCCAGACGTAGGTCTTTAATCTCGCTGACAAAATGGTAGGAATCCTTTATGTGTGCTCTTGTATGTCCCCTGAGCGGTGAGAGTATTTTCGCTAAGTGTTGAGCCAATCTGTAAGTTGGTGAATCGATTTGGCTCACTATGGGGCGTAATGGAGCATTGGGCTTGTGTATTTTTGGTAACCCATACAACTTTGGTGATTTGGCGCACGTAGGTATTATCCATTTTACGTCCAGATTTAATTTTTCGGAGTGTTTCTTTATGAGGTCACTAGTTGTTTTTAGTGTGCTATTTGTTGGGTCATTTTTAACCTTTTTATAAGTACTTACATCCGACAAAAGTTCTTGTATTTTAGAATTATAATCTAACGTATCCATGACCACCGTGGCGTTTCCCTTATCTGCGCGGAGAATCGTAAGTTCTGGTTTATTGCGTAGGTTCTTTAACGCTATAAATTCGTCTCTGGGAAGATTCGGTTTAGGCACTGAACATCGACGTAACATAGACGAAATGTCTTGACTCAGTCAACAACTCACAACAAGCAACAACAAACTCAGTCCTTCCCGTGACCATGGGTGCTGTAAAGCTCTCGAAACGTCGGGTAAAAAAGTTAAATATACGCGATAAATTCCGTTAAAACTAGTATTATTTCAATCAGTAACACAAGGAGTTGCAGGAAGATTTATCTGACATTTCTTATTTTCACCTTTTCCGCTGTCACTAGGTCACGAAATGTAATGGTAGAAACTCTTACGTCACCACCACACAGTAAATTATTTTTATTACTGTGGAAATATTTTTTTTACGTTTAATACTTACATTAGTTTTTTAATTGGAAGTGTTATGGCTGCTGTAGTGAAAAAATACCACACTCTCACAGAACACCAGCATGAACGCGGAATAATGTTGCTGTGTTTCTTATAATAGTTGTAGAGAACCGGAGATCACTTTTACGCGGCATTTAATTTCTTCTCAGGGGTGAAAACGTATCCACATTTTGATTTTTAATCGAAATAGATGTAGATATCTACAGGGCAGTAAGTGCTTTACTGTTACTTTTGTATACACATAAAAATAAGAATCATAAAATACATTTTCAGCTCTAATGGATTGTTTAAATTTAAAAAATACACTATCAGTAATATTTTACAAGCATTTTCTTTTGTTTTGTTGTCCTCAATGAATGTATTGTTCGCATATTTCATTTATCAAAAACAAATGTTAACACAAGTTTCTGAAAATGTTCTGTAAATAAAAAGTAACAACGAATCATTTTGAATAGAGGATTGTGTTTGTATTTGCTATGTTCGTTAACCGCACATATATTACAGAACATGTACACACTCAGGCCAATAAATCAATACGCTCAATGGAATTTTGCGTACATTCTACGTTCTAGATTTTTAGGTAAACAAAAAAACTTTTGTGGCATTCCTTGGAGAAGGCCCATGTTTAATAGTGGACTTGTGAAGGTCTGTAGCGATGACGATGGTGATGATGATAATAATGATGACGATTACGATAATGATGGTGGGGATGCTGATGACTTTGCATGACATGATGAAAGAAGCTTTTGACAGCAATTTGCGATTTATGTAGCCCTTGAACGCTTGCCGTAAATTGCACAAAAAAGTAGCTATTCACGTTCGATTCCTGCAGGCAAAAATAAAATTCCATCAATATTATTCAAACGGCTAGTGATCGTTTTAAAATATTATTTTTATGAAACTGATCAATATTAAATAATGTTTGTGAAGCAATCAATTCCCATTATGAATTGACCATAACGGTTTATATTAAAACGATAAAAGTTACCATAGTTGCAAATTTACGACTTAGTCGTGAAACGTGGAATATTAATGTAACACTACGCCTCGCTTAATGGAAAATTCACTAATAAATTTTCTAGAGATTTTTAATATTTTGCCCAATTTCGAAACGGTTTGTAGTATTGTTTAGTTAAATCTTGGATAGTTTAAAACAAAGGACCAAGACAATGAACATAAGAGTTATTATATATTTATTTAAAATCTTGTAAAATTTAGTGGCTAGTAAAAAGAAGAGTATTATATTCGACTTTAAAAAGGAGGAGGTTCTCAATTCGAATTTATTTTTCCTCAGAACTTTTATCTAAGTGAATTGATTTGGATCATTCTTGTTTTATTTGAAAAATGCTGATTTATTTGAAATGATGCTTTTCATGTAGTACCATATTAATTTAATCAAGACTTGAACAGAAAGTTTGAGTTATCCTTAATAATGCGTATTTAATTGAAGTTGGTTGTTCATTTTTAATTTTACCACTTTTGTATTCAATGGTTTTAGTATCTAAGATCTGATATAATTTTACTTTTATTTTTAATTGAACTAAGCAGGTAGCCATTGCTGAGTCTATTTCTCTTGATGATGCCTTGTTTAGAGGCGAAACACGCGTTTTATTATCAAACATGACTTTTCCAATAGCGATGGAAAGCCTATGCTCGAAATTCCTGTGTCAATGAAAGAAGAATAAGAGTACCTGAAATAGTACAGCAGATCAGTAAGCTGAAGTGGCAATGGGCCGGTGATATAGCTCGTAGAATTGACAAGCGATAACAAATAAGGTTTTAAAATGGCAGCCTCAAGTGGAATAGTGCATTGTGGGTCAATCCCACACCAGATGGTGTGACGACATGATGAACCACGGTCATTGTCGTTGGATGTAGGGTTAGATGTAGGTATCTCAGCGTCGTAACTTGTTCACTACCCATATGGAAGGCCTATGCTAAGAAGTGGCCTTGTAGAGCTGTTAAGATGACATTAGTGTTGCTAGTAGCGATGTGCAGTGATGGCGTATGCAGTTATGCGGATTGAGGATAGCGCTCTTTAATAAAATCGCACTGTTAGCGAATAATAATATTACTAGTAAGGTATAATTGCTGTGTGATTTATGTGCCACTTATGTAGGGTTGAAATGGTGATGATGATGATGGGCACCGTGGATTGACAACGACAGCACTGGTGATACTTTATACACCGGCCGTGCCAAAATTTTTGGGGAAACGTAGCCATGTACCTTGTATAAACTTGTGTCCGAAGTCGAGACTTTGTTGTATAAAGTTTCGGACTGGATGTGATTAAATTTAGTTTATTTTAATCCCCAGAAGATACAAGTTTGCGCGTTTACCGCAAAAAAGAAACTTTTTGTTGTATCTCCTCAGTTTCAAGGCACTCCGTTTGTTGCCTCAGCCAGTATCGGAATCCTTGGCGTCGAAATATTAAGTGACGTGCAGTTTTGTGGTCACTTGGAAGAGAAGGCCAAATTGGACACTAAAAAGCTTGGCGTGCTCAGCACAGCGGGACAGTATTTCATGCCGGATCACCGCCTGCAGCTTAACAAGGCTCAGGTTCGGATGCACGTGGAATACTATTCCCATCTCTGGGCTGGGGCTCCCCAGTGCCAGCTCCTTCCATTTAACCGCATCCATCGGCTTGACTCACTGGTACTGCGAAGAGATGTTGCATCTCTTTGCGTATTCTATCGCATCTACCACGGGGAAATACGCGCTCTGTGGAATAGTTTGAAATAATTTCAGCCGCACAATTTCACCATCGCACATCGCGATAAAACTCGCGATACCATCCATACCATCTGGATGACTGGTGGTCCACCACCGTGCATTTTAAAAGAAGTTTTCTTCCTCGCACAACTTCCTTGTGGAATCAACTACCACCAAGAATTTTTCCGGATAGATACAAATTAGGGACCTTCAAGAAAAGACCCTACTCCGTTTCAAAAGGCTGGCAACGCATCTGCCCTTCCCCTGCTGTTACAGTTGTTCAGGGGAGGCGGTATCCACTTACCATCACGTGAGCCGTATGCTCGTTTGCCCCCTCTCCTATAAATAAAAATTAACTTCATTTTGTTATCACGGCTGCAATTTTAAAAAAGGTAGAAAAAAGCAATATAAAGAAATAAAAATAAAAATTATAATAAGAGCTAAAATACGAAATCATCGGTTAAATCAAATGCATGTGTGCCCTGCAAGCCATATACACTACGAGTATCATTATTTGAACTTTTCTTTGCTCAAAGGTGTACTTTGATGGGTTGTAACGGCAAAGGTGAAGTTTGGAATAGTACAGTGAACTGTTTAATTTTTCGTAAGTCCATAATTTTCTAAGAGATAAGAGAACCCAAATTTCCAGCATTGGGAATTTAAACGTATGATTATTCGACCTTTTTTAGCTATGCGGTAGAATATTTGCAAGTAAACTATATATAAATATGGTACGTAATATATAGAAAAACTAAAAGGCATTTAAAATATACGGTACTATAACTTTGATACAACCCTTACAATAAAAATATAAAACTAAACATTGCGTGAATTAAAGAAATTAGTCTTTGAATTACAGATTAATCGTTTCAGATTACACCAGTAATTACCTACTTGACTAACGAAGTAATATAAGGTTTTAATGAGGCCAACTTTCCATTAAAACTAGCTTTATGCTTTCTTACATGTTAGCTAAATACTTTCACGAACCAAATTTAGTATTTACCTAAAAAGTCGTGATGACAAAAGAATCCAAAAAGACATCAAACTGATTACAGTTGTATTACTCAGTAGATTTTTTTCTGCTGGTAAATAATCATCTATTATTAATTCATTTATTATATAAAAATCTATGATTTTTCGCTTATCCACTGCTTGACCATAATCCCACCTGGTGATAAGTAGTGATGAAGTCCCTAAATGATAAATCGCACTGTATTAGCGTAACAAAATCCTATACGCTCTTGCCTTGGATATGCCTAGATTGAAATAGGACGGAAAAACAGACGTCAGTAAATTGTTCCACTCCTTTGCTGTATTCATTACAAAAGACGAAGCAATCCGTTTGGTTCAAGTGTGGATAAAGACCTGGACATCCGATGGTCCAAAAGGGAGGGAGGTATTTAAACATGTAGCTCCTTCTTTAATTCCTCCGTCCTCAAGTAATTAAGTTTTCTTACGTCATATGGCAAATAATATAATAAAAATAAAACTGTTATGAAGAGTTTGTAATAAATATAGCGTGAATCAGATTTAGAAACCGTTAATTTTATTAAATGACATTTTGAAATGTTTCGACAGTACTCCAATGATTATGTACTTAACCCTAGGTTTATTTACGATGTTTCTCATCCCCTTTTGAGATTTTTCTGTAACTTTTTTTTTATTCTTTCAAAGTAAAATTATCAAAAAATGAGACATATAATAAGCTAAGGTGGGCGTATAATAAAAAAAATTGGTATGCTCTACCCACGGGACTTTACAACACCCACGGAACGAAATTGGGTGGTATAATTTCTAACGCAACCACCGCTGTATATCATTTATGATTTTTGCCCCTGACATATCATACCGAGTCGTATTCCTTCACTGATATCTGCCGGTATGAGGAAACTTAATGTGCTATGGAATAAGCTGTACTACAATTTTCAGCGTGACAGAATCCGTAATGAAGATTTCTGCCGTAGAACCAGAGTTTTAGACAAAGCTCTAAGGATCAGAAAGCTGAAGTGGCAATGGACAAGCTAAAGATCTCAAAGGACCGACAACCGAGGTAAAAAAAAGTTTGTAAGTGCCGGCCTCGTACTGAAAAGCAGAGTGTAGGGTTTCTCACTACTATCTAAAATGAAGATATGATTCGGGAAGTTAATGAATGCAGGAGGCCATGGAGTAGGTAGTATTTTGTGGGAGGACTTAGGGAAGGTATATGTTCAACAACTCACTTATTAGAGGCTATGAAGATGACGATGGTAATTTAATATGAACGTATATTGCAGAACCGTGGAAGACTAGCGGCTAAGCGCTCGCTGTAAATTTAACCATATGCGAGCAACCCGAGTTCAAGCCCCGCTGACAGCAATGAAATTCTTAATAATAATTTAAATTGCAAACATTGTAAGAAAATCAAAATTTACAAAAATCAAAAAAAAATTGTCGACCTCTGAAGACAATTAGGGCAGCGCGCTGAACATTTCCTTGCCCTAAATCCCTTTTATAAATGATAGGGTGCCTATGTAATTATGTAACTAGTCTATGTAACTTCACTTAACTTTATAGTAAAGGAACTGTCGTCTTTTAACAGTTTCCAATAATATAAATTCCATTTTTAATAAATAATAAAAAGAACACAAGTTGCATGCAAAAACAGTCATGTTATGTAAAGGCGGAAAATTAGAATTTTTTTTTGAAAAATAAAAAAATCTGAATGTGAAATTTTTCTTCTGCTGTAATTTCTTTTTTTTTCTCTCCAACGTTAAAATACTAAAATATTTAATCCTTAGCCGATAAGCACTATTATCTATTATTCCCTAGGTACAAAAAGAAGTCGACAACAAATTGTGAGTAAATTAAAAGTAGATATTTACCATAATAATCACTTTTGGCAAGTAAGTTGGCAATAGCCTGCAGTACTTTCACATAATTCCAGGATTTTTTATCTGTGCTATTCAAAATACACGTAATGGTTCAAGGAAAAGGATTCGTCATTGCATAAAAATCTCGTGGATGTCAGAAGTTGATGTACATTAACTTGGTGGTAGTACTCCCTTTGTGTCTTTGAGTCAGTCTGGGTAGGTTTCACCATCGTTCTGTCGCTAAGCTGCAGCAGAAATAATATTTAAATAACTTTTCATTCAATAGCTGTAGCCTATCAAAATTCCACAGCTGAACATACACCTCCCCCGTAGATAGTCTCATTCGAGGGTATAATTGACATAGATGTAAATCTTGGCAGGTGAGTGAGCAAACACAGTTTTTATTAATTTGAAATCTTGTCAGAAAGATCTTGCTATATACGCCTCTGTCATTCTTTGTGGCAGCTACGATATTATATATGTGGTAGCGACTTATTTTTTCGCCACAAACAAAATAACTCACACAAACTTGAAATACACAACAATTGTTGTTAAAAATAGATAAAGGAATTATAAAATTATTATTAAAATAGTTTATCATTATGATAAATTAAATATTGTAAAATAATCATTACCATATGTACGAATTATAGATACAAAAATAGATACTGCACCTTCACAAACCGTAAATAAAAAAAGTTTGATTCCTAATTTGTCACGCTTGGCAGGCAGATTCATGATCGCAGTGTGGACCTTTTCGTGACTTTGCAAGCTGCTTCTCGTCGCCGGTCTGGGTATTTATTTCTGTCGTAAAGACTTGAATCACCATTATAATCTACACGAAGATTTATCTGACACTTCCCATTTTCGCCTGTTCTGCTATCACTAGGTGACGAAATGGGGTGGTGGGATATCTTACGTCGCCACCACACGGTAAATTATTTTTTACGTGAAAATATTTTTTTAACGTTTTATATGTACGTTAGTTTTTTTGTGTGGGATTTTTACGGCTGTTTTGCGAATGGCTGTTTTATGTAAAAATACTACACTCTCACAGAACACCAGCATGGAAACAGAATATTATTGCTGCGTTTTTTATAATAATTGTAGAGAACCGGAGATCTATTTTGCGCGGCATTTCATTTTTCTCAGGGGTGAAAACGCATCTGAATTTTTAGTTTTAATCGAAAATTGATGTAGATATCTATTGGCCACTATGTGCTTACTTGTAATTTTTGTATGTACATATAATATAAGAATCATAAAATAACGCTTTCAGCCCTAATAAATAAAAAAATACTACTAATATATTACAAGCATTTTCTTTTGTTTTGTTGTCCTCAAATAATGTAGATACTGTTCTCATATTTCATTTATCAAAAAAAAAATGTAAACACAAGTTTCTGAAAATGTTCTGTAAATAAAAAGTAACGACGAATTATTCTGAAAGAAGATTGTGTTTGTATTTGCTACGTTCGTTAACATCAGATTTATTACAGATCAAGTACACACTCAGGCCAATAAATCAATACGCTCAATGGAATTTTGCGTACCCTGTACGTTATAGATTTTTAGGTATATAAAGAAGCTTTTGTGTCATTCCTTGGGTAAGGTCTATATTCAATAGAGGGCTTGTGAAGAGCTGTAATGATAATGATGGTGGTGATGATGATGATTATGATGACGATGATGATGGTAGTAATGCTGATGATTTTAATTAACGTTAAAACTATGAAGGTGATGAAAGAAGCTTTTTATAGTGATTTGCCACATTATGTAGCCCCTGCACGCTTCCCGTAAATTGCACAGAAGAGCAGCTATTCGCGTTCGATTCCTGGAGGCAAAAAAATTCAACAATGCCATTCAAACGGAAATTCAAATGAAGTACCACGTACTTGATAGTGAAGGAAAACATCGCGAGGAAATCAGTATGGCTGAGCAACTAAAAATATTTCGTAGAGGTGTTTACTTTCGAGACTCTTGAAAAAATCACAATAGAATTTCATATTGACAAAAAATATAAAATATATGCATCTTATAGATGCGAATGCTTTAATTTGGAATAATATTTATTAATTAGAGTCCTAGTTTATATTATATTATTATAGTTTATATATTATTTATTATTTCGCTGCTGAAAGTAGGCCTACCCGAAAGAATGCTACAAAACACGGTCCTGAACTATCTGAATGTAATGCCAGCTCATCAGACCATATTGTAGGTCCTCCACGAGTTCGGTCAGTTCTTTAAACTACATTGTTGGCCAATTGCCAAGTGGCAATATGCCAACAATATAGTTTGGCTAATGATAGTTTTAAAATATTATTTTTATGATACTGATCAAAATTAAATTGTGTTTGTGAAGCAATCAATTTCCGTTATGAATTGGCAATAACGGTTTATATTAAAACGATAAAAGTTACCATAGTTGCGAATTTGCGACGTGGTCGTGAAACGTGGAACATTAATGTAACGTTACGGCTCGCTTAATGGAAAATTTACTATTAAGTTTGCTAGAGCTATGCCGATCGTAGTAAGGATTTAGCACAAACTGAAATGCAGAAAAGTTACAACATGCTATGTAATTGGGGACATGTTAACGCTCAAAAAACAAAACTTGTTCACATACACTCATCTCACAACAAAGTTGGCAATGCACCGATTATCGTTTTCAGCAGCCATGTCTCCATGGAATACTTCAATACTGTAATTGTCAACCCTTTGAAACTGTCGAAAATCACATGTATGTTGGTCTGATTATTGATGAACGATTTTGCTGGAGAGCGCATAAATATCAAGTGTGTGCAAAACTTCGCTGTGTGTTCAGTCAATTTTATGTTTTAAAATTTAAGATACCATACAAAATAATGGGTGTCTCAGCGCTGATTTCAAACTTTAAATACCAATTTCTCGGCAACCGGCGGGGTTAGCGGGAAGGGAGAGGTAGCGTTCGGTAGGTGATTAGTGCGGGCTTTTTAGTCGCTATGTCCCAGTGGTCTGGCGCGCACCGCGCGTACGCAGTAGAGGCGTATTTTTGCAACGAGTTTTCGCTGAGGGAAGCACAGCGCAAGTTTTGTAATCGCTATGAAATCCGCCGTTTAAGTGATGCCCCGAGTATTCAGTTAATTAAGTCGTGGGTAAAAAAGTTCAGAGCGACAGGATGTTTAATGAAACATTCAATTGGCCCTCGAATTAGACCTGTTCGATCGATTGAAAACATCGATCGCGTCGCCGCTGCGGTCGCGGAGCATCCACGAAGATCAGTTAGAAAACATGCTGCCTCTTTGAATCTTCATCGTTCAAGTATTCAACGAATTTTGGCCTTAGACTTAAAATTACATCCCTATAAAATCCAAATAGTTCAAAAAATCAAACCAGAAGACTATAAGAAGCGAAAAATTTTCTGTCAGAAGATGTTAGGGATTTTTTCAGAGGAAAATGGGATGTCCAATGTTTATTTTAGCGATGAGTCACACTTTCACCTCGAAGGGTACGTCACCCAGCAATCCAAAACAAAAACATCAGAAGGCATTACACCGCCCCAAAGTTACTGTATGGTGCGCAATATCGGCGAAGAAAATCATCGGGCCATTTTTCTTCGAGAATGATCGAGGTGCAACGGTTACAGTGAAGAGCGAGCAGTATATCGACATGATTAATAACTTTTTTGTACCGTAGCTGCAAGAAGAGGATGTTTGGTTGCGCGGAAAAAACCATTGGATTATTATATTTGACGGTAGAGGTGCCAAGCCGCTTGTTCCTTTCCGACAAAACGATATCATTCATACCCTCCTCGATCCTCCATCGACACATCGGGGTGGTGGGGTGGGAGGGGCAAGAAGATGATTCTAGAATGTCACGTAATCATCGGGGCCGAGGACATATAAGGCACGCGCGACCGTTGCGCGGCCTCTTTCCTACCGCGCCAGTCATTGGAACAACAGCTCTTTCCGTCACAGTCGTCGTTGAAACCACACCGCTAGTAGAAACCGCTTTAGCCTGGAAGCAGTCGAGCTCCAGGAAACTCGCCTCACCTCGTGTGAGATATAGTCGCGCACCGCCTCTCTCCGGAGTGTTCCAGAAAAAGTTCCAGAAATTGCAGCTATAGTGCTCAACAGGATAGAAGAAACCCCGGTGAGTCAACACTCCTTTATTTACTGCCTTATATAGTTTAACCCGCTCCAATTTTGTTGTTCTCCTAATAAGGCAGGATTCCTTTTCAGCGATTTGGCACAATAATAGTTTAGTTTTAGGGAAGAGCGAGTGCATTATACCGCATGCTATAGTAGTCGCCTTTACGTAAGCGTAGAAGCAACCGCATATACAGTCCACTTTAGTTAATATCTCGCGTAATACGTTTAAGGTTCGACCGGGGAACTAGACTTCGGCAGCCTTAAACACGTGGCTCCACCATTTTATGGTCCTTCGAGCAGGATTTTGGTCGAATTGTTGAATTAATTAATTAGACAATGCACTCCAATTTATAGAATAGACTTAAATAGCGTTCGTTTAAATTTAAATTTTGATTAGGTACTCGCAAACAGAATTATTCGTTTTATAGCGCTCGTATTTGATTAAATTTAAAGCCTATTAAATAATTGAAACAGTGTAATAGGAACCGTTTGATACGCTTACCCACAATCTTGATAAAATTATTGAGTCTAGCAAATGACGCGTCACCTCGACTCGCTGCGCAGGTGTTCGATTTAATTACGTAATACGGCATACCGAGTGTCCATCCTTTATTGTTTGTGCGTTGTGAGATTAATTGTGATTGATATAACTTTATTATAATAGTTTAAAATGGCAGTTAGTGGAAGTGAAATCAAAATTAAAACGCTTTATGCTAAGAGGGACATACTCTTTTCGCGTATGCAGAATATAAGTGATTATATAAAGAACATCCATATAGAAGCAGTGCGGGAAACTTTTTTGACCGAAATCGAAACGATAGATTCTTTACGAATAGATTACGAAAAAATATTAGACCAAATTAATCATTTGGAATTACAAATCGACCCGAAATACATAGTGAACTACCAACCGCTGCTGGCATTCGAAGATATGTTGTGTCGCGTGAAGAGAATTGCGAGATCCCTATCTCAAAACGAAGCAAAGCCGGAAAAACAGGTACGTCCAAGCGACTCGATTAGGTTGCCGCCAATAGATATTCCGGTATTTAATGGTGATATTAAGACGTGGCCCTTCTTCTTCAGTAGTTTTCAAAACAATATACACAATAACCCATCGTTATCGGACGCCGAAAAATTATATTACTTAATCAGTAAACTTAGTGGCAGGGCACAGTCGATCTGCTCTGGTTTTACACCTACAGCAAACAATTACTTATTAATATTCGAAACGCTTAAAACTAAATATGAAGATAGGAGAATGTTAGCTTCCGAATATTTGAACCAGATATTCGATCTTAAATCTATATCATCCGCGAACATCAACGGCTTAGAGCAATTTCTAGATAAATTTGTGGCATCGGTGGCTGCACTTAAGAATTTGAAATTTAATGATCTTATGGACGTGGTGTTTCTCCATATTGCACTAAAGAAATTAGACCCCGACACCGTGCGTGCGTTTGAAATGGAGCATCGTAGCTCGGAGATGCCTTCCTTTCATTCATTAGCATCGTTCGTGCGAGATCAAATAAAGGTGATGCAGCGCTCTCCGAACGTTAAACAGGAGATTAAAAGGTGCGTCGACCGTAGACAGACTCAACCATCTAAAATAGCAGGGTCGTTAACTTACGTAACCGCTACGCCAACATCACTCCAGCATACTTGTTTAGTATGTAAAGATAGACACGGTAATTTATATAATTGTGCGACTTTTCGTAAATATTCACCAAGCGAGCGTTATAAATTAGTAAAGACAAACAACCTATGTTTGAACTGCTTAAGCGATAAGCATTTAGTTGCAAAATGCAATTCGAGTTCCGTATGTAGCAAGTGCGCCAGGAAACATCACACGCTATTACATTTTGAAAATAGCAACATAGCGGCGTCAAGTAAAGCGGATAAGGAATTCGCCCCTACTAAGGTCAACGATTCTAGCGGTCGACCTGGTGATGTCGCTCTGTGCTCATTGGCAAATATGGGAGCACAACCTCCTTCAACCGTGTTACTGGGTACGGCACGTATTTTGGTTAGGGATTCGCGTGGAAACGAACAAAGCGTCCGTGCACTGCTGGACAGCGGAGCCCAAAATAGCTTTATAACGCGACAATGTTGTCAGCGCTTAGGCTTAGTAATAAATAGGTCACTTTCATGTCCTGTAATTAAAGGCATCGGAGGCACTAGTAAATCGACACAGGGATATATAAATTTAAAAATTTATTCTCGGATAGATCGTAATGTTAACTTTGATATAAATGCACTAGTAGTAGATAGGGTCACTGAACGGTTGCCAACCGTTTCGGTTGACACCTCGGCAATGATTGAATTTAAGAATTTGACTCTGGCGGACGACACTTACGCCGTTCCTGGAAACATAGACATGCTCATTGGAGCATCGCTTTTCCCTTATCTTTTGTTAAACAATAAGGTCAGGGGCAACTCTTCGCATACCGCGCCTTACGCACTGGAAACCGTATTGGGCTATGTGATCCTTGGCTCCGCCCCCATCATAGATAGTATTTCGGCAACCTCTTATTGTGGTATGGCTGTCGAACCGCTCGAGTCGTTAGTCCGCAAATTTTGGGAGATGGAGGAGGTGAACGTTCCACCCATAGCTAGCTCAGATGATAGGTTATGCGAGGAAATTTACGTCCGCACGACCATTCGTGATCGCGACGGTAGATATAGTGTAGCGCTACCTTTTAAAGGAGGTGTTTTGTCTCTCGGCGATTCGCGTCAAATGGCGGAAAAACGTTACTACAGCTTGGAGCGTAGGATGCTCGCTTCACCCCAGTTAAAGGAAGCTTACGACGGCGTCATTAACGAATATATAAGAGAAGGTTACATATCACTTGTGGCTTCGAAATTAGATAACTACGAAGACACACCGTCGTATTTCATACCACACCACGGAGTCATTAGAGAGGACAAACTTACATCTAAGTTACGTGTAGTACTCGACGCTAGTGCTAAAACTAGCACTCACCTGTCGCTTAACGATATCCTCTATAGTGCGCAAAATTTACAGGGCAGTTTATTTAATATAATAGTCAATTTTCGTTTGTTTAGTATAGCACTATCCGCCGATATTCGTCAAATGTTTCTTTGCATAGGGGTCCGTGAATGTGACCGTAGATTCCAACGCATTTTATATCGTTTCAACCCAAAGGAACCTCTAATGGTGTTTGAATTTAATCGCGTTTGTTTTGGTTTAAAGTCGAGCCCATTTCATGCGTTACGCACGGTGAGACAGCTCGCTCACGATGAAGGTCCCTCTTATCCTAAAGCTAAGAGGGCAATTGAGAGCGGATTATATATGGATGATTTTGTGTACTCGGTCGATAGCGTGGAGGAGGCAACCCTAACCACCGCCGAGGTTATAAGGCTCATGAAATCGGGTCAATTCGATCTTGTGAAGTGGACTAGTAATTTGCGTCCGGTTTTGGATACAATCCCACTATCACACCGTCTTTCGGCGATAAAGGAATTCGACGATTCTGATACACACAAGGTGCTCGGTCTATGTTGGTCACCAGAGTCCGACGTGTTTAGCCTTAAGGTAAATCCGCCCGTAGAGAAATGCACAAAGCGCACAATACTGTCATGCGTTGCTAGATTATGGGACGTCATGGGTTTCGTAACTCCGGTGGTATTATACGCTAAGCTTTTAATTAAACAACTTTGGTTATTGGAATGCGACTGGGATGACTCGCCGCCTGACAGCATTGTTCGGTTGTGGCAGCGCTTTAGAGAGGAACTTCCTTTATTAAGAGAAATTAAAATACCGCGTCATATAAACGCAGATAGAAGTAGCGCCATAACAGTCGTTGGGTTTGCAGACGCCAGCGAGAAGGCTTACGGGGGCGTTGTATATTTCCACGTCCAGAATAATGGTAGAAATTCGATTAGCCTCATTAGTTCTAAGTCGAGAGTCTCCCCCCGTAAGGTTGTCTCTCTGGCGCGCTTAGAGCTTTGCGCAATATTAGTACTCACCAAGCTTATTACCGCAGTTATCAGCGCATGTAGGGATAGAGTTCACATAGAAAGGATATTGGCCTTTTCCGACTCCACCGTCGCCTTATGCTGGGTTCATTCTTCACCCCACCGTTGGGATACGTTTGTTGCGAACCGAGTGGCCAAGATACAAGACGAGTTAGAAACGCGGAACTTTTATCACGTGTCCGGTACGGAAAACCCCGCCGATTGTCTATCCCGTGGACTCACCCCGATGCAAATAATGGACCACCCGCTTTGGTTCCACGGACCTGCTTGGGTTCACTTGGATCCCTCGCAATGGCCAATAACCGACTTCGAACCTTCGTCAGTGTCACAACCGCCGGAAGAGAAGAGACACGCTCTAGTGGCGAACGTTTCGAGTGAGGTTTCTCCAATCATTGCTTTGGCGAACCGCTTGTCCTCTTGGTCGAAATTATTGCGTAGCGTAATTTACGTTTGTCGATTCGCGAAGCTGTTACCGCGACGTTCGTATGTCTTAGCATCCGATTACAACTATGCCGAGTCGCTAGTATTGCGTGAACTTCAACGTGCGCACTTCTCTGAAGAAATTAGAAGATTACAATCGAATAGAGCTTGTAGTCGCGCCTTTCAACGCCTTAAGCCATTTTTACAGGATGGGATTGTAAGGGTAGGTGGACGCTTGTCCAACTCGCAATTGAGTTTCGACCAACGGCACCCTATGGTTTTACCGCGTAAAGACCATATCATGAACTTATTAGTCGACTACCATCATAAATTGAACTCGCACGCTGGCCCCGACTTGTTGATGTCGATTTTGCGTCAGAATTATTGGATTCTTTCTGCACGTAGTTTAATACGCAATCGGGTGCACCGATGTATAGCTTGCTTTCGGGCACGCCCCAAGCCGTCATTTCCGGAAATGGCGGAACTTAGATCTTGTAGAGTAATACAATCAGTAAAGCCCTTCACGCACACCGGGTCTGATTTCGCTGGTCCGTTTAAGGTCACGCTCACTCGCGGGCGTGGTATAAGATCCACAAAGGCTTACGTCTGCATTTTCGTATGTCTAACTACTCGAGCGGTGCATATAGAACTCGTTGGTGATCTAAGCACAGCAGGCTTTATGGGTGCATTTAAAAGATTTCTTTCCCGCCGTGGCCCTGTAAGTAGATTGTATTCGGATAACGGTACGAACTACGTCGGTGCAAAACGTATTTTATCGGAACTACATGAGCTCTTAGCTAGCAAATATTATAATTCGGAGTTCGCTCACATTCTAGCCGAGAACCGCATTGAGTGGTCTCTGAACGTCCCAGCCGCGAGCCATTTTGGGGGCAATTGGGAGACTAATATCAAGAGTCTAAAGAGTCATTTATACCGAGTAATAGGAGATCAAATTTTGTCCTTCGAAGAGCTAAGTACGGTGCTCGCTCAAATTGAATGCGTAATGAAAAGTCGCCCACTTTGTCGTACGTTGTCTAGTGACCCCTCGGAACCGCTGGCTCTAACTCCAGCACATTTTTTGAATTTAACGCCTTTAAAGTATTTGCCAGCCGCAGGTATGGATGAGAACAGACTTAGCATTTCCGCACGCCACAAATTATTAGATCGGTTAGTGCAATCGTTTTGGAAACGATGGAGGATGGAATACTTGCATACTTTGCAGTCTCGGCAAAAATGGAACACAGCAACTGAGCCTTTAGCTGTAGGAACTGTAGTTGTGCTCACAAAAGAGAATACGCCGGCTCTCCACTGGCCGTTAGGAATTGTCGAAGAGGTCTTTCCCGGTTCCGACGGAGTAGTTAGGATAGCTCGCGTTAAGACCACGGTTGGGTCTTACTTGCGTCCGGTTGTCCGTTTGTGCCCCCTGCCTCTTCCATAATTTAAATTAGCTTTCTAGATTAAATTGTAGTTGAATTTAAGTAATCTTAGCGTTAGTTAGTTATTTTGTTAGTTGATCTTAGCTCTAGTTGTATTAGTTAATTTTGAAGGAAATCCTTCAAGGGCGGGGGAGATGGTTGCGCGGAAAAAAACATTGGATTATTATATTTGACGGTAGAGGTGCCAAGCCGCTTGTTCCTTTCCGACAAAACGATATCATTCATACCCTCCTCGATCCTCCATCGACACATCGGGGTGGTGGGGTGGGAGGGGCAAGAAGATGATTCTAGAATGTCACGTAATCATCGGGGCCGAGGACATATAAGGCACGCGCGACCGTTGCGCGGCCTCTTTCCTACCGCGCCAGATAAACGGATTCCGATGACATAGGAACTTAAATAAGACACCAAAGTGATTTCAGTTATATTATTCAGTAGATTTTTTCACTGCTGAAAAATAATTATCCTTCTTTCATTCATTCATATTAGAATATCAAAATCATCAGAAATCAGATCGTTAATTTTACCTAAATGAGATCGCGGCTAAGTGCTCGCTGTAAATTTTACCGTATGCAAGCAACCCGACTTCAATCCTCGCTGCACTAATCAAATTGATAATAACCATTTTAATTGCGAAAATCGTATCGATATCTACATTTCTGAGAAAAAAAAATTGAATACCGTCAATCGGCAGCGCGCTGAACATTTCCTTGCCCTAAAATAAAAAAGAACACAAGTTGTACGCAAAAATAATCATGTTATACAAAGGCGAAAAAATTTAAAACTTTTGTCCTTTGTACAAAATTAAAAAATCTAAATGTGAGCCTTCTGTGCAATTTTTTCTTTTTTCTCTCCAATATTAAATTACTAAAATAACCAAATCTTAGCCGATAAGCACTATTATCTATTATTCCCTAGATACAAAAATAAATTGACAACAAATGCAAATAACAATAATTGACTGTTTTCACACTATAAAATACATTCTATTACATGTTGACCTTCGACTTACAGGTTCCGTGTCATGTTTACGTGTAACATAAAACACAAAATAAAAATCTGTATTTTTTTATAGGAGAGGGGTAAACGAGCATACAGTTCACCTGATGTCAAGTGACTACCGCCGCCCATGAACAACCGCAACACCAGGGGAATTGCAGGTGCGTTGCGGGCCCTTTAGAAAGGATTAAGCTCTTTTCTTGAAGGTTCCTATGCCATATCGGTCCGGAGCTGAGCTGTTGTCGTCTGCATGGGCTTTCTGTCCAGCAGGTATCGGGCCTCGGGGTATACCCACTTTACCCGGACATCCCTCATGGCACACTACAGTGTGCCAGTCCTGGGCACCTTTGATGGTAAAAGGCGTTATAATGTAAATAGCGACTTTTCGTCGAAGTCGGGTAATATTGTCAAAAAGGAGGTTGTCTCGATATTTGTGTTATACAGTCAGTGTTGTCATCTGCGAGGGACTACTATTGTTTATCCCTGCGGTTTTCACACTATAAAATTGCTGGACCGTCATCATCACCATCATCATTACAGCCCTTCACAAGTCCACTGCTGAACATAGGCCTCCCCCAAGTAATGCCACAAAACACGGTCCTGAGCCACCTGCATCCATCGACTTCCTGCATATCTTACCAGGTCGTCACTCCATCTAGTGGGGGGTCGCCCTACACTACGCCTACCGGTACGAGGCTGCCACTCAAGAACCTTTCTTCCCCATCGGTTATCGGTTCTTCGAGCTATATGGCCGGCCCATTGCCACTTCAGCTTACTAATCCGTTGGGTTATGTCGGTCACTCTGGTTTTACTGCGGATATCCTCATTTCTGAGTCTATCACGCAGAGAAACTTCGAGCATAGCCCTCTCCATAGCTCGCTGAGCGACCTTGAGCGTTCTCATACGGCCAGCAGTGAAGGACCACGTCTCAGATCCGTAAGTCATCACTGGCAACACGCACTGGTTGTACAATCTAGTTTTTGGAGATTGAGGTATACCTGACGAGAAGATGTGTCGTAATTTCCCGAACGCTGCCCAGCCGAGTTGAATCCGTCGATTGACCTCTCGGTCGAAGTTGGACTTATCTAGTTGGACTATTTGTCCCAGGTAAACGTACTCGTCAACAACTTCGAGCATAGTGCTCCCAACAACTACCGGCATAGGTGTGACATGGACATTGAACATGATCTTTGTTTTGTCCATGTTCATCTTAAGACCTATCCGTTGGGAGGCACTATTGAGGTCATTGAGCATAGTGCTTAGGTCCTCCAGAGATTCTGCCATAAGGACTATATCGTCGGCAAATCGAAGGTGAGTGATGTACTCGCCATTGATGTCAATACCGTATCCTTTCCAGTCCAGTAGCTTGAAAACGTCTTCCAATGCAGCGGTGAAGAGTTTCGGGGATATAACGTCACCCTGTCTTACACCTCTCTGCAGTTGGATAGGTTTCGAGCTCTGGTTCTGTACTCGGATAGCCATCGTAGCCCTACTGTACAAACACTTCAGCACTTCGATATACCGACAGTCAACTTGGCACCGCTGAAGGGACTGTAGCACCGCCCAAATTTCGACGGAATCAAAAGCTTTCTCATAGTCCACATACGCCAGGCATAGTGTTAGATTGTACTCTTCAGTCTTCTGTACAATCTGCCGCAGGGTATGTATGTGGTCTATGGTACTGAAGCCTTTTCGGAAACCGGCTTGTTCGGGAGGCTGGAAGTCGTCGAGTCTGCGTGCGAGACGATTCGTAATGACTCTCGAAAACAGCACGTAGACGCGGCTCAGAAGGGAAATCGGTCTGTAGTTCTTTAAGAGAGCGTTGTCGCCTTTCTTAAAGAACAAGACCACCGCACTTCTGCTCCACGCCTCTGGAGTAGTGCCACCATGGAGGACGGAATTAAAGAGCTTCTGAAGGACTTCAAGTACCGGTTAAGGTGCTGGAGAGCCATTCTAATCTCGCTCAGACTGACGTCCGGGATATCATCGGAATAGTACCGGATAAGACTTACTCTTGGATCGTTCCTCACACTTGCGTGTGGCTCCAACGATGATGTGTACAGCTGCCCATAGAACCTCTCAATCTCACTCAAAATCTCAGGTGTCCCGGAAACGATGCTGCCACACTCATTCTTTAGCTTCGACAGTTGGCTCTTACTGGCAGACAGATCTCTGGCAAAGACTTTGGAGCCCTGGTTCCGCTCGATCGCTTCTTTAATACGAGCAGTATTAAAATTGCGTAAGTCTCGCCGCATGCATTTGGAGATCTGTCTGTTCAGTTGCCTGTATGCTGTCAAATCTGTTGACGATTGCAGCCTCATCTCCCGTCTAACAGCCATGAGATTAAGAGTGTGATCGGAGAGTTTTTGTGTTTTTCTGCGGCGGGTCTTGCAGAACTTAGCTCCGACCGCATGGACAGTTTCCACGAGCTTGTCATTCATATCGTCCACTGAATTGCAATCTTCTAGGCACTGAAAGCGGTTACGTAACTCGAGCTGAAAGTTTTCGGGACTCTGGATTAGAGCACGAGGGGGACGGAGCGTTGACTTCATTAGACGAGACCTCTCCAACTTAACGTTTAGGTTCAGTGTGCCTCTACCATTCGGTGATCGCTGCCAGTTTTCACCCTTGCGATCACTGAGACATCACTGAACAGTTGGCGTCTGGTCGTCATAATGAAGTCAATCTCATTTTTTGTCGAACCGTCGGGGCTCGACCAGGTCCACTTCCTGTGGGGCCGCTTTTGGAAGAAAGAGTTCATCATAAAGAGTCCCTCTTTCTCCATAAATTCGGCCAGCTGCTGGCCCCTTCGGTTCCGTTGCCCTACTCCAAATTTCCCTACCTTCAGCTCACCGCTTTCTCTTGTGCCTAGTTTTGCGTTGAAGTCTCCCATCAACACCGTGTAGTGGGTTGTGGAGGAATGTATGGCTCTGGAAATATCCTCATACATTTCCTCCACCTCCTCATCGGGATGTGCCGAGGCTGGTGCGGAAACCTGTATGACCTTCAGCGAATACCGTTTGGTGATTCTGAGTATCAGGTACGCGACCCTCGTCGACACACTCCCAATCTTTACAACGTTGTTGACGAGAGACTTGTGGACGATAAATCCGACACCTCCTTGGGACAGATGGTCGCCCTCCCGGTGATAGAACAAGTTGCCGGATTGGAGAATCACCGTGTCCTCCCCCTCTCTTCGGACCTCGGATAATCCTATAATATTCCAGCGCAACTTGTCTATCTCTTCTTCCAGCTCCAGGATCTTCTCTTCAGTCCTCAGAGTGCGTGCGTTAAATGTTGCCAGGTCAAGTCGTCGTAGGTGGCAACCGAACCTCCACCGGAGATTCTTAGCACCCCCTGCCCCGCCGTTACCATGGTCGCCACCGTAGCCAGGAATAGCGGGGCCGCCGGGGACTGGGGGCCGTCTATTTGTGTAATTGTTCATGGGGGGTATATTGCCATAGTTGCCACGCTTGGCGAGCGGGTTGGCAACCGCAGTTTTTTTTGTCATACAGTTGCTGTTATTAGGAAGATGCTGCTGCCCATCTCCTGCCTGTGTCCCCCTGTCGCCTTTTACGACACCCACGGGAAGATATGGGGTAGTGGATATTCTTAACCGCCACTACACGGCTCCTGGACCGTGCCTTTCGTTAATTAAACGTCTTAATGCTTTGATCTATTTCAAATTATTCAAAGCATCAGGTAACTCCTACATAAAATTATTTTGTAATTATTTAAATTCAAGACCATTGTTTACGGATTTTAACGAGTTTAATTTTACTTATTTTTAATTCCCGATATTTCAGTTGTCGAGATAAAATGCGTAATTTATTTTCCAATGAGTAGTGTTCAAGTAAATACGAGAAATTGTTATGAAATTGAAGACCGTGGTCGCTCTGGAGATATGTGTCATAAACGGTTATCTTTATCATCAAAATTAAGGTATATTTATCATAAACCTACTAAATCCACCATTATCTTTATCATCACCCGTAATGGTACTAAGTAGGGGGGAGATATTTACCATAGTAATCACGTTTAGCAAGTAAGTTGGCACCCGCAGTTTTTTTTTCACCACTTTACGGCAATAGCCTGCAGTACTTTTACATAATTCCAGGATTTTTTATCTGTGCTATTCAAAATACAAGTAATCGTTCAAGGAAAAGGATTCGTCATCGAATAACCATCTCGTGTATGTCAGAATTTGATATATAATTACTTGCTGTTAGTACTCCTTTTGGGTCTTGCAGTCCATCTGGGTAGGTTTCACTCTCCTTCTGTCGCCAAGCTGCAGCAGAAATAATATTTAAATAACTCTTCATTCAATCGCTATAGCAAATTTCCACTGCTGAACGAAGGCCTCCCCCACAAGCAGTCTCATTAGAGGGTGTACTTGACATAGTTGCGAATCTGAGCAAACACAGTTGTTATTACTTTGAAGTATTGTCAGAAAGATCTTGCTATGTGTCTCCGGTTGCATATGCCTCTGTCGTTCTTAACGACAGCCACGATATGATATACGGAGTAGCGACTTATTTTTTAGCCACAAACAAAATAACTCATATTAACTTGAAATAACACAACATTTTTTGTTAAAAAATACGCTAACAATCTCCATGATATTTTACAGCTGAATTCAATCCCTATCTCAAACGGTCCGTATTAACCTCTCAACTGCGGATGTCCAAGACTTGGACACGAAAATATCTCCGTTGACTGCGGGCGTCCAAGTGTTACCCGCGCGTTTAATGAAGAAACAAAGCATTATGCGCTATTTCTAACTCATTCTACCACATGTCAATGTGTACAGGATAAAAAAGGCTAGCATAAAAACCCCACAGCTTATACACTTTAGTAGTATATTTTATTTAAATCATTCTTAAATATCGTCCGTTCATTGAGTCAGCCATTAGTGTGATTGACGCGCGCTAACAACGAAGTTGTTTGTAATTATTTTGTAATAATTTATATTTATTGTGTGGTGAATTGTGTTAAAACAATGCCTGGGTAAGTAATCTTCTTATTTGTATTCTCATTTTGTGTTTTATCTTATTAAGTACGTGTAAAATCGTTTTTTAATATGTATGAAGCAAACTGCTATCTTAAAACTAACATCCTGGTTTAGGAAAGTTGACTTGAAATGTACGTAAAATTTTAGTGTTGACTGTCAGTTTTGTGTTAAAATATGTATAATTGTTCATCGTTCACAGTTTTTGTACATCAAAATGTGGATAAAGTGCAATATTTTCAAAATTTTAATGTATATACGCAATAGGTGCAATAGTGTCCATTTTTGAGACGTCCGTAGAAGTGAATTCTAGTTCTCTGTTTTGCGGGTGGCGACAAAAGGAACTAAAGTTTGCCATACTGCATCAAGTTCAAATTCGGTTGAATGGTTAGAATGGTAAAGAATCTAGCGCCCTCGAGCAGAGAAATGGAGCTTTGTTGACTCCAAGATTATTCGATGATTTAAAAAAAATTGAATGAGGCATTTGGATATGTCATGTATGTTAGCACAAGACTTCGGAATTTTTTAAACAATTTATTAAAACAGAAAGTTAGATAGTAGTAGTAGTAGTAGATTTACAAAATATGCTTTTTAATATTTTTATTTTAATATTTAATATTTGAAATTTTTATTTTTTTAATTTAATATGGAATACATTTTTGTTGAAGTTAATGTCAAGAGTGTTAAAGTGTTTCTTGGAGTTGTCTACTGTCCACCTCAAGTGGACTATTTCTCCGATTTGGAAGTAAATTTATTGCCTTACAGTTCTGCCTACACACATCACATTATCATGGGAGACTTAAACACCGACCTATCTGGGGTTTCTCTTAAATCTTCGAAACTGAGGTCGACCATGTTGTCGCATAATTTCACTATTTTGCCTCTAAATGCAACACATCACAACTTCCACTCTGCTGACACCTGGATTGACCTTATTGCCGTCTCCTCCGTTGATCACGTTGTCAATTATAGACAATTCCCTGCTTCTGGATTTTCACGGCATGATCTGCTTTATCTGTCATATAAATTAAAGTCCCCCAAGCCTTTACCTGTGTCCATCTCTATTCGTAGTCTTGCTAGAATAGATATGGACAAGCTTAAATGTGATGCAGATGCTATTAACTGGTCATCTGTATATACTGCTTCCACAGTTGATGAAAAAGTCGACTTCTTTAACAGCAACGTATTAGGACTGTATAATAAACATGCTCCTAAGCGTGTTGTTCGACTGAAGCGTCCTCCTGTTCCATGGATCACGGTTGGGGTAAGATTGGCTATGGCTAAACGCGATAGAACTTTCCGTGCTTTTAAGAAGAATCGCATTGAGGTAAATTGGCAAGCATATAAAGCTGCAAGAAATCGATGCAATCAAATGGTGAGAGCTGCTAAACGCCGATATATCCACAAACAACTACTTAATTCATCTTCGGCTGATATATGGAAGTTTCTGAATACGCTTGGATATGGAAAATCGCAATTTGACTATAATAGCGTCACCTTTTCTCCTGACGATTTTAATCGTCATTTTCTGTCTTCTCAAATAGTTTCTGATGTTTCTAGAGCTAATGCCATCTCTTTTATATCTTCCATGCCTCCTTATTCTCATGAAACTTTCACTTTTATTCCTGTAGACGAAGACGAGGTACGCAAAGCACTTTCCTCTATTAAATCGAAAGCCGTTGGATGTGGTGACGTGAGTAGGGTAATGGTTTTGCACGTGCTGGATTCTGTTTTACCCGTGATAACTCATATAATTAACTTTTCGCTGATGAATGGTGCTTTTCTAACTCTCTGTAAAGCCTTTATTATTCCCATCCCGAAAGCTACTGAATGCAGCTCTTTATCAAATTTCAGACCAATTTCTATTCTGCCTTTTCTTTCTAAGGTTCTGGAAGCTATCGCTCATAAACAGATTTCTGCTTATGTTTTCTCAAAGAATATTCTTTCCCCTCATCAGTCTGGTTTCCGCCCAGGTCATTCTACTACTACTGCTCTTCTCAAGGTTACGGAAGATATTTGTGAGGGGATGGAAACATCAAAACTGACTGTTTTCATCCTAATTGATTTTTCTAATGCATTTAATTCTGTCGATCATGGTATCTTGTAAGCTCTTCTTTCTCATTTGAATATCTCGTCTTCAACTCAGGAATGATTCTCAACATATCTTCGAGGGCGCCAACAGGTTGTGCCTACTGGTCATATACTATCTGACTGGCGTGATGTGTCAATTGGCGTCCCTCAAGGCGGTATTATCTCTCCTCTTCTGTTTTCCATTTTTATAAATCTCATCACATTAAATCTCAAGAGCTCTTACCATTTGTATGCTGATGATCTGCAGTTATATGCGCAAGTGGATCCTTCAAATATCCTAAGTGCTATTTCACTGTTAAATGATGATTTGAAATATATCTCAGAATTGTCTACTGTGTATGGCATAAACGTGAACCCGTCTAAATGCCAAACAATAATCTTAGGTAGCTCAAGATTATTATCAAAACTGGATATTGCCACCCTACCATCAATTATGTTTAACAATAATGTCATACCATTCTCTACTAGCGTAAAGAACCTTGGTCTGTACATCGATGGTTGCTTAACATGGAACAAACATATAGGAGGTGAGTCGCAAAACTACTGGAACTTTGCGATCTCTATATCGATTTAAAAACTTTCTTCCTACCAATACCAAGATTTTACTTGTCCAATCACTTATTGTACCGATTATTGATTATGTCGATGTGTGTTGCTCAGACATGTCTCAACTTCATCTTAATACATTGGATCGTCTGCTTAACAACTGCATCAGATACACTTATGGTCTTCGTAAATACGACCATGTATCTTCCTTTCGTACACAGTTAAACTGGTTGCCTATCCGTCAGCGCAGATATGTTAGAATACTCTGCACCCTTTTCTCAATTTTGAACGATCCACGTGCTCCCGAGTATCTGAAATCTAAATTTCAATACATGGGAGATTCTCATAATTTTTCTCTCCGTTCCTCGGCCAAATCTTAAGTTACTCACTCCTTTACACCGTACTGGTTATTTATCTCACTCTTTCGCCCTCGTGGCCATCAGACTCTGGAACGACATCCCTCTTGACATTAAAAAAGCTCCCAACAAATTCGTCTATAAAAATCAAGTCCGTAAGTTTATGATTAAATCGTTGCAAGTTTGAATTGACTAAGCTCTCTTTTTCGTATATATTTCATATATGTTCTGACATATATAATATTTATACGAACCTATTGTATATATATATATATATATATATATATATATATATATATATATATATATATATATATATATATATATATATATATATATATATATATATATATATATATATATAGTCCGCCATATGTACTTTTTTTGTGCATTAAAGTGTAAATAAATAAATAAATATGGACAGGTTGTGGTTTTTAAGGTAACCTCAGACACATATTTCTTATACCGGTTTTTTTAATGTACATTTTATCTGTATGTACTTTGCAAATCATGTAACGTTGCGTTATGTTTCAACCTAAAGCAAGATTGCTGCTACCTACAGTATTACATTACTTACATTCGTAAATGAATTGTACTGTAGATACAGTAAATCCAACAAGTACCAGGAGCCTTTTAAAGAAATAAGTACCTATGTTATATATTTATTCAATTTTATACTTATGTCCTATATTTTGGCTATAATTTGTTCAGCTAATTATTTCAGACTATCATCGTCGAAATTCTTAAGTTAGTTAAGTTACACAGCCTATTTCCGTCCCACTGCTGGGCCTTCCCTCACTTCTGAAAGGGTTTTACGGCAAAGAAGTATCCACCGCGCTGCCCATATGCGTGTTGGCAAACTGCACATGCCTTGGAAATATTTTTTTTATTTCTCAGACAGTCAGACTTCCTCATGATGTTTTTCTTCACCGCCGAGCAAAGGTAAATCAGCACTTAAAATTGAACCGCCGCCATCAATAAAATTAATAATTTCATTGATGCCGCCGGGGATCGAACCTGGTGTGCTAGCGTACTGTGAAATTTAACGCGAGAGCTAACAATCTGAGCTACCAGGGCTCTCTCATCGTCAAAATGAATACTTAAGTTAGTTAAGTTACAGCCTTTTTACGCCCCACAGCTGGGCAAAGGCAAAGAAGTTTCCGTCGCGCTGCCCCAATGCGTGTTGGTGAACTTCACATGTCTTCGAAATATTTTTTTTTCTTATTTCACAGACGTGCAGGTTCCCTCACAATGTCTTTCTTCACCGCCGGGCACGTGGTAGATCAGCACTTAAAATTGCAATTAACAATTTCATTATTGCTAGCGGGGATCGAACCCGGCTTGCTAGCGTACTGTGAAATTTACAGCGAGAGCTAACCATCTGAGCTACCATGGCTCTTCTGAGCCACCATGGCTCTCATCGTTGAAATGAATACACCTCTTTATTTTGTATGTTTTTTTTTCTATAGGATAGGGTGACAAACGAGCACGCAGTCCACCTGTGGTGGTTGCTGCGGCCCATAGACATCTACATCTATCCTCGATTACAAAGCAAAATGCAAAAATGCGTGTCACCCGTGAGGACTAAGATGGAACGCCTCGTTTCCAGCAAAAAGGCTCTCCGGTTCTCTACACTCACTATACGAAACACAAAAGCATTAAGCTATTATTTCACGCTGGTATTCTGTGAGAGCGTGGTCCTTCCCCGGTTGAGCCGGCCTATTCGTGCTACAACTATACTACTAATATGACTGCAGCATGGCTCTACCACGTATAAAAAATGTTTTAATGAACTAGTACATGATGCACAAAAAAGTGCAGAATCGAACTTTAATTGTGGCATATTTTTGTATAATGCATAAGAAGTGTGTTCTTTAACCCGGCGAGAATGTGGTGAAAATAATTACATGGAGGTTGCGGAGGGTATCTATGACCCTGTATTTTAATTGTATTGTTTTCAAAATTGTTTGATTTTTTTGTGACTTTTACATAATAATGAAAGAAAATAGACATTTCTTTTACCATGTAAATAAAAATAAACATCAATATTGGTACAAAACTTTGTTATTATTCACACTTTGATAATACTTAAAAATCAAACAAGTTTTTTCAACACTTACGTACATAAAACAACGTAACATAAAATAGAAGTAAAAAAACAAACTAACTAAGATAATTTGGTAATCACCAATAAGATCAATCAGTTTCACATAAAATAAAATAAAAAAAACTTATAGTTACTCAATATTATTGTCAGTTATTGCAGCACATTCTTAGCAAAAAGAAACGGTGTTCTGGACAAATGTACTTATGACAATCTTCGCAGACATTGCTCGTTTTTCGATGTCTGGCATAAGGACACATTTGGCACCTTTTTTGTACACCTGGGACCCTTACAGACGTCTCCTGAGTAGATTCTCCTCCAAATTCTCTCATTATTTTTACGTAGCTGGCTGGACAACTGAGGTATTTCTTTTCGAGCACTCATATGTTCGGCTACCATCATACGGCCCAAAGTTTTGATAAAATTACGGCGTTTTTGGTTTCAATTTGTATTACATTTGAATACAATATTTGCATTGATCTCTGCCATATTCAAAATTGCATAGAACACAGTCAGAGGCCATTTTTTGGAGTTGCGGCTTACATCATAAGTTGCGGACAACTCATCTGCAACGCCTACTCCTCCTTTAGTGGAGTTATAGAAAGTGTTTATTTCTGTTTTTTTTTCTCTCTCCAGTAGTTTCGTCAATATCGGCGTCATGATGGAGACTTGACATGAGCAGAACAACTTTTTTCTTCTTTGGTATGTAGGATATCAGAGTTATATCTTTTTGAAAGCCGAACTTCGATGAATAAACATCTGCATCACGATCGCTCGTTTTCAAGAACTTTTTCGGGAGTACTCTCTTGTTTTTCCGCACTGTGCTCACGGAAGTCAGCTTGTGCTCGTTGAGTAGATGTGACACAAGTTCATAACTGGTAAACCAATTGTCAAAAGTAACATTCCGCCCAGTTTTTGAAATGGGCAGTACTAGACGATTCACCACGTCAAAAGGTTTATTGCTTACAGAAAATGGTCCTTCTGGCTGCTTTCCTGCATAAATTTCAAGGTTGAAAATGTAAAAAATTTTGCACGTCAACCATTGCTAAGACCTTTATGCCATATTTTGCAGGCTTGGATGGTATGTTTTGTCTAAATTTTCACCTTCCTCTAAATGCCAGCAACATTTCGTCAATGGTGACATATTCGCCCAAGACCATACGTCTTATTTCTTACAGTTCTCAACGAACAGCTCGAATATTTCACGTATAGGAGCTAAGTTGTCCAATAGTTTTCTTTCTTCACGCGTAGATTTATCATCAAAACGGAGACAGCTCTGAATAAAATCTTTGACGTGACATTGTCAACCGAAATATTTCGACTCCTGTACAATAAACCAATGAAAGTCTTCAATTCACTCATGAAAAGGAAACAGGTTCGGAAGGACCAATTTAAAACGAACCAGACGGGCTGGAACGTTCGATAAAGAAACAGAAGGGAGGAATCGAGGCTTCTCTCGATCCGGCCTCCTATAACGCCTACGTTGGGTTCGGGAACAACGTATGTGATCTCCGCAACGGAGTAATACACTAGGGCGATAACCTCTTTCTTTTTCAGTAAGTAGGTTCAGACGGGGATTACGGGTCTTCCGAAGTCGTCCCGGTCCCGACGCCTTAATTCTTCGATGTGGACTGTATAACTTTAGGGATGAATTACTTGGGAATAAAACAGCAATTATCTTCAAACCGTTCCGTGAGAGAGTAATCACTTTTCCCTATCACTTCCCTACACTTTTTCTTCTTATTGACGGCTGGTTCTTCACTTTTCCCGAAGGATTTTCTTATTTTCCGAACTAATTCCCCGAACGAATTGCAATAAAACCCGTTCACTAAGCTACCCCCAGAGCTATACGCGAAAGTGAGCCGCGCCATTCGCGTGCCTGCGCAACTTAACAACATGAATTTGTACTATTACTCTCTCACGTTTCACTTAATTTCTTTATTCACATAAATCATACACAAATACAAGTTATCTATTTAGATAGCACAAAACAATATCTACACCATGATATATATTATTTTTTCGTATCACAAAAATCCTTTAATTTATAAAACAAAATATGCCTATTTTAATCACAAATTCAAATTCCAAACTTCTTAAATATTTAACACAGAAAGTTAAAACAATGTTTCCCACTTGAATTTATACATATGTTAACTAATACAATAGTTTAATTTACATTTTCTCTATTTATTTCACTATTTAAAACACGTTTAAATTTCTTATACAAAACTATCATTATTTCACTTATACACAGGAATTTTCACATAAAAATAACACAGAATTCACCTTTTTAGCACGTACAATCAACCTGAAATGTTTTACAAGTCATTTTTACATAAATTGCTGAAATTACAAACATTTTAAATTTTTACATATTCGGCCTCCTAAGGGCGTGGTCAGCGTGCTTCCGTGAACTCACACTATTTGAACAACTAACTTAGCACGGCTCTCGGCTATCAGAAAAAATGAAAGTCTGAAATACACTAATTTTAACAATATTAGGTAAATAAGTGCTTCTACACAATTTTCAAACTGTAGGAAACTATCTCTGATAAGATTCTTATCAGTTATCATGTTTCTTATCAGATAACAATACAAGTGAATGTTCTCATTAATTGATCATAACAAATAGGCATTTGTTTTCGTACAAACATATCAAACTTATACAAGACAATACTTATGCAATTAATTTCCGTTAATTCTGTTTGTGCACAGAGTGATCATCTCGACCGGGGAACAAATCCGATCTCTAACTTCACTTTAATATTCCTTTGAATTTACATCGTTGGAAAGACGATTTCAACCGGGGAACAAATCCGGTAACATAACATAAAATTCCCTATATGAATTTATTGAAAGATATTACTTAGAAAACAGTAAACTAGTCTGGCCTGGGAGTCGAACCCAAGACCTTCATACCATTAATTCGACATTTCTTTAAGATTTAACTAAGCATTTTCTTATCAGAACATTTCTATTGAACAATGAGTCTTTGAAAAGTTATTCGTCATCGGCTGACTTAATAAACTGAAATATTCTTATAGGCGCGTCGCCAACAACTCATTTCTAATTCTATCATGAAGTGAGGAATGTTTTCACGACTAGCATTTCTCTCTCGAATTTGTAGATTTGTGTGAGTCAGGATAATAATAATAATATATAATAATATTTCACAACTGTCACACAACGCCATCTAGTCCCAAGCTAAGCAGAGCTTGTGTTATGGGTACTAGACAACAGATAAACATACTTAAATATTTCTAAATACATAAATATTATAGATAAATTACACCCAGACACAGAACAAATGATCGTGCTCATCACACAAACATTTGTCCTGGGTCGGAATCGAACCCACGACCTCCGGCTTAGCAGTCAGGGTCACTAACCACTAGACCAACAGGCCTGTCAATGGAAATAATGGAAATCATATTTTCGGGACAAAACAAGCTCCAGCATTCAAGTTCTGAATGTGCTAATCTTGCTTCTGCGCTCACACCAGGTATTTGTCTGATAATATTTTCTGAGCGCATCCGAACTTGCCGTGAAGGCGGATTTTTGAACCACTTGGAGCCATCTTTACCAGTATAAAACGAATCCCTCACCGGGGCATCTAATTCCTCTTCTTCAAGCAGAATTTGATTCTGGCTTCGCAAGCTCGATATCGGAACGTCATCTTCGCTGTCATATTCACTGCTTATGTTCTGCTCAGTATCACTACCGCAGTTGCGTACACTCAAATGATCTTCATTTTCACTGCTTTCTAACAGGAAATCATTTTCGCTGTCTGATTCCATCAATTTTTGACGTATCCACTCATTTCGATTTTCTTGCCAACTCATTTTAATCAAAAATACCTACAAACACAACAATATTCAAATAAAAGAAAAATAAAAAATCGTAAAAAAAATGTTACGTCGCGATTGTCGCGGGATCATATTCACCCTTATTCGCTTTGCGCACGTCCAACTCCCATCGCAGGCGACGGCCGACAAAATAGAGGCGTGCGGGGTGCGCTGTGGTCTATTCGTGACAGCTACTGAGACATTCGAAAACGTGCGCCCGCGCGAAATATAAAATCTAGCCGATTTAAATTTGTTAGGGTCAAACTGACCCCTCCACATTCTCGCCGGGTTAAAAATATACATAAATAATATTTTTTTATTTCAGAAAGAGATATATTTATTTTAAATTTTATTATTTCGTAGCTATTATTTGTGTTAAAGGAAATATGTTACCTTTTGGAGAAATAATGTTATTGGTTATTGGAAATGTAACATAACCGCTGCGCACCTCGCGGCGCCTCTGTCACTCGACACATATTATGGTGCATTGGGTATTGTTTACAAAAAACGTTATTTATAACTCTACATCAGCGGGAGTGACTCTTGAGTGGTTTTATGGTTTTTAAAGGAATGAATGAATCTTTATTTCTGTACAAGTGCTGTTTAAGTTTGTTTGCTCAAATAAAGTAATTAATTTTTCAATAAATATGGCACTTACGACTAATATTTTGATATCGGCATTAAGAGTACTTATGAAATACTTAATCGAATTTCTAAAACTTAGCAAGACCTATTGAAAGATGACTGAATCATGTAAAGAAAAAGAGAGATTCAAGACTGAATCATTGTAATGAAATAAAAAAAAAACTATTTTTATTGACTAAAGCATTACGCCGCATTATGCCGCATCTGGTCCGAACTACATGCTACATCGGTGTAAATTGATTGTGGGTTCTTGTAAGCTTATTATTAATGCGTTTTACGATAAAAAATTGTATTGTAGCCTATGATTTTGCACACAAAAATATTGTAAACAATAGACGTAAGATTAAAATAAAATAAAATTGAACTTTTAAAAAACTTGGTGTCATTGAGAAATATGATAGTTTTGACTTTATTCAATATTTAGTTATACTAACTACTTTAAACTTTATTAAATATATGTACTCGTTTATAGGAAATTTCATAGAGAATTCAGAAATGTATACATATTATAGTATTCGATATACCAAAATCAAGATATTTGCGTTTAAACGGATTGGGCCCAATCAGCCGTCCATTTTATTAAACAGCTCCGCAGTCAACGGAGTATTACGGTTAGAGTCTCCGCAGCTGAAAGGTTAAGCAGCTGAGGTTAAACAGGCCTAAACTATCTTGCCTCTTTTTTATAGGATAAACGTGAAAAATGAGCACACAGTCCACCTGATGGTAAGTGGTTTCTGTGGCCCATAGATACTTAAATCTATCTTCTATTATGAATCAAAATACAAATGCGTTGTCAACCGTGAGTACTAAGATAGAATGCCTCCATTCCAGTAAAAAGGGCCTCCGGTTCTCTACACTCACCATACGAAACCCGGCTGCGTTAAGCTTCAATTTTACGTGGGCATTCTGCGAGAGTGTGGTCCATCTTCGGTCGAGCCTACCCATTCGTGCTACAATTACTAATATAGCTGCTTAAATTGGTGTCTATTACAGGTCATTCAATTTACTGTGCTTAAGAAACAAGAGAAGGAAATACACCAGTGTCTGTTACACAGAAACAGAATCACTCACTATTGACCTGATTGTAGTAATTTGATTATCTTTATATAAAATTCAAGAATCACCGTGTCCTCCCCCTCTCTTCGGACCTCGGATAATCCTATAATATTCCAGCGCAACTTGTCTATCTCTTCTTCCAGCTCCAGGATCTTCTCGTCAGTCCTCAGAGTGCGTGCGTTAAATGTTGCCAGGTCGAGTCGTCGTAGGTGGCAACCGAACCTCCACCGGAGATTCTTAGCACCCCCTGCCCCGCCGTTACCATGGTCGCCACCGTAGCCAGGAATAGCAGGGCCGCCGGGGACTGGGGGCCGTCTATTTGTGTAACTGTTCATGGGGGGCCATAGTTGCCACGCTTGGCGAGCGGGTTGGCAACCGCAGTTTTTTTTTGTCATACAGTTGCTGTTATCGGGAAGATGCTGCTGCCCATCTCCTGCCTGTGTCCCTCTGTCGCCTTTTACGACACCCACGGGAAGATATGGGGTAGTGGATATTCTTAACCGCCACTACACGGAGCCCTGGAAAGGATACGGTATTGACATCAATGGCGAGTACATCACTCACCTTCGATTTGCCGACGATATAGTCCTTATGGCAGAATCGCTGGAGGACTTAAGCACTATGCTCAATGACCTCAATAGTGCCTCCCAACGGATAGGTCTTAAGATGAACATGGACAAAACAAAGATCATGTTCAATGTCCATGTCACACCTATGCCGGTAGTAGTTGGGAGCACTATGCTCGAAGTTGTTGACGAGTACGTTTACCTGGGACAAATAGTCCGACTAGGTAAGTCCAACTTCGACCGAGAGGTCAATCGACGGATTCAACTCGGCTGGGCAGCGTTCGGGAAATCATGACATATATTCTCGTCAGGTTTACCTCAATCTCTAAGAACTAGATTGTACAACCAGCGCGTGTTACCAGTGATGACTTACGGATCTGAGACGTGGTCCTTCACAGCTGGCTGTATGAGGACGCTCAAGGTCGCTCAGCGAGCTATGGAGAGGGCTGTGCTCGGAGTTTCTCCGCGTGATAGACTCAGAAATGAGGATATCCGCAGTGAAACCAGAGTGATCGACGTAGCCCAACGGATTAGTAAGCTGAAGTGGCAATGGGCCGGCCATATAGCTCGAAGAACCGATAACCGATGGGGAAGAAAGGTTCTTGAGTGGCAGCCTCGTACCGGTAGGCGTAGTGTAGGGCGACCCCCCACTAGATGGAGTGACGACCTGGTAAGATATGCAGGAAGTCGATGGATGGAGGTGGCTCAGGACCGTGCTTTGTGGCATTACTTGGGGGAGGCCTATGTTCAGCAGTGGACTTGTAAAGGGCTGTAATGATGATGATGATGATGATATAAAATTAGTTTATTATAAAATATGTTGACGTATGATAAATGAAATTTTAATTTCTTTTTGCGAGAAATAAAGAGTTTGCATTTCATTTCATTGACTATTGGCTTTTACTCGCGAATTTTCCGTGTAGAATTTAAGAATAAAAATATGCAAATCAATATTATCAATTTTTTCCGTCGGTAAGTAGTTCAGTTATCGGAAAACCACTTTAAATTCGGATTGATTGCTGTTAAGTCGAAAACTTTTTACGAGGATGTGCATATTACAATATGGAAAACCATTTACATTAAGAAATAAAGATTTATTAATTTTTTGTAACGACTGTCGCACAAATGGGTCGGCTTAACTGGGGAAAAACCACGCTATCACAGAATACCTGCGTAAAATAGCTTCCTTACACTGCTGTGTTTCGTATGAAGAATCTGGAGAACAGGAGACTCTAATTACTGGAAACTAGGTATTTCCTCTTATGTGTTGGGATGACAACTCATCCGTATATAGATTCTTAAACGAAGATAAATACAGAAGTCTATGGACCAAAACATGTGTGCTTGTTTGTCATACTTTATAAAAACAATTTACCTGAGTGCATTGAGCTATTATGTACTACGTACTAGAGGAGACACCGCATTCAGCTACTATGTTCCACTCAACTGCGGTTCATGCACTGCACTTTAATCAGCCACTCGCTAGGCGCTTGTAGAGTTGTCACGTGTTGTGTTGATTTAAAAAAAATCTCTTGATAAAAATATGCCGTCTTGTGTACTTAGATATTGCACAAATAATTCAAGAAATGTCAGTAAAAACCAAGGAATTACTTTTCATCGGTTAAAAAGATACTTATTCAATAAAAAAGTATTACAAATTAATAATAAAACAAATTATTCCTAAGACGCCATCTCGTGTCACTGAATATAGATTATGAAATTAATATGTTCAGATGCGACATTTCCGTGGGTACTTAAGTATAGGACGAATATATTATTATACACATTTTTTTTATAGAAACATATATAAGTTATTATGATTTGGCAAAAATTTCCATGTTTAAATCCGCTTATTATTCTTTTATTTTATTTTTAAGTTTCCACATCAAAGTCAAAGTGGAATAAATTCGTCCATTTTTAACTCTCGCGTGCCCAGCATTTATGAACGATTATTTACAACATTTATGATTCTAATTTAAATAAATATATTTGTAATTTAAATTTTATGTTAATAAGTTTTGTTAAACATACATTTAGTACGTTTTTTATATTTGACATTGATACCTTTTAAAATATTCAGATAAAAATATCATTGAAATGTAATTCTGACATAATATTATGTAATATTATATTAAATTAGCACATATACAAAATAAAAAACAATTTTAAAAAATTGTACTCGATATAATTAACAATACAATATAAATAAACAATTATTACATACTGACCATTCTACTTACGTATAATCCATAATAACAAAAACTGACCGCGCAAGCGCAATGCGCGTTTATACCAATTGCGCATGCGCGACTCTACTATTACCGCGCATGCGCGAAGACATACGAGTAGTGCACAATTTTTGTTTGGAATAGCTTCTCTAGTACGTAGTACATTATAACTCAATGCCTGAGTGCGTGCTTTTTCATTTATTTCCGCCAAGCAATCACTTACTATGATACTCCATAATTTTCCAATGGAAATGGTAAAATAGGCATTATAATTAAATGATATGAGGCATTATATGTTAGTCACCATCTCATCGCACATCTCCATTTTGATTCAACGAAGGTCACATCGTCATCCACTTACTACTATAGCAGAGTGTGTGCTCATATTTCATCATTATTTATATAAAGAAGAAGAAAAAGTAAACATTTCTACTACGCTTAAGCTCGATTCGAACTCGATCGAAGATTGAGGCAGTTTGACGTACACTGCCTTAATCTTCTCATTACTTGAGAGCAAATCGTACCCGTCTCTGACTAAAGTGGCTGCAGGTGCTATAATTTAATGGAAAATTACTACGTATGTTGGTGCGTATTTACGTAAGGTGTCATTAATTGACTTTGAGGTTTATATGCTACGGGTACTATAGTCCAATTATTTTAATGTATTAATGGTACGTTTTTTTCCCACACGTTAATGTTAGTAGTATTTAAATTAATGATCTCTCAAATTTACTTATTTACTTACTTACTTACTTATCGTCACGCACAATCCCTAACGGGGTAGCCAGAGAGAAGAGATCGCCAAGTGTCACGATCCTTACATACCTCTTTCGCTTCTTTCAGGTTCATTAACTTCTTCATACATGCACGTCTAGGTATCCGAGTACTCTTGACCATCCCCTCTTCGAGCAATTTGCTAACATGGTCTTCAAAAGTTAGTCTCGGTCTACCTCGACACCTTTTAATATTTACTTTCGCTCTATATATTTTTTTCACCATTCGGTCTTCACTCATTCGTTCAACGTGCCCAAACCATTGGAGTACGCCCCTATCAATTTTTGTGATAAGGTCATCTTTCAATCCTGCCATATTGCGAATCTCTTCGTTTCGCTTTCGGTCGGCTATGGTAACACCACACATTTTACGAAGAGATCGCATCTCCACTGCATTCAACTTGCTTTTATGCTTCTTCTGGCATACCCAGGTTTCGCTGCCATATAACAAAGTCGGTACCAACACTGCGTTATGTATTGCAAGGCGTGCACTCTTCACCACGCCTTGCCTTTTTACTAATGCATTCAGGGCACCATTGACTTTGTTTCCGGCAGCGACACGCCTATCCACATCTAAATCACATCTTCCATCCCGGCTGAAAGCACTCCCCAAGTTTCATTTACCTGTTCTAGACATTCCTGATTTATCCATATTTCACATTTCGTTCTCTCTTCGTCCTTTTCAAATACCAGAACCTTAGTTTTATTAGCATTCAAACGGAGACCTTTAATTTCACATTCCTCTTTCATACACGTGACTAATGCCTGCAGTTCTGCTTCTGATGGTGCAATAAGCACTGCATCATCAGCATACAGCAGACAATTAACTTTTATGTCACCCAATTTCACACCCAAACAGCTATCTTTCAGCTTCTGTAAACAGCTGTCGAGATACAGTATGAACAGCCAGGAAGACATGACACAACCCTGTTTTACGCCCGCTTGGACGCTAAACATGGGTGACAGGTCATGCCCTACCCGCACACAGGCTTAGTCACAGTAGAGTGACTGTACAGCCCTTAACAATCGACCATCCGCACCATATCCCGGCAACAGTTCCCACATTTTCTTCCTTATAACCTTATCAAATGCTTTCTCAAATTTACGCGAACATACTATTGTTTACTGATTTTATCGCGTTTAATTACTACTTTAATTTATTTTTACTATCCCGACATTTCGGGTCGGGTTCGAGTCCAATAATAAGGGTTAGGGCAGAGTGATGTACTTTTCCTTGCCCTTCATCTTATCAGAAATGAGAAGAAGCCTGTGCCTCACAGTGGGATACATAGGTATTTGTTCCATCCATTACAGCCCATAAAAGCCCAATGCTGAACATTGGTGTTCCCTATAAATTGCCTCATTGGGAAGGATATTTGCCATAGTTACCACGTGTGACAGGCGGATTGGCAAACGCAGTTTTTTTAATCGTTATTAGGAAGACGCTACTGCCCATTTCATGGTTCGTTTACCTCTGTCGCCTCTTACGACACCCAAGGGACGATATGGTGTATAAGATATTCTTGAACCACCACTACCTGGTGACGGTATTTCTTACTTCACGTTTAACCCCTCAGTCCCCTTAAAATTCTCATGCAGCCGCGTGCCCGGCAAAATACCGAAGGGTCGCATGTGACGGCACCCGCCCGCAGCTTTTAAAATCATTAAAACTTATATTTGGAGACTACTTTTCTATGAAGAAGTTGTGTGCGCGGTCGAATTCAACCGCTTAAAATTTGACGGAATAGCGCCGCGGTCGTATTTGACCGCTTAGGGGTTGAATGGTTAATACCTTTAAAACTAAGAAAATAAAAGTGCCAAATTCGCTGCTCTTTGGAATTTTGCTCTCATAATGTGATAAAGTATAAATAATGTAATCTATAAATGTCACTGATTCTTGAAAGAGATTAGCTGTCCACCCATATGTGTCTCTAATATATCTCTAACAGTACCACTTACTTTGCCCAGTTGTGAATATAATCAGCCAGGGACCCTTGCAAAACACACACAACTTATCAAAATCAGTCGCGCCATTTTCGACTTTACTTTTACTAGACATCATTCCTGGAGTCACCTAGATAGGAGCGATTAATGTGGCGAATGATGTGCTATTTAGATTTAATATAGTCAAAAATCACTTTTTACTTACTGAAAACCAGAGTAAACTAGCAGCTCAATGCTGCTGTGTTTTGCATGTTGAGTGCAAAGAACCGGAGTCCCTTTTTACCTAAAACGAAGCATTCTTTCTTATGGATTTTGATTCTTAATTGAGGTTAGATGTATGTGTCTATGGGCCACAGCATCCACTTACCATCAGGTGGATTGTTGCTCGTTTATCTACCATATAACATTACTGCAGCGAAGGTTTTTAGAAAGAGCACAAATATTCTAAATATGATATAGTTATGTGGTTTGTGTGTATGGCCCTATACACTTTCAAAAAATAGAGTTGATGTTAGTTGACGAGCACGTTCAAAGGAAAAGATAACCAAAATTGAAAAAGTGTATTAAAAAGTTAGATATTTACAAGGTTATTGTGACAAATCTTTCCTTAAATAGTTAGTGTGTAGCAGAACGGTTGTTGACGTACCGATTTGAAGTAAAATGTTATAAAATTATTACTAATTAAACATACGCCGTGAAAGTAGGTCGCAAACGTAAGCGCAAAGTAAAGTTGAATGTACGATGGCTTGCCCGTTCATATTAGCAACCCGAAAGAAAAATAAAAGAAACTAGAGAGCAAAAATATCAAGGTAAAGTAATGCCAGTACAAAGCAAATAATGTAAGCATTAATCGCCAAAATTAAAGTAATGTGGTTAGTCGCACGCGGAACGGCAAAGCGCGTACATGTGTTCGCTTTGAGCGCAAGCGAAAGGTCATTGTACGATAAGACAATGGCGTCCAAAGTGGTAAAATGTACAAATTGTAATATTGTGATAAGCGAAGTGCTTGCCTTTATACAAAACAAGGCAGATGTGATGGACGAGGAGAGCATGGTCCGAATTTGTAATAGTGCTTTTACAGCTGAAGATATCACTAATGCAAAAAGTTTGCTATTCGAGTCATTGCCCTCAGGTAAAAAAAAAATATAAGACGTAGAGATGGAAAATTAACTCGGCGTACAGATGGGAAATCCCAAAGGGAGTTAGAAGACATCATTAGTCTTTTCAAAGAAACAGACCCTGATAGTGCACCCATTTTTCTTGCTCGTGACCTACAAAAACTTCCGCCGGTCACTTTCGATCATGTAGATGTAACTCGACTGCTGAAGGATATAGTTCTGTTGCAACAGGAGGTTAAGATCATCAAGGATAATTATGTAACCAAGACGCACCTGGAAGAGCTAAAGAAAGATAAATCTTTCTTAAAAACATCCACATCACCAGCTCATCATCATAAGGTAGGTAGAAGGTGCAGTGCCTTCTTGTTGGATATATACTACGTTCTACGACAGTGAGCCGATGGGCTTGTCGCACGAGTTATCAACAGCTGATGTACCGTTACAAACAACTAACGTACAGACAGAGACGGAAAAGATAGCTATCGCACAAGTAGCTAGTCGTGCTCGTGATAGTGTCGATGCACTCGCACCTGTGTCAGATATGCATAAGGCTGACCTCTTTACATCTGGAGGCGTTACTGCTTATAACGGTGCGGATGGGCGGCAATCATTCAGCGCAGGAGGCACTAAAGTAACTCCTATTCCAATGCACAACTCACCGAGTAAAAGCAGGATGAATGATGACAAAACAATTGTAGTGAATAAGTTCTCTAACAATAATAACGCAATAAAAGATACATCTTGTGATGTTAATTTTCAGACTTCGCTAACTATGGCCGAAATATTGAAAAAAGGTGAAGCTTGGAAAAATGAAGAACCGCCAGAGGCCTGGATAAAAGTTCAAAAGCGCAGATTGCGTAACCGTTTTATAGGTAAGACAGGAAAAACAGAAATAAAACCTGAGGAGAAATTTAAATCAGCGGACTTGAAAATTCCGCTATTTATATCTAACGTACATAGAGAGACGCTAGAAAAAGATATCGTCGATTATATTAGGAATAAAACTAACGAGTTAGTGACACTAGAAAAAGTGAATATGAAAAAAGATAAAGGATATAATGCGTTCAAATTATACGTGTCCAAACAAAAACTTGCTGTCTTTTTAAATGACAGTCTTTGGCCGGACGGCATCTCATTCAGAAGATTTGTGCATTTTAAGTACAGACATCAGGAGACCTCAGATAATGTGTAAAAAAAATTGTTCATCTATAGTACGGCAAAATTTACTACTTTCAACTGTAAATCTGTTAAACGCTCTTTGGAATGCGTAAGACACCTGTGTGAAAAGTCTGACGTGCTAGCGCTACAGGAGACATGGCTTCTACCTGATGACATAACGTTTCTGGGCGAGATACATCAAGACTTCAGCTATACCGGTAAGTCAGCGGTTGATACGTCGTCCGGTATACTTACAGGCAGACCCTATGGTGGTGTGGCCCTCTTGTGGAGGAAAAATGCGTTTGATTGTGTCAGTGTGGTCGAATGTAGTAGTGTGCGTCTTACAGCAATTAAAGTGTTCCATAGTAAACGAACTTACATAATATTCTCGGTTTATATGCCAACGGATTCAGTAGACAATTTAATAGAATTTACATCGTGCATGAGCGAGATAAGTGCTATTATTGAAAATGAAAATGTCGACTCTGTATTTGCGTTAGGTGACTTTAATTTGCATCCCGGTACATTATTTTGTAACGAAATGATAAATTTTTGCGCGGATCAGCAGTTGATTTGTGTTGATTTGGAGGTCCTCCCAGCGGGCAGCTATACTTACACTAGTGATGCGCACGGTTGTTGGCGCTGGTTGGATCATTGCGTTGTAACTGAGGCCGCAAGGCGCTCAGTCATAGATGTCACTGTACTGTATGATACCTACTGGTCGGATCATGTTCCATTGCTGATCGAGTGCAATATTAACTTATTGAGATCAAAAAATGTGGTAAGCTATTTCTGTAATAATAAAATAATTTGGGGTGTCAGAAATAATAACCAAATAGAAACTTATAAAAAATTGTGTCACTCTAAATTAAAAGAGGTAAATTTTCCACAGGAGTTTATGAATTGTTGTAATAATATATGTATTAATGATAATCACAAATTAATTTTAGATAATATGTACAGTAATATTGTTACTATTCTTAGAGAATCAGCTCAGGTCAGTTGTAATAACAAAAGGAATAAGAAATATGTTGTGGGGTGGAATAAATACGCTAGAGACGCCCACGGGGAGGCTCGACTTGCCTTTCAAACGTGGGTCTTATACGGTAAGCCATCTTCGGGTTATTATTATAATAAAATGTGTGAAACAAGACGGAATTTCAAGTCAAAGTTAAAATGGTGTCAAAATCACGAAGAGCAATTAAGAATGGATAAGATCGCATCAAGTCATTCGCAAAAGAAATTTAAAGAATTCTGGAAACTTACGAATAAACTGAATCCCAAGTCGAGCCTTCCCGCTAATATTCAGGGTCACAACCAGCCTGGAGACATAGCCAATCTATTTAAAGAGCATTTTAAAGTAGAGTCACCGCGGGGTCCGTCATCGAGATTAATCGATGGTGGACGTTTTGCAGGTGGATCGTGTGTAAGGATCTCTGCCAAAGAAGTTTTTGAAGTAATAAATTCTATGACTAGAGGTAAGTCACCAGGGCATGACGGGCTTAGCATTGAACATCTGTTACATGCTGGTGCCCATCTGCCAAGAGTGTTGGCTATGTTTCTAAGTTTATGTATAGCGCATCAGTATCTTCCGACTGAGCTCATGAAGAAAATTGTGGTGCCTATCATAAAGAACAGAACAGGAGATATATCAGATTTAAATAATTACAGGCCAATCTCACTAGCCACCATAGTGGCTAAGGTGCTGGACGGTCTGCTTGACAGGAAATTGAGAAAGCACATTCATCTGCATGATGCTCAATTTGGGTTCAGACCTGGACTATCCACAGAGAGTGCAATTTTATGTCTTAAGCAGACTGTTGGGTACTACACAGATAGGAAAACGCCGGTGTATGCCTGTTTTTTGGATCTATCAAAAGCTTTTGATCTAGTCTCTTATGACATTTTATGGCGAAAGTTACAGGAGGAGACTGACTTGCCCCAGGAAATTGTCTCCGTATTTAAATATTGGTATAGTAACCAAATAAACTATGTGCGATGGGGTAGCAGCTTTTCTGAGGGGTATGGGCTGGAATGCGGGGTGAGACAAGGAGGGTTCAGTTCACCTACGCTTTTCAACTTATACATAAACCAGTTGATTGTGGAGCTCAGCAGCACTAAGGTCGGTTGTTCTATAGACGGAGTTTGCATAAATAACATAAGCTATGCAGATGACATGGTGCTGCTGAGCCCCACGATAGGTGCACTCAGAAAGCTGCTAGGGATCTGTGAATCCTACGCAAAGACCCATGGGCTCAAGTATAATGTAACGAAGAGCGAGCTCATGGTTTTTAATTCAGGCACTAAAAGGCAGCTCACCATGCCTACTGTTAAGCTCTGTGATAGTCCTTTGAACAGAGTCGTCAAATTTAAGTACTTAGGCCACTGGGTAACAGAGGACTTAGAGGATGACTTGGATATAGAAAGGGAACGTAGGGCGTTGACTGTTCGCTGTAATATGCTGGCCCGCAGGTTTGCACGATGTACTAAAGAAGTTAAAGTTACGCTTTTTAAAGATTATTGTCAGTGCTTTTACACATGCAACTTGTGGGTCAGATACACGCAGCGGACATACAATGTCCTGCGTGTACAATACAATAATGCGTTCAGGGTGCTGTTAGGATTGCCGCGTTATTGTAGTGCCTCTGCCACGTTCGTCGAGGCACACACGGATGGCTTTCATGCCATAATACGTAAAAGGTCCGCTTCATTAATGAATCGACTACGTACCTCTACCAACAGCATCCTGAATACACTTGCTGATAGGTGGGATTCTGCCATTATGAAACACTGGTTGAGCCTACATATAAAATTGAATAAATAAGATATTTGTAACGTAGGAGCGATATTTAATTTGTTAAGTTTAAAAAAAAAGCTAAATACTAACATTAGTTTTAAGTAGTTATTGTTCTACTAACATCTTTATGGACAAAGTCTGAAAATAAAGTATTATTATTATTATGTGTGGGGTATCTATATAATTTTCTCATCTGGTTGGGATGTATAAATATATAATTATAAACGAAAATGAAAAGATAAATATAATGATTTCTTAAATTTACGCGAACACTACACATTGAATAAAACTATTATTTACGGATTTTATCGCGTTTAATTACTTTAATTTATTTTTATTATTATCCCGACGTTTCGGGTGCTTTACAGCGCCCATGGTCACGGGGGGGACTGAGATGTTTGACGTCCCAATGTCATAGTTGGTCCGGCTACCTTCAGTTTTTTAATATTAATTTTGGTCCGATTTACGCAAAACGAGCTTATAGTATCATGAAGTCTTGCAGTGGTATGCTTGGGTTTGGGTTTAATTTTGTTAATTATAGGATCCCAAGCAGATGGTAGCACCCAACCATCTTCTCTATTGAAATTTGGATGTTTTTTAATTTAAATAGCCTCGCGTATCATCCTTGGTAGGAATCGGTGTTCTTTTGCGAGAATTTGTGGTTTATCAAATCTAATGTAATGGTGGGGACGATCTTGAACATGTTCGCAGAATGTGCGGGAAGTCTGCAGTCTGCGAACATGTTCAAGATCGTCCCCACCATTACATTAGATTTGATAAACCACAAATTCTCGCAAAAGAACACCGATTCCTACCAAGGGTGATACGCGAGGCTATTGAAATTAAAAAACATCCAAATTTCAATAGAGAAGATGGTTGGGTGCTACCATCTGCTTGGGATCCTATAATTAACAAAATTAAACCCAAACCCAAGCATACCACTGCAAGACTTCATGATACTATAAGCTCGTTTTGCGTAAATCGGACCAAAAATTAATATTAAAAAACTGAAGGTAGCCGGACCAACTATGACATTGGGACGTCAAACATCTCAGTCCTCCCCGTGACCATGGGCGCTGTAAAGCACCCGAAACGTCGGGATAATAATAAAAATAAATTAAAGTAATTAAACGCGATAAAATCCGTAAATAATAGTTTTATTCAAGATAAATATACATAAATATCAATAAAATAAAATAAATACAAAACTACATAAATAAATAAAAGCCCAACCAGATGGAAGCCCTCGGCAGGGGAGACCAAACGGCCAAGGGTTAGGGGGAAAGGGAAAGAAACCGGCGGACGATGCCTGCAGTATCAAGGAGCACCGCCCTCTGCATTTGAGCCCGTAGCGGTCCGTCACGGAGTCCCAGTCGCCTCAGATGACGAGAGAGGCTAACTGGGATTAGCCCATTCGCAGAGACGACTACAGGAATAATTTCGGCCGACAGACCACCCCACATGTCGGTCACCTCGTGAGCCAGGTCCAGATATTTTGATTGCTTATCTGTTTCGGCTCTCACTTCTCTCAAGCGGCCGAGTTTGGTCGCGGCGATATTCCGTCAAATACCAGGTGACTGAATTCGGCCGCACCCACCCACAGCATATGAACCCATAAATACTTATTGTTTTTATTTTTTCCATAACTACTTATTGTTTTTTACTTTTCTATGAAGAAGTATTGGCATTATAAGCTCAATACGAAATTTTCTATCCTCTAGTGGAATAAAAAGTCGGTTACTCTATGGTTATTTATTTATAATCTACGTTCATTACGTACGCCATTATGGCGTGAATGTTATCGTAATTTGTTGTGTTGATCTTTGGAATTTTCTAGTGTTTTAATAGTGTTTTAGTATAGTGTTTTATTATAAAATTGGTATGAAAGTTTTAGTATGAATATAAATTATCTTTTTATGCAGATAACTTCAAATGATGAATAGAAATAATATTGATTTTCACGCTGCCTACATCTGCTTGGTATGTACCCGATTTTCGTTATCAATATACAATAAAGTCTTTTTGTAATGAAGTAAAACCTGACTTTTATTTAGACCACATGATAAAGAATTGTATATAGATTTTATAATGCCAAACTTATTCATAGAAAAGTGGTCTCTAAATATAAGTTTTAATATTTTAAAGTGCTGTGGGTGGGTGCGGTCGCATGCAACCGCTGGGGATTAGACGGACGCATGCGACTGCATCGAATTTTATGGGGATTGATAAAATTACATGCAGTTGCATGCGTCCGTCACGCATAACGTACATAATATAAAGATAGCGATGTATCCCTTTACCCCCGGACTTAACGGAGTGACTTAAAGGAATACTTCAGCGAATGCAACTTCAACTCCTCGAAGAGTATTAATAGCAATAGGTGTTCTGAGTTTGTGGCAAACTAGGCACGTGCCAAAGGATGCAAGGTTAAACAAGGTTGCGAGAGGAAGTTTTTAAACGAAAAAAGTTTTACGAAGATAAAGATATTAGTGAAAACTTGTGTGTATTTAAAATACTTTAAAAATTGACCTATAACATAAGCACTTAAGGTTTGCACGTTTGTATTGACCAAAATTAATTTTATATCATAACCTTTTAATAAAACTCGAAGTCATTAATATGAAATTTATGCAAACTTTACTTTTGATTCAAATTAAAGACCCACAAATTATTCTACACAGCCTTAAGAGCTTCAGCATAAATTCAACGTTATGTTCTTAATGTTACTTGAACTTAAGAATCTCTGAGATTTATTAAATTCTTTAACTGTGAGGACAAGCTTTCCAAAAATTCATGAAAATGAGTGCCTTTTAATATGTTGTGTTAAATATAAGAAATCAAAAATTGTCTTTATATATGAACGCACTTTCTTGACAGGATATGAAGTTTATTTCAGATTAGTAACTATGAGACGTTATTTCATATTTGCTTATAAAACTGTAACTATCGTAAATATAAATACAATTGCGTGGCATATTCAGCGTGCCAGTTATCTGTCCGCACCCGCGCACACAGACAAACACAGACGTTGTTCTGAATAGCCGGTTTAATAGTATACTTCACTAATAACGTCCTATAACGGTATTTCCCTAATAACGAATTTTTGTCGTTGTATCATTTAATACGCGATACTCATTTTTTACGTGATGGAGCCACGCTATAGCTGTACTATGGTTGTAGAACAAATAGGTCGGTTCAACCGGGGTAGGACCACACTCTCACAGAATACTAGCGTAAAATAGCAGCTAAATGTGCATGGTGAGTATAGAGACTCGGAGACGTTCTTTACTGGATAAGAGGCCTTTCACTTAGTCCTAAAGAGTAACAACGGAATTTGATTTTGCTTTTCTTCGAAGATAAATGTAGATGTTTATGAGCCACAGCATCCACTGTGTGATGGTTGTCATCATTTTCACTAATAAAGAACAGAAGAACACAAATTTAAATGTATAAATTTGATTTTGAGTAATATAATATAGTGATGTTTTCACATCTTCGTATGATTTGGCTATTGTTATAACATCACAACAGAGTTCACGGAGAAGCAATCAATTGAGCAACACTTTCAAGTGTTATTCACATAAGCAGAAATTATTTCAAAGAGCGAATTGCAAGACTAGCTAGTATGAGAAGTTTGTCTGTTCCTTTTATTTACTAAAATGTATGAGGTATATAAAACTAGAATGCAACATATTTTCATAAAAGTGTCAGTCAAGTTTATACGTGGTAGAGCCATGCTGCAGCTATATTATTAGTATAGTTGTAGCACGAATGGGTCGGCTCGACCGAGGAAGGACCACGCTCTCACAGAATACCAGCGTGAAATAGTAGCTTAATGCTGCTGTATTTCGTATGGTGAGTGTAGAGAACCGGAGACCCTTTTTACTGGAAACGAGGCATTCCATCTTAGTCCTCACGGGTGACAACGCATCTGCATTTTGATTCGTAATCGAGGATAGATGTAGATGTTTATGGGCCACAGCAACCACTTACCATCAGGTGGACAGTGTGCTCGTTTGTCACCCTATCCTATAAAAAAAAGCTATAGCCTTTATATCTCATTGCTGGTTACTTGTCTTCTCTCGTTTCTTAGAGGGTTTATACAGCAATAGATCTAAGCCAGTGTATATTGGCGGACTTCTTATTACTTCTCCTTTTCTTATTTATTTACAATCTATTAAAAGTCTGTTGCTCTATAATATAGGCCAACACACCTGCTGCTCGCGCTTTACTTGCACAACAGCCCCCCCCCCCTCCGAATTCTGCAAGTCTGGTACGCAAAGTTAATGGGGCCAGAAAAAAACGAGCACTCGGTAGCACCAGTCTATCTGAAACCGTCGGAAAATCACGTCAATAGTTCCGCTAGGTAGCTACCTACGCTATAGGGAGGGATAGCGGCCCATCGCAGTACAGGCATTCCTGTTCTCCCGCGTTTATACCGTGCTATGGGGGAGAAGACACCCCCTTTGTCACAATACACCAGCACACAATAAGAAGGGAGGCACCTACATGCAATCTATGATGGGCCTTTATTTAGCATTGGAATTTGATAGTCTATTTCCTTATTATTCTATCAAAAAAACTCAATTAAAAAAAACTCATTCGCAAGAAAGATATATCTAGCAAACATAGTAAAATTCAATTTGTTGAGTAGGTAAGCAACACAATCTCTTTGTAACAAATACATTTAATTTCGATCAAATAATTTCAATTTTGAATAAACGACAAATTTCAATTCTGCAAATATCTCGTTAATTTACTATTATTTTCGCACTTGTGTGTGACGTACACTTTTAAAACAAAAGCTCTAAGCCCACTCACCACTTCACAAATTAAGTTAATCACAGAGCTTTCAAGTTAATGAGATCAGAAATTTTCTCTCCGTCTAACGGTGATTTGAAATGTATTAAGTAAGGGTGAAAGAAAAGGTTAGTAAACTGAATTGAAATACTAATGCAACATGAAAGTTTTTATATGATATTTCTCTTTGTGTTTGGATATTCAGTACAAAATCGTAATCAGTGATTGCAAATGAATCAAGTTAAAAACTTCTTTATTCGTATCAAAATTAGGGTTCCGAAAGTTTCCAGCCATTTCTTTTTGACGCTCCATAGTAGTTCTTGCACTACTCTGTCCCGTTATAGAAAGACAGTATAATTAAAAGCTGTGGGAAATTCCATCTTAGTCCTTAGATGTGACAATGCACATGTAGCCTACTTTGTATGAAGTTAGCTGCTAGAGTACAGTCTATGGTCTGCCACTTTAAACCACGTGGTCTTAATGTTCGTTTTTCACTTCATATTTATTAAAAAGGTCTTTATATATATTAGGAGGGTCTTCATATTCATTAAAAAGGGTTTCGACACTCACCATATGAACGTAGGAACGTCAACGCGATGGTATTGTAGTCGGTGGCGGGATCATAGCCCAGATACGCCGTTTGGGAACTCTTGTGCTCTTAAGTGATCTTTTTTTTGGCTACATGGCCTCCATGTATTGGATTCGTAACAATTCGTCATAGCACCTTAACTGAGATGGAAAAGCGAGGGTTTGTCTTCTCTCATAGAGTCCGGTACTGGTGGGGTCGTAGATGTAACAGAAAATGTTTTCGTGGCTTTACTCATATGCGTCGAAAGTGAAACATCTTTGGCTTTTAGTTGATGTGAGTCAAACATAACACGTCATTGCCTCCGCGAGGCGGGTATGTGTTGTTATTTTCCCACGTAAATAAAAGGCTGTTACACATGGGCACGTATATCTATCCTCGACTACGTATCAACATTCAGATGCTTTGTAACTTCTAAATAATCTAAACTCTGAACCAAGTTACTATCAACAGCCTAAATGCTTGGTAGCATGTTAGCCGGCCTTACTCATAATAATCAAGGGCAAGTCTTTAAAGTTGCCCTTTTCCACTTAGTTAAATGACAGTAGAAAAATACATGGAAAGAGATATTTAATAATTAAGTTAAGTAAGCAACAATAAACGATTATAAGTCATATCGGTTAGATTTGGCTGCGGCATTATGATCCACTCGATTCAACGCAGGACAATTATTTGTATGAATTTTAAATTATTGTTGAGCTAGTTTGTATGTTTTTCTTTTAAATTTTGTTATTCATACATCATATAATCTCTTGCATTTTCCCAACATTACACTTCAAACAAAGAAGGCTACATATGCGTTGTCACCTCTGAGGACTGAGATGGAATGTCCCACAGTCTGTAATCATACCGGTTTTCTATACCATTCAGTCCAGACACAGCAGTTAACGCAATGCTGTTTGGCGAAACAATAGGTAAGAGGTTGGAGCCTAATCAGGCCGACTCCTAGTCGGCAGAAAAGTTCTAATGTACTGTAAATATAGAGAAATTCATACTTAAATTATAGAAACACACTTTTATTACGAGAATTACTCGATCAGCCTCGGTTATTCAAATTGAAAAACCGAAATGAGTGGTCCTTAAATGTACGCTATTGAATCACGAGACGTATAAGAAAGTAATTCAGTAGCTGTATTAAGTTATCCGTAACTAAAGGCACTGACTGATTAATGAAGAAGATATGGGTCCGCTCAAAGGTCCAAAAAGGTTGTTGTATGATTATCTGCAAGATTGACGAAAATGGTTTAAGGTAATCAGTATAATGCAAAATAAAAAGATCTAACAGAAAAAAGTATTTTATAATGTATTGTAAATATTCTTTCATGCTCATAATATTAGGTAAGAACCAAAAGACGAAACAGCCGTGGCCATTCTATTTTATATCACAGACAATATTTTCCTATCATCTATCAAGAAAAGCGAAAAATATTGCAGCGAAACACTTTGAGGTAACGTTCCCCCGCATGTTCCCACAGTTCCATAAAAACAAGTTTCCCAAAAAGATTAATGGGACTTTGTGTAATGTCAAAACATTAATGTTGTAACTTCTTTTAACTTTTTTATGTACCAAACTGAATAAGAGGGTAATGAGGTCTTTCACGACTTTGTATGCCACCAGGGCAGCGCCACATAATATAAAGAAATATTTTGTATGAGTTATATTAGAAATTAGCTGGTACCAGGTGCATTGCTGCCGCAGGAGAAATAATTGTGGAAATAGCGTTTTAAATTTGGAATTGCTATATTGTTTAATAAGAAATGTTAATACATCTAGTATTGAAGTTGAATGATACATAACTTTCAAATAAACTTGTCGGTACGATACGCGCGCTACATACTGTAAGTTAATTATGCTATTCCTACACATTTGCGCAAATGTCTGCAATAAGGTGACAAAATTATACCGCAAGCAGTTGTACGTTATAGCAGCGCATGTAATACAAGTATTAATTATTAAAATATATTAGATGGATAAACCTAACTACTGACATTCCTAAAGCAGTAAGCAGTAGAATAAAAAAAAGTTAAAGAACAAAGGTTTTTTCCGAACCAGCGGAAAAGAATTAATATATCTTGTAAGTATTCATATTGAATAAAAAGAATTATTTTATATTATATTCTGTTCTGTTGTGTCCTGTTATGATGTGTTCTGTTCTGTTCTGTTGTATACTCTTCTATTCTATACTATTCCATTCTATTCTTTTATTTGCTATTTTATTAACCATAAATGCCACGCTTGGCAGGACGCTTGGCAAGTGATGATTTTATTATTTTTGAGTTCGTTATCCAAAATATGCTGCTACACATCAACTGGTAAAATTTCCATGTGTCAGCGCTTATAACTCATGGCTCGTCAGACTTGACTATTATATAATTATTGAATGTACCGGTCTTTACAGTTCAGTAAACTTATAAATGACCACATAATTTCGCATTTAGCTAACAAACTTAGTAAAGTTGATAGCCTAAATATGTCCCGCTACTAGGCACAGGTTGCTTCTTATTTAAAGGGTTTTTTTTTTCACACAGTCCACCTAATCGTAAGTGGGTGCTACGGCCCACAAACATCTACATTTATTATTAATGAAGAAACAAAATGCAGAAGCGTTACCACCGTGAGGACTAAGATGCCTTGTTTTCAGTGGAAAAGATCTCTGGTTCTCTGCTCTCATCATACGAAACACAGCAGCATTAAGCTGCTATTTAATTTTGATATCATGTGAGAGTATGCTCCTTCCCTGTTCGAGCTGACCCATTCCTGCTACAACCACAATATAGCTGCCGCATGCCTCTACCAAAACTCCGTTCGTCTTCCAAAAAGTACCATTTTGTTTATTAACTTAATAGAATTATTTTTACCGGAAACTGAAAAAGCATGACTTTCAAAAGCCCCATCCTGTTTCCAAAAGTACCATTTCATTTAATAACTTCGAACTACAAAACCTTTTTGAAAAGCCCTTAGATTGGAAAAACTCTATACGTATCTTGATTTATTAAAGTTAATGATACACTACTGTACTTAATAGTTACCGTAACCGTTACAGCCTAATAAAAACTTACTTACTTACTTATCTTCACGCACAATCCCTAACGGGGTAGCCAGAGAGAACAGATCGCCAAGTGTCACGATCCTTACATACCTCTTTCGCTTCGTTCAGGTTCATTAACTTCTTCATACATGCGCGTCTAGGTATCCGAGTACTCTTGACCCTCCCCTCTTCGAGCAATTTGCTCACATGGTCTTCGAAAGTTAGTCTCAGTCTACCTCGACACCTTTTAATATTTACTTTCGCTCTATATATTTTCTTCACCATTCGGTCTTCACTCATTCGCTCAACGTGCCCAAACCATTGGAGTACGCCCCTATCAATTTTTGTGATAAGGTCATTTTTTAATCCTGCCATATTGCGAATCTCTTTGTTTCGCTTTCGGTCGGCTATGCATCTCCACTGCATTCAACTTGCTTTTATGCTTCTTCTGGCATACCCAGGTGTCGCTGCCATATAACAATGTCGGTACCAACACTGCGTTATGTATTGCAAGGCGTGCACTCTTCACCACGGCTTGCCTTTTGACTAATGCATTCATGGCACCATTGACTTTGTTTCCGGCAGCGACATGCCTATCCACATCTGAATCATATCTTCCATCCCGGCTGAAAGCACTCCCCAAGTATACAATCTCATTTACCTGTTCTAGACATTCCTGATTTACCCATATTTCACATTTCGTTCTCTCTTCATCCTTTTCAAATACCAGAACCTTAGTTTTATTAGCATAAACCACTTTAATATATTAACAATCTATGGGAGAGACCCATGCCTCCCTTATAAATTGTCTAATAATGAGATATTTGCCCCTTTCTTCAAGAAACAAGCTTACTCCTTTTAGAAAGGCCGGTAACGCAACTGCAATTCCACTGGTGTTGCAGTTGTTCAGGATAAACGGTGACCACTTATTAACAGATTGCATCAGGTGAACAGCATGCTCGTTTTCCTCTGCTTCTATGTAAAAATCGTCATTAAAGTTTGTTAGATTTGGTCATAGCACGAATGGGTGGGCTCAAACGAAGAAGATCCACGCTCTCACAAGATATCAATATATATATATATATATATATATATATATATATATATATATATATATATATATATATATATATATATATATATATATATATATATATATATATATATATATATATATATATATATATATATATCATAAGATATTATAAAAAACGTCTGAAAATTTCGTAACTATAATTTATAAACATAAAATTTGCATAAATAAATCACTTATAATGAAAAGTTCAACATGTAGCTATTATTTGTTACAAAAGTAGATATATGTGGAAAACATTCATTGTATAAATATTAAAATTATTTATACAATGAACAAATGAATGTTTTACACAACTCCATGAATCAACCAGTGTATAACGATGTGGGCTGATAAGGTCATGTGTGATCCTGCACGCAATATTACGTGGCTGTTTGTTCCAAATTTATAATAAATAAGTTGTAATAAATATAAAAAAGCTGTAAAAATATATTTATAGTAACCATTCAATCATTAAGGTCTATCAAAAGTTCACCGCTGTACGTAAACCTTTGTGCACTATAATTATGTACTGCGTAGATGACTAGTCTTTGTAGAGTCGGCTTACAGTATATTATTACAATAATTCATACGGTTTTCAAACATTGGCGGTACATCCCGTTGATAGTGTGTTTACTTTTATATTTCTTATTTTTTATAGGATAGGGTGACAAACGAGCACACAGTCCAACTGATAGTAAGTGGTTGCAGTGGCCCATAGACATCTACATCTATCCTCGATTACGAATCAAAATGTAGATGTGTTGTCACCCGTTAGGATTTAGACGGAATGCCTCGTTTCTAGTAAAAAGGGTCTCCGGTTTACTACACTCACCGTAAGAAACATAGCAGCATTAAGCTACTATTTGACGCTGGTTTTCTGTGAGAGCGTGGTGCTTCCCCCGAAGAGCCGACCCATTCGTGCTACAACTATATTACTAATATAACTATAGCAAGGCTCCACGTAAAATAAAATTATATAAAATTTGCTGAAATACTAGTTTTAGACACCCTAACGTCATGTAGTGTTTTTTTATTAAGATTCCTCTTTGAGAAAGCTGAAAGTAAAGATCGGAAATTGAAACCATAATTGTTTTGTTCGAACTGTTCCATTATCTAACCGTTTCCCGGAAGTGATGGGTTCAATCTCAAATTATCAAAGAGCTTTTAGTAGATTCTCTCATTACAACCCATTTGGGTCTTAGTTGCAAACATGTATACGGAATCAATTACGGTATAAGTAATTGGAGTTTGAAGAAACAGGTAACTATTTTATAAGCAAAGAAGAATATTCTAAATGTGTTTATTTTATTTTCATATTATTAAAGTGAGTAGTGGATACTCCTTTAAAAACAAGAGTTTATATAAAACAAAAGTAATTTTAAATGATATTGCAATTAAGATTTTGAACTTTGGGTTATTTGCATAATAAAGGCTAACTATTAAATGGTCGTCACACAAGTAGAGTTAGAGGACGTATAGGAAAGCGAGCCTTCTATTCAGGCGCGGCTTCTTGATAAAAAAGGGCATGTGATGCATTTTCTCTTTTTTTATACGTAGTAGAGAAGTGCTATAGCTATATTACGGTTGTAGCACAAATCAGCTCGATCGAGGAACAACCATGTTCTCACAGAATATAGTCTTACAGTCTTTTGTATGGTAACCTGATACCCTTTTTATTTAAAACGAGACATTGCATCTTAGTTTTTAGGCGTCTCAAAGTATCTAAATTTTAATACGAAATTGAGGATAGATAGAAACGTTTATGAACACAGCATCCTTTTAACATCAAGTTGACTATATGCTCATTTGTTATCCTTATTCTATGAAAGTATAAACTCCCGAGTTGAGACCTCCATAAGGTAGCTGGAGCTGATGGAGCTGTGAATGTGTGTGTTAGTGTTTCCGTGGCCAGACCGAATACTGTAACCAATTCTTACCCCCTTTTGAGATAGTAAATACTACAACAATAACAAGATATATTTGTCTTATGTTATAAAAATGCAAAAAAGCAAAAAAAAAATATTTGGTTAAAGTAAACAATAAACATGTTTTGATGTAAAATATCAAATAATGAGTTATTATTACTTTTTTATGCTTGACCAAGGTAGTCAACTCTTCAGCCTTCTCTATGATTCATCAATAGTTATAGTTTGAAAAGCTATTAAAAATTATCATCATCATACATTTTTAGAATTATTTCGTTTTAATGCATGGAAAACGAAATAATTCTAAAAATGTATGATGTAACCATATGTTTGTAACAAAAATATAAAAAACACCTCCTTATGAAAGTTTATGTACCGAATAATGATAAATGGATTCAAGTATTACGCGTTAAAATGTAACGAATACCTTAAAAATTCCTAGCTGACATTGAAACAGCAGCTACATACTAGTCTAATAAATAGCATCCTCTTTTTGTAGTCTACTACGGTCGGGTAAAAAGATGTAGAAAGTGATTTGAATCGAAATATAGTGTAGTTGGACTACTATTTGACAAAAGTAATGAATAACAACCCAGATAAAGTTCAGACCAGTAAAGGTTTGCAACCACTCAGTAAATCTACCTCCTACTAAATCTATGTAAATACTGTTACCAAAGCGCACATGTCAACACAATTTGTATGAGGCCACAAGCACCGAGTAGAACTGGCAAACATCCAACCTGCTAACACTTATTGTTACCACAAATAACCTTTATACAAGCATCGTATTTGTCTAGTGTTCCGAAACAAATTGAAGCCAAATACGAGTATTTTACTTAATTTGGGAGCTAAAGTTTTTTGTAAGAGTAGCAAACGAATATATGGTCCAACTGGCTACGAGTACAAGGGGTTGATTTGACCCATAAACATCTATATCTATCGACGATTGAGAATCAAAACGCAAATGTGTTGTCAACCCTGAATACTAAGATGCATCGTTACCATTTAACCCTTCGATCCCCATAAAAATCCAAAGCAGTCGCATGCGCTCGACAAATTCCGAGCGGTCGCATGCAACACTTTAAACCATTAAAACTAATACTTATAGACTATTTTTCTATGAAGAAATTTGGCATTATAAATCTATACAAAATTCTCTATATAAAAGTCAGGTTTGCTTCTTTACAAAAAGACTATTTTACTTTGATAACAAAAACAAAACATACCAAGCGAATGTCGGCAGCGTGAAAATCACAATTCTTACAATATATATTACTCAAAATTATTTACGTAAAAAGATAAATTATATTTACACCAAAACTTTCATTACAACTTTATAATAAAATACTATACTAAAACACTAATAAAACACTAGAAAAGTCCAAAAATCAACACAATAACATTCTCGCGAAAATGGCGTACGAAATTAAGAGGGTAGACGGTCTGCGCGGGAATTGAAAAATAGGTATTTCAAGAAACTATTGCCGTCCCTCACTTCTGGTCTCCACCCGAAGAATGCGATAGGGACAACTGCAGCTCAAAACGATTTTACCTACAAAAACCATGACCGATCGACGTTTCGTATTCCCCTGGTTTCTCCTCGAAAACTAAGCCAACTAAATTATTTTTGGTATCAAAATTTAAAGGAAGAATAGATCTATGCTACTATCATATTCAAATTTCGTTGGTAGTCGTCTGATTACGGAGGTAAAAACGGGGCATTTTTTTAAGTTCTTGGAAAGTCATATTTATTTTTGTATTCATTTTTTGAAAAACAGTGAATGACAGGGGCATGCTTTTAATAGATCTAGATTTTCATAAACAAAAACGATTACTCCAAAGGCATTATCCTGGAAGAAAATAGGGGAATACATTTGCATGGAAAAAATGCAGCCCGTCTTACCGTAGATTATAAATAATTGTCCATAAGATAACTTGACTTTTATTGCACTAGAGGATAGAAATATTCATATTAATTCTATAATGTCAAACTTCTCTATAGAAAAGTAGCCTCTAAATATAAGTTTTAATGGTTTAAAATGCTGTGGGTGTGCTTGGTCGAATTCGACCGCTTAAATTTTGACGGAACAGCGCCGCGGTCGGATTCAACCGCTTGAGGGTTAAGGGCCGATTCTCACCACTGACCATATTAATATGACAATATTAGTTAGGCTGCTATTTCACACTTTTATTCTATGAGAGCTTATTCGTACCTATTCGTAATAAAGTCGTGATATGCTAGTGTTGTGGCTATACTACGAATCATAGACTATGATCTGTCTCCGGATTTTTGGTATTACCGTCCAATCGGATTACGACAGTGAGGAAATAAAATGTATACATGTGCTTGCGCGTACGTTCTGGCACTATAATTCTATTGGCTCGTGGAGACTACGATTTACGATCGACAACGGAGGTTGGGACTGGCCGCCGTTACTGAAATTCGGTCTGGACGACATCATTAACAATTTATTTCATTCGTGTTGGAACATTTTTTTAATTAACATTTGGTGTAGTTAATGTTCAATACTTTGAACACATAAATATTGAAGTAAGTATTTATATGAATTATAACATTTTTTAATATACAAGAGAAAAATAGGATAATTAGTAATATTTACTTATAGAAATAAAATATCAACATTATTCAGTGGAAACGTGGGTAAACGCCGGACACGTAAAGACAAAAGCATGGTTGGATACACCGGTAAAAAATAAAAGACAATCCTTAGATGGCTTATCAGCCGGTCCAAAAGCTCCGACAGGAAAAGATAAAAGGTTACTTGTATTGCACATTGGCAGCAACAAAGTATTCGTGGAAGATGGTCTACTAGTATTTGAATCTAAGTCTACAAAAAACTATCATGAAGAGATGGATGGTGAAAGGTAATTCGTTCATCAATATAATGCCTAAGCCAGAACCAGGAAGTGTGGTTGTCATGGATAACGCTTCCTATCATTCGGTAAGAGTCGAAAAAATACCAACAACCAGCTGAAATAAGTAGCAAGTAATAGATTGGCTGCAAAGCAAAGGCAAACCCATGGACATGACTTATTAAAAAAAAGAATTATTAATGAAAGTTGCCGAAATCGCCCTACAATATAATAAATATTTAATAGATGAGACTGCCAAAAGTAATGGCATTACAATTCTTCGCCTACCGCCTTACCATTGCAAACTTAATCCAATTGAATTGGTTTGGGCCCAAATAAAAAATTGTATTGGTGCCAATAACTCCAAGTTCAAAACTAGTGACATAAAAAATTATTAGATGACGCAATAGCATTAATAGACGCTAATCGTTGGAAGAAGTGCTGCGACCACGTGGTACGCGAAGAAAATACCATGTGGAATTTGGATGATATTATGAAACTTGCAGAACAAAATTCTTTCATAATTAATGTAACTGGAGAATCTAGCGATACTGATTAGTGATTTAAGTAATTTTAAGAAAATTTGTTTCCATTAAACTTAATTAAATGTTTAAAAAAAAAAAAGGAATTTTTCCTCCACTATGAATACACCTTTACCCTGTAGTTGCACTGATGACTCACTATTTTCTTAACTTGAACGAAATATAACGGTGTACTACTCCCCCTTAAAAGGAAAAGTTGCGGAGCCCCCCCCCCCCCTTTTTGAGTTTTTTGAATTTTAATTTTGAGGAAATTTTATTTTTTATGGATAAATATTAAGTTAGTTAAAAACCATGGGGACCTCTTGGGGGGGAAGGGGGTACCCCCTAAGGAAGGGGGAACCCCTTCACCAAAAATAAATAGAGGGACTCATTTAGAGGGATTTCTGTATCTATTTTGAGACCGCAACGTCTCCGGCGCTGCAGGAAGAGCAGCCTCTACGCCTTTGCGTAACAAATCGTAGGCATCGGACGAGCCGGAGCGGCTGAGGCTGGTCGCCGAAGGCGACCAACAAGCCGAAGCTGCGGAGGCGAGGATAAATATTAAGTTAGTTAAAAACCATGGGGACCTCTTGGGGGGGAAGGGGGTACCCCCTAAGGAAGGGGGAACCCCTTCACCAAAAATAAATAGAGGGACTCATTTAGAGGGATTTCTGTATCTATTTTGAGACCGCAACGTCTCCGGCGCTGCAGGAAGAGCAGCCTCTACGCCTTTGCGTAACAAATCGCAGGCATCCAGCCTCGCCTCGCCAGAAGCGACGAGATTGGGACAAGCACATACAACCGTTTTTGTTGTCATATCGAAGTTCTGTTCACGAAAGTACATCAGTGACACCAGCTTTCGCAAACTTTGGAAGAGAATTACGGCTGCCTTCGGACCTGATCACCGGGATACCACCTGATGCCCCACGCAGTATAACCGATTATGCAAATGACTTGCGGAACAAAATGAATGACATTTATGAGCACGTCAGACAATCGGGCCAGCAAATGTCTGAGAAAATGAAAACCCGGTACGACCGCAAAATGAACAATAAAGGGTTCAACGAAGGTTCATTAGTGTGGTTGCACAATCCAGTCCGCAGCAAAGCGAAATCTCCTAAGCTTCAAGCTAAATGGGACGGCCCGTACCGGATTGTAACAAGGATAAACGATGTGACCTACCGGATACAGAAAGGCGCAAGAGGGACTCCTAAGATCGTCCATGTGGATCGCTTGGCGCGTTATTATGGGACCGATAATGCTCGGGACGAGCATGTCTTAGGAGGGGGGCAGTGTTACGCGCTCCAGTCGACGACACAACTAGCGCCACTTAGTGTCAGAAACGAGAGCGAGGGGAGCGTTGCAGTTTATGACATCACAAATCTTTCGACCAACAGCGCCACCCGAAGAACTAAGTTTCTAGAAAATCTATACTCGAACTCTCGGTACCGTGCGCGTGTTTACTTGAACATTCCGGATATTCTGCTAATTTAAATAAATAGGTGGCGCAAGATGCGATCGAGACAGAGTTGAACTCAGCGACACAAGCGAAGCTTCGGAGCGAAATTATGTGAATTAGTGTGTTTAATTATTAGTGTTTTTAGTTTTAATTTGTGTAAAGTAAATTAAAGTGTTAATTTAGGTAATTTTATCGGCAATTTTTATTGTCACGAACCTCAAGCTCGTAACAGTATTGTAAGTAGCCACATATAACTTTAATCCTATGACAATGTCTATCCAGTGATTCTGCATGGGTCAGTCATATCACTCACTAGTATGTTGTTACTACTGTTTTCTTCTTCGTTTATCTTCGTTAAATTAAATCTTTTGTTTTAATGCTATTCTATACATTGATTAAAACAACTTTTACCGATTTTATCGCGTTAATTTATGTTATTTTTAATACCCGACGTTTCGGGTGCTTACCAGCAACCAAGGTCACGGGGAACTGAGATGACTGACGTCCCGATGTCATTGTTAAACCCGGAGTACCTTCAGCTTTTTTAATTATTGTTTATGGTCCGATCTATGCAAAATAAACTGACTATGTCCTGAGGTCTTGCAGTGGTATGCTTGGGTTTAGTTTTAATTTTATTGATTATAGGATCCCAAGCAGGTGGTAGTACCCATCCTCCTTCTCTATTGAAATTAGGATGTTTTTGTTAATTTCAATAGCCTCACGTATCATCCTTGGTAGGAATCGATGTTCTTTTGCGAGGATTTGTGGTCTATCAAATCTGATGTAATGGTTGGGCCCGTCTAGGATATGATCGCAAACTGCAGATTTACGAGGACTTCCGCGACGTCAGTCATCTCAGTCCCCCGTGAAAATGGGTGCCGGAAAGCACCCGAAACGTAGGGAATTAAAAATAATAGTAAAATAAACGCGATAAAATCTGTAAAAGTAGTTTTAATCAATGTGTAGTGTTCGCGTAAATATAAGAAATCATAATGCTGTTTTATAGTTAGGCGAGCTGCGTTAGCGGAACTAGATGTTTCGATAACATTAGGTGAATAAAGTTTGGATAAAGATCTCACATCATTTATAATAAAATAACTATTCAGAATACAAATACTACAACGTGGTAGAGCCATGCTGCAATTATATTAGTAGTGTAGTTGTAGCACGAATGGGTCGGCTCGACCGGGGAAGGACCACGCTCTCACAGAATACCAGCGTGAAATAGTAGCTTAACGCTGCTGTATTTCGTATGGTGAGTGTAGAGAACCGGAGACCCTTTTTACTGGAAACGAGGCATTCCATCTTAGTCCTCACGGGTGACAACGCATCTACATTTTGATTCGTAATCGAGGATAGATGTAGATGTCTATGGGCCACAGCAACCACTTACCATCAGGTGGACTGTGTGCTCGTTTGTCACCCTATTCTATAAAAAAAAAACAAATAATCTACGTTATTTCTATTCTGAATAGTTATTTATATTCAGCACGGCAAATGAATACTCAGCGAAAGGCTGAGTATTTATTTGCCGTGCTGAATATAAATAACTATGACCATTAGGGGGTTTTAGACGTATGGTGACTCCTATTGTCACCATACGTCTAAAAGCCCCTAATGGTCATAGCCAGGGCATATAGGTTCTAATTTTTTTATTTTTTTTATTCGTAAGCTTGTGCCACTATTATGTTCCGCGCGGTGGATTACTCTGGAACTATATTTAGAAATAGTGGTAGATAGAATAGACCTACCCAATCAGAAAGTCTAAGTGGCAAACGCCTAAGTACGTTAAAAGTCTACAAAGCAGTACGTCTAATAAGTAGAACGTATATAAAAACCTGCAACTATCGGAAGGTCTGCATAGCAGAATTTCTTTTAATCAAATCGTCATTTTTTATGTATACACTCATGATAAGATACGGCGCATATCAAAAACTTCAAAGCAATGACGCTTATAAAAATTTCAGAGCCATCTCTTGCACTTTATTGACACTACTATAAATAACAAAAGAAAGAAGAAATCTAAACTCGAAGTCGAAAAATTCAATCTTCAAAATATTTTAAAACCCTATGGATTTTGTATGATGATTATTTGTATGCCAAAATAAATAGCTAAGGAATAAAGAGACTTATGAAAAATATCGATACCACGTAAAAAGTAATTCTCTTTTATATTGAACTTTCACCATATATTTATGGTACTTAAATAATTCACTGTTCGTTCAATATTTATGAAAGTAAGAGCTTTCCATTTATTTCCATCAATTACTACGTACATGGCGTATGCTATATCAGAGGCTAACGAACCGTGTACTTGCGAACATTATTTAACCTTTTCTAATGTTAGGAAATGAAGAGAAAAAAACTTCCAACATACAACGTTTTCTGATCAAATTTTATGATGTTACGTATTTTACTCAATGAAATTTCTTAAGCTGGGTCAGTCGTATTTTTCTTTTATTGCTTTAAGAATTTGTTATAAAGAAGTTAAATCCATGGAATCATATAATATTTATTCCGAAACAAGTTGTTCGTAATTTTGTTTTGAGTTTGGTACACATCTTTAAGCTTTAATTTTTTTGTATATTTTATTGTGTAATTTCATTATCTACCAGTGAATCAGATAATCATATATTTTCAAAATAGTGAATAATGCACCAGTCTACAGAATTCTGTTAAAGTTAAAAAATAAACTGTTAACCCTAGTATACTTAAAACAACAACATAGACATATAAGCTGTCAGAGCCTTTCTCCCCATCGGTTCTCGAAACTTAAGACTCTCACTCAGCGAGAGTTTGCTTCTCGCTGGATAATCCCAGCGCTGTTGCTGACTCTGACATTGATGTTGGAGTGTAGGGAATCGAACTATTTATTTCATCATCTGTGGAACCCATCGAAGGCAGATCCCAACCTTGGTTTGATTGCTCCTCTACGACTGCGTTACGCAGTAAGCAGGAGTGTTATAGGACCTAGGCTTACGCTTCGGCCCCTCAGGATGTCAACACCGGCAAGCTTAAAAAGAAGTACAACTTCGGCTCCAGGTTCTTCAAAAGAATTATTGATAAATCAAAATATGAGCATATTTGCAGAATTGGTGAGAAAATAGTTCGCCTTCCTTTGGGAACCCATGCATTCTGGTCTCTCGCCAAGGCTGTGCAAGGGAATTTCTATAAGGCATCACTACCATATCTGCACAGGGAAGACGACTCACTAGCCAACGCCACAAGAGACGAGGAAAAAGCCGAGTTCGCAAGCCTATTAACGCTGGTGTTCCACAAGTCTGCATGCTACCACTTACGCTGTATCTTTTAACACTTGCAAACCGGTAACATTCATTGCTATGCGGATGGCAGCACTGTTGCTGATGCATCAGTCGTGCCAATATTGCTCGGGAAAACGTTGCCAAGTACCAGAGCAAATTTTTACCTGAAATCGAAACATAATCGTACAATGTCTCGGATTGGGGGTGACCATATCCAGTCCAATTTAATCCTCACAAGATACAAGTTTATTGCTTAAAATAACCCCTTTGTGTCTCATCAGTTTCAAGGCACTCCCCTTGTTGCCTCAGCCGGTATCGGAATACTCGGCTTCGACATATCGAATGATGTGCAGTTTCGAGGTCACCTGGAAAAGAAGGCCAAGTTTGTCTGTAAAAAGCTGGCCTGCTCAACAGAGCGGGACAGTATTTCATGCCAACACACCGCCTGCAACTTTATTAAAGCATCCAGCACAGAGCGGCTCAAATCGTTGAAGATCAAGTCCTCTCCGATTGGCTCGATACACTGGCGCTGCGAAGTGAAATTGCATCTCTTTGCATTTTCTATTGCAGCTAGAACTGGGAAAGCTCTGAGGGATTGTTCGGATTAATTCCAGCTGTCAAATTTCACGAATTCACACCGTCACAAAACTTACGATACCATCCACAGCATCTGGATGATTGGCAGTCCACCACTGTACGTTTTACTAGGAGTTTTTTTCCTCGTACGACTCCTCTGTGGACTCGCTTACCATAGGCAATTTGACCTTCAAAAAAGCAGTTACTCCTTTCTACCGGCAACGCACCTGCAATACCCTCAATATTGCAGTAGTTTATAGGCGGTGGTGCTTACTTTCCATCAGATGAGCCGCAAGCTCATTTGCCTCCTCTTATTTAAAAAATAATAATATAAAAAACAGAATAGTTGGACTTAGTAGGTGGTGCTGTAGATCCAAAAGTCACCTCTATGAAACGAAGGTAAATTACTTGTTTATCACACAATATATCTGCTGAAATGTTATTCAAATTATTAAAAACGTAGGTTTTTATGAAAGGAAAAGTTACCGTACTAGTTACGTACCAAATATTTTAAATATCCGTTTGATGGCGGCCTAAAAGAAACCTACAACCCAAGTGTACACGCCCTGAGTTGCCCCAAAAAAGGTTGACGGGATCAGGGCCCATGAGTGGTCCCCTCGACGAGCAACCAAGGGTGGAGCCTAATGGCTTTTGGATAATTAAATTATAACGGCTAACAAAGAAGCAAGCAACACTTACCGATTGGCGGAGGTAGGGTTGACAACAGGGTACCTGTCAGGTGATAAATGAGGTGCATGTAAGTGGTGTGCAGTAATGTGTACAATGTGTAACCAGACATTCCCGCTGATCCTAGACTACAGATCCCAAGGCGATGCCTCTCTCCAAATGTGGGATCCATTCAAGGGGGCGTTCACCAATGGAAAGCTTCCACGTCAATTTTCATTATATTAGTTTATAAATTTTATTGCCCATTTAATTAACTTCAAATTCAACCAAATCAACGTTAATCGACATTAAAACGAGTGACACGCTGCCCAACTTCAGGACAGTTAGTCAAAGTTCAAAGTCCCAGGTTCGTTTAGCACAAAACTACTAACTCGTCAATGCAATTAACGGCATAATAGTTCCTTTAATCACTCCAAACTCCAAGTAGGCCTCTTGTCACGAAACACGTTCAAAACAGACAATTAAATCGAGGTGGTCTAATTAGACCCCAATTATTGATAGTAATTCAAGATGGCGGACACAATAAACACAGATTTAGGCCTTCAATCAAAACACCGGCCGCCCGCGACCGTATACCAGTCACAAACAATACTTAAAACGGTAACAACAATAATTATATAATTCCGACCTCGTTATCACGAAAACAAATTAAGATAACACTATAAGAGGCTCGCTACGTATAATTGACTCGGGCTTCGCGCAAATAAGCACAAGAATAAGCTTCGTTGTCAACTATATTAACGACAAATACGACACAATATAGGCCGTCCTTTCGATGCAAAATTATATTAAACTCGCGACCCCTAAATCGGCCCGGGAGATTATGTAACGCATCGGGCGTTAACTAGCGCAGCCTCAGCGCCCAAAGGCTTCCTGCCGACTGCCACGCTTTCTCTGCGCGTACGACGCAGCTAGCCTCCTCTCCCGCGCTACGCTAACCGTTTCCTCACCCCGCTCGAGGCAATTGGGCGTAAACATCAAATCATGCTGTAATTTTCATGAGTTTTATGCGTGGTAGAGCCATGCTGCAGTTATATTAGTAGTATAGTTGTAGCACGAATGGGTCGGCTCGACCGGGGAAGGACCAAGCTCTCACAGAATACCAGCGTAAAATAGTAGCTTAATGCTGCTGTATTTCGTATGGTGAGTGTAGAGAACCGGAGACCCTTTTTACTGGAAACGAGGCATTCCATCTTAGTCCTCACGGGTGACAACGCATCTGCATTTTGATTCGTAATCGAGGATAGATGTAGATGTCTATGGGCCACAGCAACCACTTACCATCAGGTGGACTGTGTGCTCGTTTGTCACCCAATCCTATATAAAAACAGTTGGAATTTATGGAAATATATTATGACTTAAGGTATGACCATCGCATTCAAACTATACAATCCATTTATGAGGTATAGCGTCAAGCATTTGGTATTGAGAGTATAACTGTGTATGTACACCATAATTCTGTCCTGCTTCAATGGCTAGTCGAAATTTGGTTAGGAGAAAACTATTACGAGTATGTCAATTTGGCTCATACCATGTATTTTATAAACTGTTTCATATTTTCACTTGTGGATATAAATAATTGTGAGATATATATATATATATATATATATATATATATATATATATATATATATATATATATATATATATATATATATATATATATCATCATTCTCTAGCCCATTTCCCATTATCTGGGGTCGGCGCAGTAAATCTTCTTGTTCCATTTCTCTCTATCAGCCATACTTACTCCTTTCATTCTCATATCACTCTTCACACAATCGATCCATCTTTTATTCGGCCTTCCTCTGCCCGTGTGTCCCTCCACATTCATATTCAACACTCGTTTTGTGACATGACTTTCATCCCTCCGCATCACATCTATATATATATATATATATATATATATATATATATATATATATATATATATATATATATATATACAACGGGTGTTTAACCCCTATTATCGCGGCACAATTATATAGAATATTTTATAATATTCTATATAACAAATAAATATTTTATTTCAAATTTTATAGTATTCCATAATATAAAATGTTACATAATAATCCACATTTTTTGAACGTGCTCCTTCCCTATACGATCGATCTATTCATGTGCCATAACCAGTATAAGCTGTGATTTTATCACGTGAAATGCCTACATTCCTTACAGTCTTATATTATTAAAGATGATATTCCTTGTCAATATTGGGCCCTCTCTTTACAATTTTTGCAAATCAATGTCTGTAATTATATTTAGTGTAATAAAATGACTATGTGTTCAGTGCATTAACAAACGAACTGAAATTTATTAAATCCGAGGTCCTGATCCGATTTATTTGATTGCAGCTATACGAACGTATTTAGTTTCATTGTTAATTTAAAAATTAAGAATAAAACGTATTCCGTGGAAAGTTGTTATGGCAAGGTTTTTTCTAATTTTGGTCGCTTTATGATGTCATCTGTTATTTTGAGTGAATAATCTGTAATTGTCATTAACTTGTGAATTAAATTTATTTTATTTTTACTTTTTTTTCCTATTTTTATGTTTTGTTACAATTATTATTACTTTTTTTAAAGTTTTTGGTGTAAAGCGTTACGTTTGTTTTGTTATGAGCTTAGGGTTCGTGAGAATAAAAACTACCGATTGAATTACCAAAATTAACACTTTAATTTCCGAACACCAATTAAAACTTAAAAGACACTAATAATTAATCACACTGATCACTTTTAGTTCACTTTATTTCGCTCCGAAGCTTCGCTTGTCTTGCCAAATTCAATACTGCTCCGATCGCGGCTACCAACGGCTTAGTATAGGGCTCTTTCACCGTAACACCAGAATATTTCTGCAAATACGGACGCCGACCTTTGTTAGCTTAATTTGAAAGCTTAATTCTTATACCCGCCACTAGATGGCGCCGTTGGGAGAGTTCATGAAAGATGTTGACACTCCTATTTCTGATAATTGATACAAGATAGCGCTAGTGCCATCCACTGTGGTGCGCAACAGGTTGATAAATGGGGTTATTTGAGTGCGAGCACGAGTGACTCACAATATGAAATTCCTGAAACTGACCAACGGAGACTAAAAAGTGGCCTCAATGTTGAACTTGACAAAATCTTAGTAACTTAAAAATAGAATAAAACAAACTCCATTTTGTGTTTCAGAAAAGCAAACTTTCATAAATAGTTTTAAGTAAGTTTCGCAGTCCTGGACTGCAGGTACACCTCCTTATAAAACTTTTATAAATAACAAATCCGTAGACGTTGCTAGTAAGTATCATACCATATTTGAAAGTAATATTTATTTGGAACCTTGCTTTTTTCTTGTAATTAAAAATCATTGTCATTAAAGATGAAAGTCATTTCGTTAGTCTTAGTATTTGTTAAATTTTCACTTACATACCACTACTTTTAACATAATGTTGCGTGAATAAGTCAACGCCATACACTAGCGCCATCTAGTGTCAGGAACGAGAGCGAGGGGAGCTTTGCAGAAAATGACATCACAAATCTTTCAACCAACAGCGCCATCCGAAGAACTAAGTTGCTAGAAAATCTACACTCGAACACTCGTCGCTTTGCGCGCATTTACTTGAATATTCCGGATGCTTAATTGCTAATTTGTATATATAGGCGCTGCAAGATGCGATCGGGCAGTATTGGATTTGGGCGAGACAAGCGAAGCTTCGGAGCGGAATTAAGTGAATTAGTGTGTTTAATTATTAGTGTTTTTTTAACTTTAATTTGTGTAAAGTAAATTAAAGTGTTAATTTAGGTAATTCTATCGGCAATTTTTATTGTCACGAACCGCAAGCTCGTAACAATTGGTGTCAGAAGTGGGATAAAATCATGCCGATTTTACCTAAGGAGGAAACGGAGGGTGTCCGTACCCGAAGTCAACGCCAGCAGGAGACGGATCAAAGAAGATTTGGTGGTGCAACGTCGCAGACTTCGGAGAGACAGCTGCCGGCTGCAGGCCCGTCAGTAGCTCCTACATCTGCAGCACCTGACTTAGGTGCTCTGATGGTGATGCTGCAGGAGCAGGCTCGCCGACAGGAGGAGCAGGCCCGTCAGTTGAAAGAGCAGCTGCAGAGCGGACAAGAGGAACAGGCCCGCCGGCAGGAGGAACAGGCCCGTCGTTTAGAAGAGCAACTACAACGCAATAAGGAAGAGCAGATGCTCCTCATGAAGGACCTTCACGCTATCTTCGGAAAAGAGATACGGGGGGTGAAGGATAAGGTTGCTCAACATGACTACCGCCTGTCGGAGGCCGAAACCCGAATCGACCAAGTAAACAATCGGGTTGACAACGTAATGGCTGACGTGAAGAAAACGCTGGACGAACTCACACTGGGGGATGGAACAACAGCTCCCGTAGTAGCTACAACACCTTCGCTACGTGGATTCAAAGTGCCGCCGTTTGACGGTACCTCTTCCTGGTCAGCCTACAAGATCCAGTTCGAGGCTGTTATGAAGACGAACAGCTGGAATAAAAGTCAGGCCATGACTGCTCTTACATTAGGCCTGCGCGACCAGGCCTTAACAGTTCTGGAAGCTCTCGGTGAGGAAGTGACTTATGAGCAACTCCTTGAGGCATTAGAGGCGAGATATGGCGACGCTCACCTGGAACACGTCTTTCGTGCGCAGCTTAAAGATCGTGTGCAGCGCATCAACGAAAACCAGCAGCAGTGGGCTCTAGAAGTGGAGAAGCTGGTGCGAAAAGCATACCGGTCTGTACCTGCGCTCATTGAAGAAAACCTGGTGCAGACATTCATCGACGGCATCCGCGACCTGGAAGTCGGAGCTGCTGTGAGGCTCGGGCACCACGAGACGCTTAAGGACGCCTTGGCCCATGCACTGGAAGTGGAAGCCGTGCGGCAGGATCATCGTTCCCATCGTGTCAGGGAGGTTGCAGCAGCTACAGTTCGCGACCGCAACAAAGGATACAGCCCTAGGTGCTATGGCTGTGGGGAAAAGGGCCATCTTCGATCCAGCTGCCCTAAGCGAACCGTAGAAAGGGAAAGTGAACGATATCAGGAGGGTAGTGCAGCTAACGGTACTACCTGGCGGCGACAGGATCATCGTTCACCTCACGCTAGGGAGGTTGCAGCAGTTACGGTTCGCGACCACAATAAAGGATACAGCCCTAGGTGCTATGGCTGTGGGGAAAGGGGCCATCTTCGGTCCAGCTGCCCTAAGCACACCCTAGGAAGGGAAGGTGAACGGTCTCAGAAAGGAAGTGCGGCTAACAGCACCGCCCAGCAGCAGCAGGAATACGACTTTACTATCAGACACTGCAGCGGGAAATCTCACGGCAACGCAGATGCATTGTCAAGAAGACCTTGTCCTGAAGATTGCAACCACTGTAGTAGGCAAGAGAGTAAGGAAGTGGTATCCGTGAGGATGCTCAGGACAGACCACCTCAGCAACGAGTGGAAGGACAGCCTACGACATGCACAGCAGGAAGATCCGGACATCAAGCCGATTCTGGGATGGATGAAGGCCCGTGCTACCAAGCCTAATTGGAGGGACGTCTCAGCGATGAGTTCAACCACGAAAAGCTATTGGGCCCAATGGGACAGCTTGCTGCTTCAGGATGGAGTCCTGTGCCGTAAATGGGACAATGGTCGAGGAGACAGCTGTCGTTCACAAATGGTTGTCCCTAAAGCTAAAGTGCCGAATGTTCTACAGCTGTGCCATAATGGTCGTTCAAGAGTCCATCTGGGAGTTAAACGAACTCTACTGAAGGTCCGAGAACAGTTTTACTGAGTCCATTATCGTGACGATGTCGAGGATTGGTGTCGTACATGTACAAGTTGTGCGGCTGTGAGGGGACCTCAGATACGGAGTAGAGGAGCATCGAAATTGTACAATGTTGGTGCACCACGGGATAGGACATCCCTTGACTTGTGGAACAAAATGAATGACGTTTATGAGCACGTCAGACAATCGGTCCAGCAAATGTCTGAAAAGATGAAAACCCGGTACGACCGCAAGATGAACAACAAAGGGTTCGACGAAGGTTCATTACAGTGTGGTTGCACAATCCAGTCCGCAGCAAATGGAAATCTCCTAAGCTTCAAGCTAAATGGGTCGGCCCGTACCGGATTGTAACCAGGATCAACGATGTGACCTACCGAATACAGAAAGAAGCAAGAGGGACTCCTAAGATCGTCCATGTGGATCGCTTGGCGCGTTATTATGGGACCGATAATGCTCGGGACGAGCATGTCTTAGGAGGGGGCAGTGTTGCGTGAATAAGTCAACGCCATCCACTAGCGCCATCTAGTGTCAGGAACGAGAGCGAGGGGAGCTTTGCAGAAAATGACATCACAAATCTTTCAACCGACAGCGCCATCCGAAGAACTAAGTTTCTAGAAAATCTACACTCGAACACTCGTCGCTTCGCGCGCATTTACTTGAATATTCCGGATGCTTCATTGCTAATTTGTATATATAGGCGCTGCAAGATGCGGTCGGGCAGTATTGGATTTGGGCGAGACAAGCGAAGCTTCGGAGCGGAATAAAGTGAATTAGTGTGTTTAATTATTAGTGTTTTAAGTTTTGATTTGTGTAAAGTAAATTAAAGTGTTAATTTAGGTAATTCTATCGGCAATTTTTATTGTCACGAACCTCAAGCTCGTAACAATAATTATTGAAAACTAACAATTTTATTAATAATTAATTTATCCAAAACTACCCTAGGCAGTTATATGTTTTTTTTTTAAATTCTCAAATTTATGTTATAATAATTTAATGAAAATTTTCATTAAAATTATCTAAAGTTTACTTTGAATTAAAATGTTTTGCAGTTCTGCTTCTACTAGCCTCTTTTTTCCAATGCCATAATAAATGAAGCATAGGTTATAGAAAAAATTAAAAAAAAGCTGCTTAATGCTGCTATGTTTTGTATGCTGAGTGTGGACTACTGGCGAATCTTTTTACTGGAAATGAGGCATTCTATTTTAGTCCCCAGGGTTAATTATGCATTGATTCTTAATCTAAGACAGACAAAAAATTCCTATCCTTGTCACAATTTGTACGGAAAAGTTCTATGCAGGAGCAACTGCATTTACAGCTTACTAGTGCCGCAAGCCAATAAGGTAGAATAATAATGAAAAAATTCTCAAAGATATTAATTAGGTAATTTGTTAAAACAATTAAATAAAAATTTTCATTAAAATGATCTAAACTTAAATTTGAATCAAAATATTTTCCACACCTGCTTCTAAGAGCCTCTTTTTTCTAATGGTACAATAAATGAAGTATAGTTAATATAATTAAAGTAAAAAATTGCAGCTTAATGCCGCTGTGTTTCGTTTGATGAGTGTGGCCCACTGGCGAATTTTGTTACTGGAAATGAGGCATTTTATTTAGGTCCCCAGGGTTAAAAACGCATGTATTTTAATCTAACATAGATGAAAATATCTGTAGGCCAAATAAAAATAACCACTTAAAATGTAATAATTTTTTACAAAAAATCCTATCCTTGTCACAGTTTGTACAATAAAGTTCTGTGCAGGAGCAACTGCACTCACAGCTTACTAGCGCCGCAAGGGTAGCGATTAAGATAGCATTATGCGTAGCGTTGGGTAGGACGGAGTTATCCTACATCGGTAATGTAACGATTTATATATGAATGCGCTATTAAACTGAATTATAGTTTATCTTTATTATTATTTATTGTATTTTATTAATTAAAACTACTTTTACGGATTTTATCGCGTTTAATTTTAATTATAATTATTTTTATTTTTAATTCCCGATGTTTCGGGTGCTTTCCAGCACCCATGGGCACGTGGGACTGAGGTGACTGACGTCTCGATGTCATTATTAAACCCGGAGTACCTCAATACACAATCTAACAATGACATCGGGACGTAGGTCACCTCAGTTCCCCGTGACCATGGGTGATGGAAAGCACCCGAAACGTCGAAAATTAACAATAATAAAAATTAAAATTAAACGCGACACAATCCGTAAAAGTAGTTTTAATCGATGTGTAGTGTTCGCCTAAATATAAGAAATCATTATGTCTTTAATAAAATTCTATATGCCTTTTTTAATTTAAGGAGTGTTCTATTATTGAACTATAAAAAATTTAAAACCGTACCACCACATTTCAAAACTGTAGTAGGTTAAATAACCCAATGTTGTTTGACTAACGAAATTCTATATAAGTTACAAGAACAAGATTAGTTTGCGTAATGACCGACTGCAATTGCGACTGTAAATGATGTCTAAGCTGTGTAAAATTTAAAATTTATAAGTTACTTTCATTACTGATTGATCCAAAATAATACGATACGTATTTCATAGAGTAACCTTAAAACAAGGCATAATATAATTAGTATAATTAATTTGAGAAGGTAACGTCTTATAATATTCATTACAAAACGTGTTCAATAATTTTTCATATAAGAAATTTAAATAACTCCTATAATTTTAAAATTGTCTTAAAAATTTTGTTTTAAATTGTTTTTTTTAGAAAACTATGACAGTAAAATTTATAGCTGTACGTCTTCATAATGATATCAGGTAAAGCTACGATTTTAATTTAAATAGCTTAGACTGGACTAATAAATTAACGGAAGTTTCTAATATCCTCAGCTTATATACGTAAATGCAGCTGAGTGGGTAAGAAACACTTAGTCTAACGAAATAGAGGAAATTGAGTGCAATTTCCCGAGTAACAAGTATCGTAACGACTTAATTTAAGCTTACTCCTTAAATTTATGTCAAATTTCTTATTTCTCGATTACATTCCAAGTGTAAGTGCAAACAACTAACCAGCTAATTATATGATTGAAAGATACAATTGATGGGAAACTTGAGTGCAGATTTCAGCCGTTTACCATTCATTTCACTACATTCAATTAAAGTTCACTATTGAATATACTCGTAAGTTCCCTATTTTGTATTATTTGCATAATTACAACACCTTGCAGATGAATTCAAATCATAGTTTTGATTTTGTACCAGAAAGACACTGCTGCCCATCTCCTGGTTTATATACCTCTGTAGCCTCTTGCGACAGACACGGGACTATATTATGAGCAAGCGAATATTCTTACACCGCTACTACTCGTTCAATACATTATGAACTTTATTTCTTGTACCAACCGTCACAGAGGGTTTTCTTTGAGAGTGTTTCACGTAGATTATTGAAATTTGGCTACATTATAAAATGTGGTTATTATAGAACTTTAATAGAAACTGAATTAAAAGAGATCACCTTGCAGCGATTTTTTGTTTCATGTATCTTTATGTTTTTGGGTGTAAAATAAAGTAGGTTTATTCAATAATTAATTTATCATAGTCATATGGGTTGTTGAAATTGACTAAAATATCTATCAGGAAGGTGCGATAAATGCAAGTAGTGTTTCCTTTAACGAGACTAAGTGTTATGCCTTTTTATATAAATATTCAATAATGATTTTTTTTATATTTACGCGAACGCTATACATTGATTAAAACTACTTTTACTATTTTTATCGCGTTTTATTTATTTCATTTTTAATACCCGACGTTTCGGGTGCTTTCCAGCACCCATGGTCACGGGGGACTGAGGTGACTGACGTCAGTCTCCTCAGTCCCCCGTGACCATGGTATTAAAAATAAAATAAATAGAACGCGATAAAATCCGTAAAAGTAGTTTTAATCAATATAAATACTCTATTGAGTATTCAAAATAAAAGTCCAAAAAATTCTTAATAGTTATCAAGCAACTACAAAACCCGCAAACATAAATCACGGACTATCACTGACAGAGAGTAATCGGAGAGCTCTTTTTCATTTGTATGTGCAAGTACTACGTCAACGGTCACACCGGAAATTTTGATTTTTTCCAGAATAAATACTTTAAGAGAATGTTTTTGGTATAGAAACAGAAATTTTTTATTCAATATAGATTACAATTAAAACACTTATTGAAAGTCATTTTTTTAATTTGCCACGAGTTCAGTAAAAAAACCTCTACCCTGAGAAGAACCAGAAAGAAATTTATTGTATTAGTTTATTATTAGTATAATATTACTATATAATGACTATTTTTTTAGTTACAGGTTAGAATCATGTATGTAAAAATTAGCAACACAAAACAAATTAGAAATAGCTTCGTAGCGATCACCCTTCCCAGGGGTTAATATTATCCATAAATTCCTTAATCTTATAATAACCCCTTTTTTAAAAACTTATTATAATAAAGTTTTTGAATTTTGTGCGGGTCAAATTTTGTATATTTTCTGGGATTTTTTGTAGAAGCGTATACATTGCCCAAAAAACATTTCTGACTCGGTGGCGTCGAGTAACTGGTACTACTAGCTTATACCTGTTTCTAGTATTTACATAATGATTATCACTAATTTTTGTAAAACTACTTTTATTTTTGTGTACTTACATAACGTTTTATATATAGGGGGTCATTGTAGAAGCGTGCTCGTCGCGACCCCTGCCAGCCCTTTTCAGGGCTGCAATTCTACACAGCTGCGCACCCATGCAAACGAGAGTTAGGGCATCCTCCGAAGGCGACGCACACCAGCTCGTCCCCGTTGGTGTGGAATGCAGCGCGCAAAGCGGCGATGGGGACCGTCACCCGTCACGCACAGCCCGACATGGCGGAAGGTGGAGGACGGAGTGCAGAGTTGGCACGTGGAATGTTAGAGGGGGCATGAGAGATAAGACGAATGAGTTGATCGAAATAATGAAAGAAAGAGAATTAGATGTCGTGTGTATGTCGGAGACCAAACGGAAAGGCAGTGGTACTGAAGAGCTCCCTGGGGGGGCGTTAGCTATATGGTCCGGAGTCCCGGAAAGCGAGAACGCCTGCCAGGGAGTGGGAGTGTTGTTGTCGTCCCGGTTGGTCGATCTTATGACTGAATACAAGGTTGTGAACTCAAGACTTCTCTGGGTTTGCTTCAAAATGGGACTCACGAAGTTATTCTTTTTGGCTGTTTATGCGCCGGTAGCTTCGTCGTCCAGGGCTGAGCTGGAGGAGTTTTGGGAGAATGTAAGAGAAGTTCTAGATTTGGTTAAGGGAAACGAAAGAACTGTTGTATGTGGTGATTTGAATGGATGGGTAGGTATCGCTCGACTAGGATACGAGTCGGTGCTTGGAAAGTTTGGCGATAAAAGGGTTAATGATGCTGGCAAGCTTGTACTGGCTGTATGTAAGGAAAAGGGTCTTCTTGTGACAAAAACTATGTTTAATCACAGGAAAATCCATATGTACACTAGAGAGAGAAAGAATGAGAGAAGTATGATTGATTTGTTCCTGGTGGATGACCGACTGCGAAAACAGGTGATGGATACACGAGTGTTCAGGGGTACTGACCTGGGAACGGATCATTATCTAGTAATTAATAGATTTAGGGGTTTGTTCGCGGGTTGGCGCTACCGGACGGCAGTAACAGAACCACAGTCGGTCTGTCGCATCCGAAGCTGGAAGCTTCAGGAAGCGGATACTAGGGACAAATATCACACGAGGGTAGCCGAAAAGCTTGACACCATCGATGGCAGGAAAGAATGTGTGTAGAGAACATGGCAGAACCTTAGGGATGGAATGGTAAGTGCAGCGGAAGAAGTACGTGGAACGACAAAAAGAGGTAGTAGTAAAAGAAGAGATGCATGGTGGAATGATGAAGTGAGAGAAGCTGTAAAAAAGAAGAAAAAAGCATGGTTAGACTACTTGGCCTCTAGTAACGATGAGCATATGAGAGAGAAGATGAAAGAAAGATATAAGATGCAGAAAGTTTATGCGAAAACATTGATTGAGGAAGTACGTGAAAGGTGTAGAATAGAAGCGGACGAATGGTTGTCGCACAACTTTAAGGAACACTCAAAACTCTTCTGGAAAGTGGTTAGAAGATCCCGGCGTGGTGCCTTAAGAATGAACAAAGTGCTTTCGAGAACCAATGACGTCTTCTCAGAAAAATCGGACGTCATGCAGCGATGGAGTGAATTTTATAGAGAAATGTATGCGTGTCACGATCTTAGTGAAGGATCCGGGGGTGACGCCGTGACTGGCACGCCAGACATGGACTTCGATGACACTGAGGTCATCAGCATGAAAGAGTATGAACGTGCGGTTTGAAGTTTGAAATGTGGTAAGGCTGCGGGACTAGACAGAGTTACTGATGAAATGGTCAAGTACGGTAGGCCTCGCGTCTGGGACAGCTTTCATCTGCTGTGCAATTTGTGCTGGCGGACGGGAGATGTCCCAGATGATTGGCGATCCGCAGTCATTGTGCCTTTATATAAAGGTAAAGGTTAACATTTTGGCTGCCGGTGCTATCAGGCGATCAGCTTGACCAGTTTAGCAAGTAAAGTTTACTCGAAGGTTTTGACACGTAGGATGCAAGAGAAATCGGAAAGATTCCTATGGGAGGCACAATGCGGATTTAGACCTGGAAGAGGATGCATGGATCAAATGTTTTCTCTCCACATGATCACGGAGAAGCTTCTGAGTGTTAATCAGAGGATTTTCTGTGCTTTTGTAGATCTGGAGAAAGCATTTGATAAGGTTATAAGGAAGAAAATGTGGGAACTGTTGCCGGGATATGGTGTGGATGGTCGATTGTTAAGGGCTGTGCAATCACTTTACTACGACTGTAAAGCCTGTGTGCGGGTAAGGCATGACCTGTCACCCATGTTTAGCGTCCAAGCGGGCGTAAAACAGGGTTGTGTCATGTCTTCCTGGCTTTTCATACTGTATCTCGACAGCTGTTTACAGAAGCAGAAAGATAGCTGTTTGGGTGTGAAATTGGGTGACATAAAAGTTAGTTGTCTGCTGTATGCTGATGATGCAGTGCTTATTGCACCATCAGAAGCAGAACTGCAGGCACTAGTCACGTGTATGAAAGAGGAATGTGAAATTAAAGGTCTCCGTTTGAATGCTAATAAAACTAAGGTTCTGGTATTTGAGAAGCACGAAGAGAGAACGAAATGTGAAATATGGGTAAATCAGGAATGTCTAGAACAGGTAAATGAAATTGTATACTTGGGGAGTGCTTTCGGCCGGGATGGAAGATGTGATTTGGATGTGGATAGGCGTGTCGCTGCCGGAAACAAAGTCAATGGTGCCCTGAATGCATTAGTAAAAAGGCAAGGCGTGGTGAAGAGTGCACGCCTTGCAATACATAACGCAGTGTTGGTACCGACTTTGTTATATGGCAGCGAAACCTGGGTATGCCAGACGAAGCATAAAAGCAAGTTGAATGCAGTGGAGATACGATCTCTTCGTAAAATGTGTGGCGTTACCATAGCCGACCGAAAGTGAAACGAAGAGATTCGCAATATGGCAGGATTGAAAGATGACCTTATCGCAAAAATTGATAGGGGCGTACTCTAATGGTTTTGGCACGTTGAAAGAATGAGTGAAGACCGAATGGTGAAGAAAATATATAGAGCAAAGTAAATATTAAAAGGTGTCGTGTTAGACCGAGACTAACTTTCGAAGACCATGTGAGCACATTGCTCGAAGAGGGGAGTGTCAAGAGTACTCGAATACCTAGACGTGCATGTATGAAGAAGTTAATGAACCTGAACGAAGCGAAAGAGGTATGTAAGGATCGTGACACTTGGCGATCTGTTCTCTCTGGCTACCCTGTTAGGGATTGTGCGTGAAGATAAGTAAGTAAGTAAGTACATAACGTTTTCATAAATAAATTAAGAGGCCAAAGATAACATATTAATATCCTTATATTTTTGTCTGAGCGACTCTTTAGGTTTTAAACCAGAGATTGGCCCTCTTTTGTAAAACAAATTTAATTTCATTGTCAGTCGCCATACCATACATTATGCTATGAAAATAGCTAAAATAAATTATTCCAGCTGTTTCAAACTGGTTAGAAATGTAATATTCTACACAGCATATGCTGCAGAACTAAGTCTGTTAGTTTGATATATGGGAGGTTAGTGTGATTCCAAGAAAAATGGTGGTATCTACAATACTCAGCTCTTTCCCATTTAAAATTACATTAGTATTAATATTTTGGCAGTGGAATGAAAAGGGGAGATCTCCCGCCAGCCAAGGTTCCGCCCAAGAGCGGCCATCGCTCCGTGTGATATTTCAGAGCTATTTCACTTGTTTGCACCATGAGTCAGGAGGTAAAAGAAATGGCCCCGAGTTCTCGGCGCCCCTTTAATGGGGCAGGGGTGCGAAGAATGTCCGGGAGAAAAACCGGCGACGAGGTTCGCCACCCGTCACGTTCTATCTCCCGGAGTGGCGAAAAGTGGATTGCGGAAGCCCGTCTGGCTACGCTGAATGTATGTGGAGCAATCAACGATAAGATGGATGAAGTAGTTTTTGGCCAGAAACTTCTCCGCGATCATGTGCATGGAAAAGACTTGATCTGTACATCCCATTCCCTTTCTAAATCCCCCTTGCACATCCCAAATTTTTCCATCAGTTTCTTTCATGACCCTTTCAATCAGTACCCTAGCATACAGTTTTCCCACAATGCTAAGAAGGCTGATGGCACGGTAGTTTTTACAGTCCTGATGCGACCCTCTTCCTTTATATACTGGGACTATTACGGCTTTGCACCAGTCTACCGGTACCCTCTTCAGTTCCCAGCATAAATTAAACAAGGTGTGCAGCAGGGCAGCCTTACCTGCTTTCATGTTTTTCATTGCTTTCATTATTTCATCTATACTTATCTCGCTACCTCTTTCCTCTTCTTTCGGTGTTTCTACTTCACTTAGTACACACGTTGTCTCCTCATTCATAAACACGCTTTCAAAATATTCCTTCCATCTCTTTAAACTCAAAACTTCATCATTCAGAATATAGCGATTCTCGTCTCTTATAGCATTCATCATAGGCTGTTTTGAATGTCCCCTGGCACTTGTTGACTGAAAACTTGTAAGAAGTTTCCAGAACATTTTAATATTTGCATGGAAGTTATTCCATATTCTTCTATCATTCTTATCCGTTCTCTCTTTCTTTTTATTTCTACTACTTCTTTTACTCGCTTATTAAGATGTCTAAAGACTGCCTTTTTTCTTTCAATATCACCATTCGGTTCTATGGGCAGCCGTACACATCATCGTTGGAGCCACACCCAAGTGTGAGTAAGGATCCAACAGCAAGTCTTATCCGACACTATTCCGATTCCGATGATATCCCGGACGTCAGTCTAAGCGAGATTAGAATGGCTCTCCAGCACCTTAAAAACGATAGGGCCCCAGGCGAGGATGGAATTACAGCGGAGCTTCTGAAAGCAGGTGGAACACCGGTACTTTAAGCTCTTTAATGTCGTCCTCCATGGTGGCACTACTCCAGAGGCGTGAAACAGAAGTGCGGTGGCCTTGTTCTTTAAGAAAGGCGACAACGCTCTCTTAAAGAACTACAGACCGATTTCCCTTCTGAGCCGCTTCTACGTGCTGTTTTCGAGAGTCATTACGAATCGTCTCGCATGCAGACTCGACGACTTCCAGCCTCCCGAACAAGCTGGTTTCCGAAAAGGCTTCAGTACCATAGACCACATACATACCCTGCGGCAGATATTACAGAAGACTGAAGAGTACAATCTGCCACTTTGCCTGGCGTATGTGGACTATGAGAAAGCCTTTGATTCCGTCGAAACTTGGGCGGTGCTACAGTCCCTTCAGCGGTGCCAAGTTGACTGTCGGTATATCAAAGTGCTAAAGTGTTTGTACAGTAGGGCTACGATGGCTATCCGAGTACAGAACCAGAGCTCGAAACCTATCCAACTGCAGAGAGGTGTAAGACAGGGTGACGTTATATCCCCGAAACTCTTCACCGCTGCATTGGAAGACGTTTTCAAGCCACTGGACTGGAAAGGATACGGTATTAACATCAATGGCAAGTACATCACTAACCTTCGATTTGCCGACGATATAGTCCTTATGGCAGAATCGCTGGAGGACTTAAGCACTATGCTCAATAACCTCAATAGTGCCTCCCAACGGATAGGTCTTAAGATTAACATGGACAAAACAAAGATCATGTTTAATGTCCATGTCACACCTATGCCGGTAGTTGTTGGGAGCACTATGCTCGAAGTTGTTGACGAGTACGTTTACCTGGGTCAAATAGTCCGACTAGGTAAGTCCAACTTCGACCGAGAGTTCAATCGACGGATTCAACTCGGCTGGGCAGCGTTCGGGAAATTACGACATATCTTTTCGTCAGGTATACCTCAATCTCTAAAAACTAGATTGTACAACCAGTGCGTGTTGCCAGTGATGACTTACGGATCTGAGACGTGGTCCTTCACTGCTGGCCGTATGAGGACGCTCAAGGTCGCTCAGCGAGCTATGGAGAGGGCTATGCTCGGAGTTACTCTGCGTGATAGACTCAGAAATGAGGATATCCGCAGTAAAACCAGAGTGACCGACATAGCCCAACGGATTAGTAAGCTGAAGTGGCAATGGGCCGGCCATATTGCTCGAAGAACCGATAACCGATGGGGAAGAAAGGTTCTTGAGTGGCAGCCTCGTACCGGTAGGCGTAGTGTAGGGCGACCCCCCACTACATGGAGTGACGACCTAGTAAGATATGCAGGAAGTCGATGGATGCAGCTGGCTCAGGACCGTGCTTTGTGGCATTACTTGGGGGAGGCCTATGTTCAGCAGTGGACTTGTGAAGGGCTGTAATGATGATGATGATGATGATCACCATTCGTACCGCTAGAATTACTAGCCTTTGTTGCTAGTAAATCTAGCCATGCTCTCTTCTTTGCTTCAACTTCCATACGTATGTGATCATCCCACCATAACTTATTATTTTTCCTTTCATTCTTTCTCTTACTAACACCACATACTTCGGTAGCTGCATCCACTAAACCTTTCTTTACATTTTGCCATATATTCTCCAAATCTAACTCCTTCATACATAATTCATCCAAACCACTTATATTTTCTTTTAGTCTACATTTGAACTTGTTTTTATCACTTTCATCTTGTAACCTTTCTGTTCTAATACGCTGTAACCAGTGGTGTACACAGACGGTCGATGGCGCCAACGCTTGAATAGACCATTAATTCGGCATAAAACTAAATAATGATCCGTTCCTACGTTAGAACTCCGGTAAACACTCATATCTACCAATGCGCCCCTCAATCTTTCATCCACAATTATAAAATCTATCACGCTTTTATCGTCACCTCTTTCCCAAGTATACATGTGAATCCTCTTGTGGCAAAAGCAAGTGTTCGTCACAAAAAGATTCTTTTCCATACATACGGTGAGGAGACTTTCACCATTCTCATTTGTACTTTCATCACCAAACGTTCCCAATATCCTTTCATAACCAAGCCTCCTCACCCCAACCCTTCCATTAAAATCTCCTAGCATAGTAATATTTTCATTTCCCTTATATTTCATTAACACCATCCTTACCATTTCCCAAAACTGCTCTCGGATATAAGTGGGCTTAGACATGTCTGGGGCGTAGACCCCTAACACAAACAACTTCTTTAAGCCCACTTTCATTCGTATCCATAGCAGTCTTGGGCTTAGACATTCATACTCTTTCATACATTGGCCCATTCTTTCTGAAAGGATGATACCTACTCCCTGGCATGCTCGCTCGATCTCGTCTAAACCAGACCAGTATGCGGTATACATGCCATGTGTAGTGACATCCATTCCCTTCCTTTTCGTCTCATTTACGCATAACACATCTATTCCTCTATCATACATCATATCGCATACTTCATCCATTTTATCATTCATTGCCCCACATACAATCAACGTAGCCAGACGGGCCTCTGCAATCCACTTTTCGCCTCTCCAGGAGACAGAACGTGACGGGTGGCGAACCTCGTTGCCGGTTTTCCTCCCGGAGATTCTTCGCACCCCTGCCCCATTAAAGGGGCGCCAGGAACTCGGGGCCATTTCTTTAACTCGATTCCTCATGGTGCGAAATGGGGTGGTATATTTAACGCCGCTACCACGGCGTGGAGCTGAGTCTGTGAGCCGAGTGTGTGTGCTTGTCGCTCATTTAGCACCACCCGGGGGACATGTGTAGGGTGGGCCTAGGAACAGGTGGTCAAAGCCTGCGGACGCGAGCGGCTTGTCCCCCATCATTACTTGGTCTTATGTCGAATTAATGGTCTTTTCAAGCATTGGTGACATCGGATATTTGTGTCTACCACTGCATTACAGCGTATAAGAATAGAGAAGTTACAAGATGAAGATGTGAAAGAGAAGTATAAATGCAGACTGAGAGAAAATATTAGGTGTTTGAATGAGTTGTCTATGAATGATTTAGACTTGAATACTGTGTGGGATAATATTAAGAAAGGTTTGGTGGATGCAGCACCGAAGTATGTGGTGTAAGTAAGAGAACAAATGAAAGGAAAAGGAATACGTTGTGGTGGGATGATGAGGTACGAGGGGAAATTGAATCAAAGAAGAAAGCATGCTTAGATTTACTAGCAACTAAAGCTGGTAATTCTGGTGGTATAAATAATGAGATTGAAAGAAAAAAGGCAGAATTTAGAAGTCTAAATAAGAGAGTAAAAGAAGTAGTTGAAAGGAAAAAGAAAGAAAGAACGGATAAGAATGATAGAAGGATATCTGAAAATTTCCAGGTTAATATAAAAAATGTTCTGGAAACTCGTAAGAACCGCCAGGGGAAATACAAAACAGCCTATAATTAATGCTGTAAGAGACGAGAATGGATGTATTCTGAATGATGAAGTTACGAATTTAAACAGATGGAAGGAATACTTTGAAAGCGTGTTTATGAGTGAAGATTCGTCTGAATTAAATGAACAAACAATTCCGAAAGAAGAAGAAAGGGGTATGGAGATATGTGTAGATGAAATAATGAAAGCAATGAAAAGCATGAAAGCAGGTAAGGCAGCTAGATATGATAGAATATCACTTGAGATGCTAAGGGCTGGAGAGGGAGTGGTGGCAGGCCTGCTTTACACCTTGTTTAATTTGTGTTGGGAATTAAAACGGGTACCGGATGACTGGTGTAAAGCAATTATAGTACCAATATATAAAGGAAAAGGGTCACAGCAGGACTGCAAAAACTACCGTGGTATCAGCTTGCTTAGTATTTTGGGTAAACTGTATGCTAAGGTGTTAATTGAAAGAGTTATGAAAGAAACTGATGGAAAAATTTGGGATGTGCAAGCGGGTTTTCGAAAGGGAATGGGGTGTACAGATCAAGTCTTTTCCATGCGCATGATTGCGGAGAAGTTTTAGGCTAAAAACCAGAAAGTTTTTTTGTGCGTTCATGGACTTGGAAAAGGCTTATGACAGAGTGGACAGGAATGTGTTATGGCAAACACTGAACTCATATGGGTTGAGTGCTGGTTTGATACAGGTATTGAGGTCTCTTTATAGGGATTCTTGTGCTTATGTCAGGATCAATGGGGTCTACTCGGACTGGTTTGGCATTCGAAAAGGTACCAGACAGGGCTGTGTGGCTTCCCCTTGGCTGTTCAACCTATTTATGGTAGATTTTTGCAAACTTTGAAAGACCAAGAATGTGGGTTAAGAATGGGCGAGTTAACCGTCAAATGCCTTTTGTGTGCCGATGATCAAGTCATATTTGCGTCATCGGCGGCTGAGTTGCAAATGATGGTTACAATAATGAACTGGGCATTAAAAGAAAGGGGAATGAAGGTGAACGCAAGTAAGACGAAAGTGATGGTTTTTGAAAGAGAGAAAAGCAAAACGGTATGTGAAATAAGAAAAAAGGAGAGTTAATTGAGCAAGTGTATGAGTTTGTGTATTTGGGATGTGTATTGAGCAGGGATGGTAGATATGATAAGGATATAGAACAACGAGTTAATGCAAGGAATAGAGTGAATGGGGCACTACACTCTATTGTGAAGAACCAAAATGTGTCAAAAAAGGCACGTATGGTAATTCACAATGCTGTGTTAGTCCCTACTTTAATGTATGGTAGTGAAAGCTGGGTGTGGCAGAAGAAGCACGAAAGTAGAATAAATGCTGTAGAAATGCGGTCTTTAAGGAATATGCTAGGGTTGAATCTGAATGACAGGATGAGAAATTGCGTGATAAGAGATAAATGTGGTATGCAAGATGATGTTGTGACCAGGATTAAGAAAGGAATGCTTTCGTGTTTTGGTCACGTAGAAAGAATGAATGAGGAAAGAGTGACAAAGCAAATTTATATGGCAGATGTGAACGGAAGAGTCGGAAAGGAACGCCCTAGAAAAAAGTTTATCGACCAAATTGGCGATATTTTGAAAATGGGCCACGTTAAAAGTACCCTTAACCGACGAGCATGTATGCGTAAATATATGGATGTAATGGAGGCGAAAGAGGTATGTCAGGATGGTGTCAAATGGAAGTCCGTAGTCTCTGCCTACCCCTCTGGGTGGGAGGCGTGAGTGTTTATGTAGGTATGTATGTATTTTGGCGCGATTAATTTAACTTATATTTAATTCCCAAAATCATTCCTTACATCAAAGTTCACCCGGATTACCTTCGACTTTTAATGATTCATTTTGGTCCGATCTACGCAGAATGAGCTTACTATGTATTGAAGTCTTGAAGTGGTATTCTTTTTTTTTGCTTTTAATTTTATTAATTACAAGATTTTATCGATTTCAATCAGGTGGAAGTATCTAGACTCCATCTCTTTTGAAATTAGGATGGTGTGTTGATTTCTCAGACGTGTCAAAACATAACGATTTGAATAACACCACCGCTGGGTACAGGTCACTTCCGTTGTAGAAAATATTCATTTAACGCTTATCCTTGTAATATATGCAAATATAGTATATGAGGTCTTGATCCACGTTTACTAAACTTATATTTGACCAAACGTAAATATAGTATATGCCGTATACTACACATAAACATACCAGGCGGTCCCATAATGAACTGGCCTGATATAGTTCAACGCGACATGTCGCTACGTGTTGTGTTGCATTAAATAGTACGTTTATCGTGCACTTAATATAAGAAACATGCATCGACATTAAATGCTTAGTCTTAGTTTAACAGGCATTTGAATAACGAGAGTCGCGTATTTTTTCAAAATGTCGAAAACTGAGTATCGAAGTGTCATAAAGTTTCTGTTTAAAGAAGGTTTATCCCCTGCCCAAATAAAAGAACGATTGGATGGCGTGTATAAGGAGTCTGCCCCCTCCTATAGCACAGTGAAAAATTGGGTGAAAGAGTTTCGCCTCGGGAGAGAAACCATCGAAGACTTTGGCCACGACGGTCGACCTGTGGAAGTGCTCACACCCGAAACGATTACTCTTATCGAAGAGGAGGCTGAGTGACCGCCGTTTGAAGATTAGAGAAATTGCAACAAGGCTTAGGCTCTCTAAGAGTACCGTTCATCGCGCGATCCATGAACATCTTCACATGAAAAAAGTTAGTGCAAGATGGGTACCGAAACTTCTTTCAGCGGTACAGAGGCAGGAAAGAGTGCGCTGCGCTTCGGAGTTTTTGGATCTTTGTGGCGAAAATCCAAAGACTGTGATCGAGCGGCTAGTGACTGGTGATGAAACTATGATTTTGTATTATGATCCACAAAGCAAGCGCGAGTCAATGGAATGGCGTTATAAGGGTGAAACGCCCCCTAGAATGGCAAAGGTGCAACAATCGACTAAAAAACTGATGTGCACAATATTTTGGGATTTTCAAGGCATTTTGATAGTGGATTTTAAAGAACGTAATACAGTCGTGAACGGCGAATATTATGCTTCCTTAATATATAAATTACGAGACAAGATAAAGGAAAAACGAAGAGGCAAGCTGTCTAAAGTTGTCCTGTTGCTCCGTGACAACGCCCCTGTTCATACCGCTGGTGTTTCGAAGGATGCAGTTCGTCAATGCGGGTTCACAGAAGTTCAACATCCACCTTACAGTCCAAACATGGCCCCGTCTGACTATTATTGATTTCCAAATTTAAAGCGGGACTCTTAAGTCCTCCTCTTAAGGAAGAAAATTTTCAAGCGATGAAAAGTTGCAGGTGGCCGTCTTCAGTCATTATGAGGATAAAAAATGTGATTATTTTTATAAAGGTTTAGAGATGTTGATTCACAGATGTCAGAAGTGTGTTAGTATTCATGGTGATTATATTGAAAAATAAAATTGGTTTCGTTTCATTTCCTTCATTGGTTCATAGTGAGGCCAATTCATTATGGGACCGCCTACGTAGTACTATACGTCGTGTAGAGGCAACGTAAGATAATCCACTACCCAATGTCATGCCGTGTATGTGGTAAGAGGCGATAAAAGGTAATAAAACAGGAGATGGGTAGCAGCATGTTCCTAATTATAACTAAAATTCTGCAGCTGCAAACCCGTATGTCAAGCATGGCAACTAATAAAATAACTAATAAAAAACCTATGAGGTAATCTGTGGGAATGCCCTAAGTCCAGCAGTGGACTTATATAGGCTGTTATGATGATGACCATGACATACATATCAATAATTCTGCTATCTATCTATGTCTACAGTGCCTTGAGCTGAATTTCGCCATTATAGCAAGATCTTGTGATAGATTACTCGTTGGTGCTACAATAAATATCATAAGCACAAATTTTCCGAGGAAAATAATTCTGAAGTTATGTCATTATACTCTCCCCGCGTGGACACCGCAGTGAGTGTGCAGACGTGCTTAGCCTCCCGATATACCCAATTTCTTAAAAATATTATAGTAATTAATTTCATAACAGTGTAGTGAAATAATAGGAGTGCATAAAATCAAGGAGGTGTATGACTGCACCGCGCAAGCAAGAGGAACTCGCCTGTGACGAATAAAAACATATTGCCTTGAGTCTTTGCACTAACTGAACGTGTTACGAAACACCAATTTCACGCTTTAGCCCCTCCAAGGACGCGACCAAGGCCACCCCCTTTTCATCTTGCCTAGTGTGCGTGTACGCAAGACACACCCCTTGCATCGTTCGCCGGCCGTCGGAACATTTTGGCCTAACACTTGCAATTAAATACGATGTCGGTGCAACGCGCTCCGCCCGGTGAAATAGCTCCACCAAGCACTAAATTGTGCTATCAAACCTATTCACAAAAGTGGTGAGAGGGACTGTGTCAATAACTACAGGCCAATCTCCATCTTACCCACACTGTCCAAAATCTTGCAGCGCCTAATAAGTAAGCGCTTAATCAATTTCCTGGAGCGAAATAATCTCCTTTCACCATGATTTCGGCAAGGCAAGTCAACAAATAATGCGGTACATGAGCTTGATAACTCAGTTATAACCAATTTGGATGAAAGAAGAAAATGCCTAACAATATTTCTCGATCTAGCGAAAGCATTTGACACAGTCCCAATGCCACACCTCATAACCAAGCTGGAAAAAATCGGTATGAGAGGTTTACCTCTGCAGTTAATAGCAAACTTTCTGAGTGGAAGAAAGCAGAGAGTTGGAATGGATAATACAATTAGTGAAGAGTTAACTGTCAAATTTGGTCTGCCCCAATTTAGCATACTCAGCCCAACGCTGTTCTTGATATATGTCAAGGACTTATGCCAGCTTCAGCTACACAGAGGAAAAATATTCTCATTTGCCGACAATATTGCACTATTCTTCGGTGGTAATAGTTGGAGGGAGGTCTTTGATTCTGCACAAAGAGGTTTTACTAAGTGCTGCCTCCGGTTACAAAAGAATGTGTTGACACTAAACACTGATAAAACAAAATACATAACCCTCACACTTAGTTCAAATCAAAGTCCCCCTCACTCCCTCTCCATCACAGCCCATGTTTGAACCAACTATTTATTGATTGATATAACTCTGAGCCAAATATTTGCAATTGTCCCGCTATTAAAAGAATAGACAAAATCAATAATAATCAAATACCTCGGAATTATAATAGACAAAACCCTGACTTTCAAGCCTTATATCGAGATACGTGTCACTAGGTTACGCAAGCTCATTTACATCTATAAATCTCTTAAACACGTAGCAGACTGCCGAATCATCAAGATGGTCTACCACGTTCTATGCCAATCACTTGTAGATTACTGCATTAGCTCATGGGGTGGTGCGGCTAAAACCCACCAAATCGAGATTGAAAGAGCCCAAAAGGCCATCCTAAAAGTCAGTGCAGGTCTCCCGTTCTGCTTTCCTACAGTGGATCTCTACAGAAAGTGGGACGTTCTAACAGTGAGACAATCTTTCATCGTACAAACTGTCCTAATGAAATACGCTCAATATAAATACGATCCGGAGCTCCTAAAAGACAAACGCAGGAAAGGTTATGTTTGTCGATCCTTCCATTCTGCCACCTCACACAATTTTTTCTGTTTCCTAGGACCATACATGTTTTATAAACTGAACAATATCTTAAACTTCTATGCCTTACTTAAATCGAGCTGGAAATCCGTTCTTACCAAATATCTGAAAATTTTAGACTATGAAGCAATCGAAAACCTACTAAAGTCGCCCATATAATTTATATTAATGTAGTCGAAGTCTTCATACTTTTTTCTCCTTATTTTGGGTTTAAATGAAATTATATGTTAGTCTTAACTCACGCAACAGCAGTCACGCACACATTCCCACACACAAACACACACACACACACACACGCGCGCGCGCGCGCGCGCACACGCAAAAGGCACGCGCCTGCACTAGCTCACACGCACAAGCACACGCACGCACTACACTTTTCATAGTACACACATTTATTGATCTGAAATTTTGTTAATTACTGCAGTTCATTTTGTTTACTTAATTATATATTTACCGCTTTAGACACATAGAATCACAGTTTTAGATACGTGAACTTAAATTTTAATTAAGTGCGGTTTGAAGTTATTTGGTAATTTAATAGCGAAAGCTGAATTCAAGCAATATCGCGTGATTGAAAAAAGAAACATTTACTTGTCCGATAATTTTTAATTTAAAAAGTTAAATTCTTTAAATATTTTATTTTTGGTTAACGATCATAATTTGGTGCGAGTTTCAGGTTCCCGGTTCAAATGAATCGTTTATTTTGTCTTTAAATAAAAATATTTATTTAAAATTACAATTTGAAATAATATAATATGTGGTTGACAAAATTTGTGTTGCTTGCTAGACGTTTAGAATATTAATGAACGCTTCTCCTGAGGCTTCTTTCAAGAGCTTCCTACTCGCGTTTTATACGATACGACATCAGAGGGCGTTCACTCTCGTAGGTGGCGTTAGTAGTCGTAACATGCTCCCGGCCTTGGAAGCTTCAGCTTCCAACTTGATGTTCCGCTTCTTGATTCGATGGTTGCTGCGGCAGGGGGCAGATTTTCGAGAAGGCACGACGAACGATTCCGCTGGAGGTGCGAATATCAGCGACTCGAGACACGCCATCTTTACCAGGGAAGATTTGTATGACTCGTCCCAACTTCCACTTGAGCGGTGGTATATTATCATCTTTGATCAGTACCAAGGAATGTAATGGGATGTCACCCTTTTGCTTTTACCATTTCCTTCTCAGTTGGAGTTCTGCAACATATTCCTTTGACCAACGTTGCCAGAAATGTTGACGTAATTGTTCAACTCTATTATAGCGTGTCAACGCGGGTATTGGTTTCGTTGTAAGATCCTCGCATGCAGTAGCAGTTAACGGCCTTCCGATCAGGAAATGTGCAGGCGTGAGAGGTGTAAGGTCTGTAGGGTCTGCGGACAAAGGTGACATAGGACGGGAATTCAGGACTGCTTCTATTTGTGTTAAAGCCGTGCTAAACTCCTCATAAGTCAATCTAGCATTACCTACTATACGTCTAAGGTGGTAATTACACGATCGTACCCCACTTTCCCATAGGCCTCCAAAGTGTAGTGAGTATGGGGGAATAAATTTAAAATTAATGCTATCATTAGCAGCAAATTCGATAATTTGTTTCGAATTAGTAGTTCAAAATGAAGAAATTTCCTTTTCGGCACCTACAAAATTTTTCCCGTTATCGGAAAATATAATTTCTGGTTTACCTCTTCGACACATAAAACGTTTTAAAGCTAAAATATAATCATTAGTTGAGAGAACGGTGACAAGTTCCAAGTGCATAGCGCGTGTAGTAAAACATATAAACAAACAAATATACGCTTTAATAAGTCTAGATCCCCGGCCCTTACGATTTAATAAGAAAACTGGTCCGGCATAATCAACGCCTGTTTTTATGAATAGAAACCCAGGTTCTAAACGTTCTGAAGGCAAATTACCCATATTAGGACACAAAGTCTTACCTCTTATACGAGTACACACAACACAGTCGCGCACTATCTTTCGAACGAGGTTTTTACTTCCTAATGGCCACCAGCTCTCACGTATGGTCACTAAAAGTAGCTGTGGACCCGCGTGCAGCAGCCTCATGTGTTCGTACCTACACAATAACACTGTATAGATATGCTTACTACATATTAAAATAGGATGTTTTTTATCAAAATTGAAAAAAGTAGAATTACACAGTCTTCCACCAACTCCAATTATTTTATTATCGTCTAAAAATACATTTAATCCGGATATACGATTATACTGTTTACTATTTGTTTTGAACTTAAAGTTATTCACTAAATTATTATACACGTCCGGAAACGATTGCATTTGTGCGAACCTAACAGTTGTCACGCATTCAATTCACTAATACTCAAGGAACCGTTATGGCGATGTTGTTTACGCTCTGACTTAATCTGTGCGTTTTTTATTAAACGAAGTACGTACGCACCTATTCGTTTTAACTTAATAAAAGAAGAATATCGTTCAAAATTAATAATGCAATTGCTTTTCACACAAACGAGATTTGTTGTTTTTGATTTTATTTCTGGTAAATTATATAAATCCGAAATGTCCTTATTATTATAAATCGTCCAATCAGAATTATGAGAATGTAGATATGATGGGCCATGCCACCATAAATCGCAGTTTACTAATGAATCTAGATACTGACCTCTATATAATAAGTCAGATGGATTACGTTTACCATTAACGTGTAACTATATTAAGTCACCCGTTAGTTCATTTGTTTGTTAAATGTTTTAAGTAGATGAGGAGACGTTCGAATCCAACCCGTAACAATAGTTGAGTCTGTCCAGAAGAAAACACTCGTAAATTTTAATCTAAGCGACTCAACAATTTTTTTATATAATTTTGCCCCTATTAATGCTCCGGAAAGTTTGAGACGGGGTAAACTAATCGTTTAATCGTAAAAGGCGCGACTTTATTCTTGGCACATAATAAGTGCACACATATGGATGACTTATCATCATATGTGCGTATGTAAGCACAAGCACCGTACGCGATTTGGGATGCGTCGGTAAAAATGTGGAGTTCCGTATATTGATTGTTATCACTTGTTACTCGTCGTTGTATATTCAAATCATTCAATAGTTTTAATGAGTTAATAAATTTATTCCACGTTAAGATAATATCCGAAGGCACAGGAATATCCCAATCGATTTTACTTAGCCACAATTTTTGTAATAGTATTTTGCATATAATAATTGTTGGAGATAACAGGCCTAACGGATCGTATACTTGAGAAGCTATGGATAACATTTTCCTTTTAGTAAAAATAAGTTCACTGAAATCATTATTAAATTTGGTATCAAAAAAGATTTTATCGCTATTATTTTGCCAGCCTAAGCCTAGCGTTTTATTTTGTGTATATTTATCAATAAAATGTTCTTCCGTATTATCATTATCTTTTACACCAAAATTAAAGGTCCATTTACGCAACGGAAAACAACCAGACTGTAATACCTTTGAAGTTTTGTTACAAGTTTGTAATAAACTTTGACAATTGTCGTCACCTGTTATTAAATCATCGACAAAAAAATCTTACATGATAACGCGCGTTATGTCGTCATCATTGCATTCTATTGCTAGTTGTCGAATGCAGCGCATACTAAGGAACGGCGCTGAGGCGGTGCCGTACATCATCGTGTTGAGTTGGTATGTAGCTAAGGGTTCCGTAAGATTTTCTCGCCAGAGTATAAGTTGCAAAGACCTTTGGTCTGCTTGAACAAGTACTTGACGAAACATCTTGCACATGCTACGTATTTATATTTTCTAAATCGCAACAAGATAGAAAATATGTCATTTTGTAATGCTGGACCAGGAAACTGAATATCATTCAACGATTTTTTTTGAGCTGGTCACAGCACTTCAATCGAATACTACGCGTAATTTTGTTGTAGAACTGCTATCCTTAAAAACTCCGTGATGAGGAAGATACAAATTAGGAGATTTACTCGAATAAATTCTAGTCATATGACCAATATATAATATTCACGCATGAAATCATTATACATTCGTTTATAATCAGGTATACGTTCGAGTTTACGTTCTAGTGATAGAAATCGTTTCTTCGCTGACGTATAAGTATCCCCGAGCGTATCAGCTGATTCTCTTAGCGGTATTCGAACCGAAAACCTACCATTATTTTCACGTTTAGTAGTTTTTGTAAATAACTCCTCGCACACACTTTCGTCATTACTTAGAATGTTGCGAGAAGCTGTGGGTATATCCTCTAACTCCCAAAAATTTTTGAGCTGTGTATCAATGCTCTGACTAAAATTACACTGAACCTGATTAATGCGCAAGTTCTTGGTGTAAATGGGACCAGATATCAACCACCCGAATTTAGAACCTTGTAAATATGCCCCGCATGGTAAACGAATTTTATTATTATCTAAATGATCCCAAAAAATATTGATCCGCAAGCTGAATGTTATTGGGAATATAACGTTTAATATCGAATTTAATGTTCATCGGCGATAAACTAGACGTAATACACGGCAAGACGAAACAATTTAAATTTACTTTATAGTCGTTTATTTTTGAATGGATAGATACATCGCATGAGTGTCTCGATTGTGAAATGAATTTTCCAACCACCGAGATTTGAACAGTGGACTGTATTAGAGGCGCATTTAACCGTTTACACAACTTATCCGAAACAAAACAATGCTGGCTTCTATTATCGAGAAGAGCACGTATTGAGTGAAAACAGTCATTACTATCTACTATTTCGACTAAAGCGGTGGACAGCAAAACCGGTTGTAGTAAACTTTTTTGTTGTCTCAGCTGATAATGAGTGCAACGCAGCTGTAGACACTGTTGTGTGTGTGTGTGTCGACTGGAGTCCGCTCGTCTATCACACGCGCATCTACATTAAAATGTAACAAATTATTATGTTTGCGTTGACACTGTTTGCAAGGGCCGAATAAGCAGTCGTTTACTGAATGCCCCGCACGCAAGCAATTACGACACAAATTTTTGTCTTGTACGAATTTAAGCCTATCTTTAACTAATAAATTAATAAAATTAACGCAAGTGTGTAGTGCATGATTCTGGCTACATAATAAGCATTTAGGAAACTTCTTTTTAGTGTTCCATTTAGGTTTGCTATTGCCATTATTAGTTAAAACGTAACTATGAATATTACCTGATACCGACTCGTTTAGCTTATTATTGTTAGGAAGTGATTTATTTTGCGATTTGTGTGCCTCAACAGTGCTTATCATATCCAACATGTTTGCTTTATTGCGTAGAAATGAAAATAAATCTTTTAAACATATTTTCTCTGAAGAATCACCTTTAAATCGACTACCAATATCAACTCTCCGCGTTTCCCATTCACGTTCCGTATTAGTATCCAGTTTCGAAATTATTAAATGGATTATCAAAGTATCCCAATACTCTGTGGGCTCGTTAAATGTTTTTAGAGCGCGTAAATTTCTAGAAACTGTGTGTATTAATTTACTTTATTTTCAAGTAGCTCCCATGCTTGGATATAATTAAGCGCTGTAAGTTCTAGAGAACTTATCACTTGTAAGGCAGTACCGGTCAATGATCTCTCTCTCTTCCTGGCTATGTGTCCCACATGGTGGTGGGGTCAGCCTTTCTTGTCTTACGCCTCCACTTCTCTCTATCCTCGACTTCATTTTCGGAGACTTCGCACTCTCTGAAAATGAAGTCGAGGATAGAGCGAAGTGGAGGCGTGAGACAAGAAAGGCTGACCCCACCACCATGTGGTACCAGTCCCAGTCAATGATGATTTCAGATAATGAAATTTTTGAATTTCATCCAAGTCAGAACGTTTATGTATCATTGTAATGTATGAGTTTTTGAATTCTAACCAGTTATCGTAAGAGCCGTCGAATACAGGCAGTTTAATTTGAGGTAATTTAACGTTAGATTGCAATGAAGCGCACTGTGTCACTTGAGATCCATCATCCATTCCATCACTCAGAAAATTGGCAACGGCCATTGAAATAGAAATAGAAATAGAAATAGAAACTTTTTTATTCAATGTAGACTATAAAAATACTTATTGAACGTCACTTTTTTAATTTACCACTGGTTCGCAAAAAAAAACCTCTGTCCTGGGAAGAACCAGCAAGAAACCCAGCGGGACTTTTTTTTTTAATAATAGCTTACAATCATGTTTACAATCAACAACACAAGATAAATTAGAAATAGCTTGGTAGCGATCACCCTTCCCAGGGGTTATTATCATCTATAAATTCCTTAATATTATAATAACCCTTTTTATACAAACTTAGTTTAATAACATTTTTGAACTTTGTGTATGACAAATTTTGTATATTTTCTGGGATTTTGTTGTAAAAGCGTATACATCGCCCCAAGAATGAATTACTGACTCGGTGGAGTCGAGTAACAGGTACTACCAGCTTGTGTCTGTTCCTAGTATTTACAGAATGAATATCACTTATTTTCGCAAAACTACTTTTATTTTTGTGTACGTACATTACATTTTCATAAATGTATTGAGAGGCCAGAGTTAATATATTAATTTCTTTAAATTTTTGTCTCAGTGACTCTTTTGGTTTTAAATTATATATTGCTCGAATGGCCCTCTTCTGTAAAATAAATATAATTTCAGTGTCAGTCGCGTGTCCCCATAGCAAAATACCATACGACATAATGCTATGGAAATAACTGAAGTAAACTATTCTAGCTGTTTCAACACTGGTAAGAGTTCTAATCTTTTTTACAGCATATGCTGCAGAACTAAGTCTGCTAGCTAGTTTTGATATATGGGGGAGCCATTGAAGCTTTGCGTCCAGTGTGATTCCAAGAAAAATGGTGGTATCGACAAGACTCAGCTCCTCCCCATTTAAAATTACGTTAGTATTGACATGTTTAACATTAGGAGTTACGAATTTCATACATTTAGTTTTAGTTCCATTCAAATGCAAATTATTAACATTAAACCAATTGACTGACTTAGCTATAGCATTATTTACTTCGTCGTAATTTAATAACTGTCGTTTTAATTTGAAAATTAATGAAGTATCATCAGCAAATAATACTATATCATGGTTATCCCCTACTATGTAAGGTAAGTCATTAATATATACAAGAAACAGAAAGGGGCCAAGAATTGAGCCCTGAGGAACGCCCATTTGTACAATCGACCCGGAAGAACTCATACTATTAATAACAACTTTTTGTGTTCTGTCACTTAAATATGAAATAATTAATTTAAGAGCATCATTTCTTACACCGTAGTGTTGAAGTTTCCTGATTAATGTTTCATGGTGAACACAATCAAAGGCCTTGGATAGGTCACAGAACAAACCCAAAGCATCCTGTGAATTCTCCCATGCATTAAATATATATTTAATCAGCTCAACACCAGCATCAGTTGTCGAGCGACCCCTTGTGAAACCAAATTGATTTTTATGAAGTAATTTATTTACATTAAAAAAAATTAACAATTGATCAAGAATAATTTTTTCAAAAATTTTACTAAGTGTTGGCAGTACAGAAATAGGTCTAAAATTAGAGGGGTCCAATGTACTACCAGATTTAAATAAAGGTATTACTTTACTATGCTTCATTAAATCAGGAAACACACCAGATTTGATACTACTATTAAAAATAATAGATAGTTGAGGTGCGATTGTATCTATTATAGACGCAATAACTTCAACAGAAATCCCCCACAGATCGGCGGTTCTCTTAATATCAATAGTCTTAAAATATTTTACAATATCTTTTGATGAAACTTTATGAAATGTAAAATTCTTTGTACATACATTTACATTTTGTTTAAGTAATGATTCGGCGACGGTAGGAGAAGAATTCAGTGACTTAGTGGTTAAGATCGGAATATCAGTAAAATATTTCTCAAAAACCATTGCAACGTCCTGATCTGATTTAGTTAATTTATTGTTAAAACTTAACTGGTAGTTTGAATTGCGAGAGTTGACCTTACCAGTTTCACTATTAATTATACTCCATGTCATTTTAATTTTATTAGAAGCAGTCTTTATTTTGTTGCTTAAATACAATGACTTGGCTAAGGAGCACACTCTTTTAAATATTTTGGAATATTTTTTTACATATTCCCTAAATTCGACGCTAGGATTATATGACCTTTCATTGTAAAGTTCATATAACCTTTGTCTACTCTTATGGACTCCTACCGTCGCCCATTCATTAAATGCTTTACGATTATTCAAGGAGAATGTTTTAGAAGTAAAAGTGTTATTAAATTCATTGCAAATGAGCTTAAATAATTTTGCATACAAAAAATTTGGATTATTTTGATATGAAAGTAATGGAAGTTTTTTTACTATGTTACTTCTAAACTTCTCCAAGCGATGTGCATTCACTGGAACAAACACTACTTTTTTATCTACTTGCTTTTTGTGAACATAAGGTAATGAAACAAATTGTCCACAGTGATCAGAGCTCAATTTTTGAATAATACATTTATTGAACGGCTTAGCATTTGTAAAAATGTTATCTATACATGTTGCACTAGATTCAGCAATACGTGTTGGCTCCAAAAATAAATTAAAAAGACCATAGGATTTAAACAATGATCTAAATTTAATATTAGTGGAGGAAGCTTCTAGGAGATTGATATTAAAGTCTCCACATATTACAACAGATTTATTCTGTTTATTAAGCTTAGCGAAAACTTCCTCCATGTGCTAAAATACAATGATTCTAATGATTCTACATGTTCTAAATTGATACAAATTTCACTATCTGAAGGATTAAGTTCTATTTCACTTTTTATACAATTAAAATTATGATCTGCAATTTGAATTTTGTTGAGGCTTCAGCAGCTTCTAAACTTGTAACGTATTTTTTAAACTGCGTTAGTTTGCCCTTCAAATGACCTCTTTTTTTCTTGAGATCCGAAAGATATTCGTCTACTGATTTCTTTTTCGAAGGCGAAAGAGATGGGACAATCAATTTTACACTAGAACTTTCACTCATTTTGGCGGCCTATGAAGAAATAATGTGGTAAAAGTAGGTACTCACGTGTAAGTATTTACGGCTGTAGCGTTGCAATCAGACAGAAATCTCGAGCACTGTAGATGTGAAAAGAACACGGTTTAGCACAATTTGAAAAGGATTAAGAGTAAAAGGGAATAAAAACCTGATCGTTTCGCTGCTACTACGCTTAGTTGTGCGACGCTGGCTCAGTTCTTCAAATCCGGCGATGATGGTCCAAAATATGGTGCGAGTTTCAGGTTCCCGGTTCAAATGAATCGTTTATTTTGTCTTTAAATATAAATATTTATTTAAAATTACAATTTGAAATAATATAATACGTGGTTGACAAAATTTGTGTTGCTTGCTAGATGTTTACAATATTAATGAACGCTTCTCCTGAGGCTTCTTTCAAGAGCTTCCTACTCGCTTTTTATACGATACGACATCAGAGGGCGTTCGCTCTCGTAGGTGGCGTTAGTAGTCGTAACATCATTATCATTTTAAAGTACGCGGCTTTAGAGTGGCCGAGGGACCACCCCCAGCTGCTTTTTACCACCCAAAGCCACTAGAGAACCTAAAACAATAGATGGGCAGCAGCATCTTCCTGATAAAAACTCAATATAATAAAAAAGCTGCGTTTGCCAGCTCGCCTTTCAAGCGTGGCAACTGTGGCGTAAGCCTTCCTATGAGTCAATCTATGGGGAAGGCTTATGTTCAGGAGTAGACTTTTATAGGTTGTAATAGATGGATGGATGGAGTCAATTATCATGAATGCTGTAACGTATATCAATTTCGTTTACTGCAGTCCGTAAAATATTCGGACTGGACACGGGCAGCAGTGTCATTGTCAAAGGTGCGAGACGTTTAGTACTACCATTTTAATACGCAGTGACAATTAAGGCAAATCCCTTCTAAAACAGGAGAATTCAATTTTTAGCATGATGATAGGAGAATTAGTTCCCGTAACCTTGATTTTGCCTATATAGCCTGTAGTACTCGTATGAGTTTCCGATCTTCCGTAATTAACTATGAAAAATAAATTTTAGTCTTAACGTTTCATTATATTAGGATTAAAATTTGTACTAAGAGGAAAAAGTTATTAATATTATTCCGCGTGTTATACGTATACGCACAAATTTTCGCGTAGGTATAAGACAAAAGTTCAAAATTGTTTCGAAAGAAAGATAAAACAATGAGGAATATTCCAACTTTTGCTCCATTTGCCAATAAAAAAGCACATGAGGGTTATTGCAATGGAAGCAGCAGTTTTATTGTTTTATTTACGTGGTCGTCAATATAAAAAAGGAAATGATATTAATTAGTTTATAATTTAACTTATTATTAAAATAAAATACGATGGTGTTATTCCACTTACTAATAATTACAAATTCAAACCAACCATCGATATTCTAATTATCTTAAGCAATTCCAATTACATTAAGATCGAAGTAAGACTATCCTGTAATGAACTTTGCGCTTGCGATCAGAGGTATATTGATTCATTATTCAAAGTTACGGGAAGTTCGTAACTTTTAAGTTAGCGTTTAGGTTAGAATGAAGTCCCCTCATTCTAACCTAAACGCCGTCCGCTACCATCTCGAGACGGCGATGCCGGCCCTGCTCTTTCTGACCGAGACGCAGGTATCCTCTCCGGCTAACGCTTCGTATCTCTCCTACCCGGGTTACAAAGTGGAACACTCCTTTGTGCCTCGGGCTGGAGTTTGCGTATACGTAAGAAAGTACGTCCTTGTACCTGTCCATCCTTCGGCTACGCGTGGACAGCGACGATCATCCGCGCGTCTACGGGTGCGCCTATAGGCCCCATAGCGGTAATGCCGAAACAGACCGACTCTTCGACCACGTCCAAATGGCTACAGATTCGTTGCCACAACAGATCCCCTCCACAGAGATCGTGATCCTCGGCTATTTTAACACCCACTACGCCGAATGACTTTGTTCATGTTCAACCAATCAAGCGGGGAGATCAGTTCATGATTTTGCCTTGGTATATGGTCTGACATAACTGGTTACTTCGCCTACGCGGATTCCAGAAGTGGAGGACCATGCACCTTCCCTGTTGGACCTTCTGCTGAACTCTCATCCGGACGGATATCAGATTACCGTAGAGTTTAGGCTCCTTGGACTATTGTCTTATCCGGAGTTTGGTGCTGAACTCACGCTGAAATCGCGGTTGTATTCTGCAGGCTGCCGCCGAGTTTGGCATTATAGGTCAGCTGATTGGGATAGGATGCGGTCTTTCTTTGCATCCTACCCTTGGGGGCGCGTTTTCGTCTCGTAGGACGACGTTGTTGCTGATTCTGTCGCTGTTGTGGTACTCCAGGATATGGAACTTTTTATTCTTTCCTCTGTGGTCCATTGGGTGCAAAAAAGTCATTTTTATACTAAATTATAAGCTACAAATGTGCTACTAAAGCATTGTGATTATGTCATCCATTCCATCCTCCCATATATTGCTTTGTAGATGGGAATTTCGCTGTAGTTGCCACGCTAGGAAGACAACCTTCTTGTTGGCAACCTTAGTTTTTTATTATTTAAGTTATTAACAGGAAGGTGTTGTTACTCATATTCTACTTCGATTTCCCTATGTCACCTCTTTCGACATCCACGGGACGAAATGAGATAGTGGATATTCGTACACCGCCACTACATGGTTAAATTGTAATTACTTTTTGTTTTATGGGAGAAGAGGGGGCAAACATTCGTACGGATCGCCTGATGGTAAGTGACTACCGTCACCTGTCAACAACTGGAATACCACTGAAGATATCTAAGTCGTATCGGTCGGGAAAAATCACCGGTAATAAACTACTCCACAGAGATGTCGTACAAGAAAGAAAAACCCTAGTAAACGCACGCACGCACGCGCGCACGCACGCACGCATGCACACACACACGCACGCACGCACGCACGTACTCACCCACCCACATACACACACACAAACATACACACACACACACACACACACACACACACTCACACACATACAAGTGACAAACATATTGTTGTTTAATCAATATTGTTACTGTTAGTTTGTTTGTCTATCAGTTTTATAAAATAATTAGTTTAATATGTTTGTGATTTTTATCACTCATGACATTAAACACAGTTATTCTGTGAACTTGTTTTAACATCATTTACTAATAGCAATACATCTCTGGCACGGTAATTTCTTCCGCAACTCTTCCAACTTACGAAAATGTATTTATTTATTTATAAAATGACGTTCAATATCAGTTATTAACATATAGATCAGTTATGATGTAAATACTAACTTACCTTTACTTTACATTGCAGACAAAAAAGATTACATGCTGAATCTTAACTGGGGCACATTTACACTGTCACTCCATAAAATCACCATAACAGGATATTCGCAGTAGAACCAGAGTAACTAACATAGCCCATGAGATAGCAAGATGAAGTGGCAACGGGCCGGCAATATAATTCGAAGAACTGACAACGGATGGGTAAGAAAGGTTCTCAAGTGGAAATCTCATACAGGTAAATGAAATGAAGGACGGCCCCCCATTAGACGGAGTGACGACTTGGTAAGATATGCTGGAAGTCTTTTGATGCAGGTTGCTCAGGACAGTGCTTTGAGTATTCTTTGGTTAGGCCTATGTTCAGCAGTAACCTTGTGAAGTATGATAATTATGAAAAAATCAACATTGCTTATATTTTAATGTTCCCCATTCAATACATTTATGTACGTTACACCAAAAATGTAAAAACTGCTGTGTTATTTAGATTTTTCGTGTAAATGAATGTAATTCTTATGAGAAATACATTATTTCAATCCTCAAATTTAAAAGCACCCAAATAATTTTTACGTTAATTTGAGGCATACCATCTAAGTCCTCAGAGGCGACAACACGTCTGCATGGTATGTCAGATAAACAAGAAGATCACCAACTGAGCGATTCCGACGGAAACCATACTGGTAGTCACTAATTAGCTGGTGTTTTTTAAGATTCCAAATGTGCTGGCTGTTAATAATGAACTCTATTATTTTGAAAAAAAGGAGGTTATGGCGATAGGTGGCGATAGTTGTACGGATCAGATCGATTAACTTTTCTATACATCAAAATATGTGCACTTGACCGATTTTCGTTTTTAAATAAATTCTATAATTTTCTTTTTGGAATTGAAACCAAAATCGATAAAAATATTGGCTTAATATAAAAGTCTTTGAAATTTTAGCAAAGCCTTTTCAATTCACAAAAGAGCTCCGCTGAGCTATTTATGGTTCAAGGTTTTTAATCGAGTCATTGATGGAGAGGAATTAATTTGAAGCTAATATTATGTGCTTCAAAAAAGTAGAAGTGGCTCCGAATTAATCAGACTCGTTAAATAGTCTATCCGTCAGTCATATCGTCCTAAAATTAAATTTGACTAAAATTGTCTAAATAGCTTGTGGAATATTTTTTTGTTTTTTTCAGTCTTGGTATTGAGTCACTATAGATTCTAACAATAGAGCCCTAACACAAGTTATTAATTATCGTGGCTAGAGGATCTCTTATTGTCCTCATATCTTATACACTACGTTAAAGCCTACCTTCGATCATCATCATCATCATTACAGCCCTTCACAAGTCCACTGCTGAACATAGGCCTCCCCCAAGTAATGCCACAAAGCACGGTCCTGAGCCACCTGCATCCATCGACTTCCTGTATATCTTACCAGGTCGTCACTCCATCTAGTGGGGGGTCGCCCTACACTACGCCTACCGGTACGGGGCTGCCACTCGAGAACCTTTCTTCCCCATCGGTTATCGGTTCTTCGAGCTATATGGCCGGCCCATTGCCACTTCAGCTTACTAATCCATTGGGCTATGTCGGTCACTCTGGTTTTACTGCGGATATCCTCATTTCTGAGTCTATCACGCAGAGAAACTCCGAGCATAGCCCTCTCCATAGCTCGCTGAGCGACCTTGAGCGTCCTCATACGACCAGCAGTGAAGGACCACGTCTCAGATCCGTAAGTCATCACTGGCAACACGCACTGGTTGTACAATCTAGTTTTTAGAGATTGAGGTATACCTGACGAGAAGATATGTCGTAATTTCCCGAACGCTGCCCAGCCGAGTTGAATCCGTCGATTGACCTCTCGGTCGAAGTTGGACTTACCTAGTCGGACTATTTGTCCCAGGTAAACGTACTCGTCAACAATTTCGAGCATAGTGCTCCCAACAACTACCGGCATAGGTGTGACATGGACATTAAACATGATCTTTATTTTGTCCATGTTCATCTTAAGACCTATCCGTTGGGTAGGTCTTAAGATGAACATGGACAAAACAAAGACATAGTGCCTATTGAGGTCATTGAGCATAGTTCTTAAGTCCTCCAGCGATTCTGCCATAAGGACTATATCGTCGGCAAATCGAAGGTGAGTGATGTACTCGCCATTGATGTTAATACCGTATCCTTTCCAGTCTAGGAGCCCGAAAACGTCTTCCAAAGCAGCGTTGAAGAGTTTCGGGGATATAACGTCACCCTGTCTTACACCTCTCTGCAGTTGGATAGGTTTCGAGCTCTGGTTCTGTACTCGGATAGCCATCGTAGCCCTACTGTACAAACACTTCAGCACTTCGATATACCGACAGTCAACTTGGCACCGCTGAAGGGACTGCAGCACCGCCCAAATTTCGACGGAATCAAAGGCTTTCTCATAGTCCACATACGCCAGGCAAAGTGGCAAATTGTACTCTTCAGTCTTCTGCACAATCTGCCGCAGGGTATGTATGTGGTCTATGGTACTGAAGCCTTTTCGGAAACCGGCTTGTTCGGGAGGCTGGAAGTCGTCGAGTCTGCGTGCGAGACGATTCGTAATGACTCTCGAAAACAGCACGTAGACGCGGCTCAGAAGGGAAATCGGTCTGTAGTTCTTCAAGAGAGCGGTGTCGCCTTTCTTAAAGAACAAGACCACCGCACTTCTGCTCCACGCCTCTGGAGTAGTGCCACCATGGAGGACGGAATTGAAGAGCCTCTGAAGGACTTCAAGTACCGGTGTTCCAACCGCTTTCAGAAGCTCCGCTGTAATTCCATCCTCGCCTGGGGCCCTGCCGTTTTTAAGGTGCTGGAGAGCCATTCTAATCTCGCTTAGACTGACGTCCGGGATATCATCGGAATAGTGTCGGATAACATCGCAATACCTACCTATCGCAATACGCTACCTTCGATAATATCGCAATATCCTTCCCATAATAAGTGGTACATAATTTACGTGATTGAAATTGGGAGGACTATAAATAGAATGTGGTCATAGTTCAATTACAATATAATTGTAATGCTTGTCAACACTATGATTTTACTAATGTTAAATGTGTTTTATAAACCAAAACATTGTTGTATAAGGGTAGCTAGGCAGTATAAGGGGGGCTATTGTTTGTTGAGGTAAGGGTGACAATCGAAGACACATTCCACCTGATGGTAAGAGAATGCTGCCGCTGAGCTCTTGATATCCCGATACCAGTAAAAAGGATCACCTGTTCTTAAATTCATGATTCGGGATACCCTAGAGTTATGCTGCTATTTCACGCTGGTATTGTGTGCGAGCATGGTCTTTCACTGGTTAAGCTTACCCATTCGTATTGTTAATAAAGTAATATACAATGTTGAAGAATAATCCGCAAAATTATCAATAAGTTACCTAGATAGGCAATAATAAACGGAACCATTCGTACACCTCCCACTTGCACTGACTTTCAGCGCAGTAAAATTATTATGTATATATATTATATAATAATTTTACTGAGTGGCCCACAATTTTTTTTGCGAATTTAAGGATTTATAATAAGACATGGCAAAATGTCGGCGAAAAGGGCAAAACAACGTCTGCATGGCAAGCTAGCTATATATATATATATATATATATATATATATATATATATATATATATATATATATATATATATATATATATATATATATATATATATATATATATATATAGTGTTAAATTATTATATACTTATTTGCAGGAATTGAATTGAACAAATAAATGTTCAAAAATCGTAACACATTAAACTCAAATTCTCAGCATCTAACACTGTATTCACGTCGTTTAGACGAGACAGATGGCTCACGAGCGACGTATTGTGCCATATAAAAGTTACGCAATATTTCATGTTGAAACATTGTGATCACATTTGTTTTTTGCTAAATTCACCCTTAAGCTAGAAAATATACAGTCTCTAAGCATGTTGCTTTTTCATAGAATAATAATGATAAACTAGCATACAGTGCATCTGATAGTAGGCGGATACTGCAGCCCTTAGATATCGAAATCTATCTCCAATAAAGACGTACGTAAGGATGACGTACGACTTCGTATAAGTTACCTTATACGAAGTTGTGTGAGATAGAATGCTTTGTTGCCAGTGAAAAGTGTTACCGGTTCTTTACACGCTTTCTTACACTATCAGTAACAAAGCAAATTATGCTGCTATTTTACGCTGGTAATCTCTGAGAGCGTGTACAAAGTGGTGATGGATTCGAATCCACCTTTCGACTACTATTGTGAACCACTCCTGACATAAGCATTTTTAGATTATCTGGAGTGGTTAAAAGGTATTTATATATTTTTTTTCTAATACTAATAGTCTAATATTGAGGATAACACGTTTTTTTACTATTGTTTGATAAATAGTTAAATCATTGATTTTCTTTACAAAGTACTTCTCTTACATTTCATCTTCAACCGCCTGGCGCATAATTGTGGTAAATGAACATTTCAAGTAGCCTCTAGGGGTCAAAACTCGGTTTTCTCGCGTACTATTGTTTTTAAAGAAACATTTATTTCCCTAGCTCTCTATTGGCTCTTTAGTCTTAAGTGTAATAATTATAGAACATACTTTTATAGAATAAGAGCAAAAGTGAGGAAACGAGCACACAGATTCTGCGGCCCAAGGAAACTTATATCTAGTCTCTTTCAATATGTAGTTTACTTACGGTGTATATAAAGTACACCATGTTTTCCCATGCGTTTTGTAAGAGGAGATGGAGAGACAGATGATAGGCATCAGCATCTTTCTGATAACAACTCAAAATAATAAAAAATGAGGTCGTCAACTACGACAAATGCCTTATGAGGCAATGTATGGGGTAACTTCTCTTCAGCAGAGGACTTTATAGGCTGTGGTGGATGATTGGAATGCATGTAGATGTATTTTCACGTATGAAGAATATAGAATGCCTCGATACCATTAAAAGAGTTTTCGTCTTTAAACGCTGCAGCATTATGCTTAATTTAAGCTGCTATTCCGTAAAAGGATGGTTTATCTACGTTCGAGCCGATCTATATGTGTTGCTACCATAATACAGCAGCAGCGCAGCTTTTCCATATACAATATACTAGATATTTTATTATATATATATATATATATATATATATATATATATATATATATATATATATATATATATGTATTTATAAAGTTAAAGGCTATGTACGTCCCACTGTTAGGTAGCGGTCTCTTTTCTATTCAAACGGATTATGGAGCTAAAAATTCGCCACGAAGCTCCAGTCTGTGATTTAGTATGTCTTATTTTTTTCGCACATGCAGGTTTTCACACGATGTTTTCCTTTTCTACCAAACTTGGACTTATGGAAAAGAATACCAAAAGCGATTTTTTCGGACCGATACAACTGATAAATAAGAAAACAACCTTTTATTTTAAAAGGTCAGCAAGGCAAGCAATTCTCTATGTGTTGCAGTTGTTCAAGGGTGGCGGTAGTCACTTACTATCAGGTGAACTTTATGCTCGTTTGCAATAAAAAAAACTTCAATTAACAATTTCATTGATGGAACTTAGCTACACCGGTTCTTTCAGTATTTATTAGATATGGCTTACTAAAGTCTGATAAAACCTTAATAAGCCATATCGTTTAAATGATAAACCAGCATATAGTGCACCTGATTATAAGCGGATATTGCAGCCCATAGATATCAAAATCTATCTCCAATAAAGACTTAAAATTTAGGTGCGTAATCACCTTATAGGTGATTGTGTGAACTGGGATAGAATGCCTTGTTGCCATTAAAATTGTATATATAATATTTATGCATTTGAAAAAACAAATAATCTCAATTTCTATTTTCCTTCACACGAAGAAGCAAACTGGGTCTTGTTTGGTGTATTCATATAACCTTATCTTGATTAAATTAATGGTATATAACCTTTAAGAATTCAGTTCAAATTCAAAACTCAGATAAACATCTTAATTTAGAACCACAATATTAAATAAATATCCAAATATTTTAGAACAATAAGACTATTTACCGAAAGGTTCGTACATAATATTATCACAATGTCTTGCATAAATGGCTAATCTCCGTTGAAATAGGTCGGCACGACACAAATTCTCTATAGAGGACTTTATCGACGGGTATGTTGGAAAAAGTAATAAAAAATAATGGTATTCAACGCTCAAAATCCTTTACATTTGAATATTCAAATACTAAAATACGTGAAAAACACTGGGAAAAAATTAAGAGACTAAAATAAAGTACAGAAGGTTGGGTAGTAGTAGATTAAATGATTTACGAGACAAAATAAACGATTAAAACTTTTTATTGAAATAATATCGACTGTCAATATTTATATTTTAACGCTTAGCCCACTGCGCGACCATGGTGACCATGGTTGTCATTGTATTGCCCCGCCAACCCGCCTCTCCTCGCTCGAGCATCGAGCGAACGTGCTAATGCTGGTGCTACACTAACGGGAAATTTCAATGCCTATAAACGCACAAATGTAACGCGATAAAGTTGGCTACGCTCGAACGCTCCATGTCATTAAATTTCAATGCTATTAAATGGCGTCAAAGTTGTTGTTAATGTTCCTTGAAGACTTTTTATATTTGTTAAAAATGGTTCTATTAAAAACCATTAGGTTTTCTTTTGCCTTTTTAACTCTTCAATAGTTGTGTTTAAAGAAAACAATTGGATAATTCGTCGCAAAGCATCATTTTGCGCAATACGATTCTTAAAACTTTTAAGTCTCGGATCGCATAAACATCCGCTCTGTATGCAGAATCTTAAGAAACTTTATTATTGTTCCGCTCCATCACAGATATACGTGCAACCTTGTTGCGCTCATCGTAGACAGTCAGACAAACGTAGTGTGGCCGCTTCAACGTGTTATTTCGTGCGTTAATCTCTTTGATGTACCGCTACTCAAGTTATCGCCAAACGGCAAACGGCATTGTTAATATCATTGTCAAATTAATGCGTTAAGTCGTGGCCACACCTACATTCAACGTCCATTAACGCGATAATTAACGGCATTTCTCGTTAGTGCGGCCCCAGAATATAATTGTACAAAACTGATGAAATAAACAATCTTCGTATTGCACAATCGGAAAAGTGAGATCATAATAGTCACCTAGGACTTTATGTGCCCTTTCAAATGAGTTCAAACACGATCGTCCTATCTAGTGGCGTCACTGAGATCCTATATCCACCTTGGTGTTGCACCATCAGAAAGGTGAGATCATAATAGTCACCTAGGTCTTTATGTGCAATTTCAAGTGAGTTCAAACAGGTTCGTCCTATTTAGTGGCGTCACATAGATCCTATATCCACCTTCGTATTGCACCATCAGAAAGGTGAAATCATAACATTCACCTAAGTCTTTATGGGCTTTTTCGAATGAGTTCAAACACGCGTGTGTGTGTAGTGGTGTAGTGACGTCACTGAGATCCTATACCTACTTTCGGAGTCTACGATCAGCTTGGTGATATAATCATAATCATCTAGGTCTTCAGGAAGCTTTTTGAAAATAAGTTGAAAAAAAAACACGATGGTTCCACGTAGCATCACTAAGATTCTTTACCCATCTTCTGAGTCAATCATAAGGAAAGTGACATCATCACAGTCACCGTAGTCTTCACCCTCCATCAAATGAATTCTATAAATATATAAAATAATGTTACGAGCTTGAGGTTCGCAACAATAAAAATTGCCGATAGAATTACCTAAATTAACACTATAATTTTCTTTACAGAAATTAAACCTTGGAACACCTATAATTAATCACACTGATTCACTTTATTCCGCTCCGAAGCTTCGCTTGTCTCGCCAAATTCAGTACTTCCCCGATCAAGTATTTCAGCGCCTTTATATATTTAAAAATATAATAATTATAGGGCTCTTCCACGAAAACATCCAGAATATTCCAGAATATTCAAGTAAATTCGCGCGTCAATCGACCAAGCGCAGAAAATTCGAGTCTCAGCTTCTAGAAGCTTAGTTCCTCGTTTCGACAACAGATGGCGCTGTCGGTTGAAAGATTAGTGGTGTCATTTTCTGGAAGGCTCTTTCCTAGCTCTGTTACCCGACACTAGATGGCGCTAGTGCCAGATGTCAACTTAGCCGTGCAACAATAATAATAATCTAAATTACATATAAATCATGTATGTAGCTACTACTAGGCTGAACTAAAAGTATCGGGAGTAGAATATTTCCACTAGTCCTGTCATATTAAAATCTTTTTAATTGAAAAATCCTTATTTTAAAAATCGAATACCATTTACTTATTCAAAAAAAAGATTCTCGGTCTTGTCACAAGGTTTTGTCCAACTTGTTTAGTCGTTGAAAAAATAGAATTGACTTGAGAAAATTCAAGAGCGATGATTTTTTATGACTTTCGAAGTGGTTTAACACAAAAACAGTGTGTTGACCGGACGATTTCTGCATTTGGTGATAAAGCCCCATTCAAAACCACAATTTATCGCTGATTTGCTAAATTCCAACGTGGAGGTGTCAAGCTCAGTGATGATCCCCGTCAAGGTCGTCCAAAAAATGCAGTCACCAAAGAAAACGTTTGTTTCGTTAACTGATTGAGAAAGATCGACATGTGACATACCGCGAAATTTAGGCAACTTTAGAAATTGGCATGTGTCAAATACAAATAATCTTGTATGAACAATTACGTGTAAAAAAGTTGTTTTCCCGATGGATACCGCATTCGCTCTGTGAAGAGCAAAAAAGCGGCTTCCGTTACTTGGTGCGTCAGAACTCTCGAAAGATTCCACGCAGGATCCTCAAATGCTGTATACAACATCGTATCAGATGACAAATCCTGGATATATGCGTGCGAACCCGAAACAAAAAAAACCAGTCACGAGTTTGGGTGTTCAAAAGGAGTTAAAGCCAACAAAAATTGTTCGTTCACGGAGTGTTGCAAAAAAAATGGTGGCCACGTTGGTCTCTAAAACCGGCCATGTTACGACTATTCCTCTTGAGGGACAAAGAAAGGTTAATGTAGAATGGTATGCTAGCATTTGTTTGCCAAATGTCGTTTCTGAACTCCGTAAAGAGAACTGCAACCGCCGCATCATCCTCCATCACGGCAATGCGAGTTCTCACACCGCACACAGAACAAAAGAGTTTTTAGAGCAAGAAAACATGAAATATTAGACCATCCGCCATACAGCCCCGACATAAGCCCTAGTGATTTCTATACTTTCCCTAAAATAAAGAATAAATTGCGTGGACAGAGATTTTCATCACCTGAAGAAGCTGTGGACGCCTACAAAACGGCCATTTTTGAGACCCCAACTTCCGAATGGAATGGTTGCTTCAATGATTGGTTCCATTATATGGAAAACTGTATCGAATTTCGCGGAGAATACTTCGAAAAGCAATAAATACATTTTTAAATAGTAATGTTGTGTCAATTCCTTGATTCCCGAAATTTTCAGTGTACTAGCTAAGAAAGTAAGAAAGTAGGTACTTACCAGTAGTTAAAACGAACTGAAGCCAGAGGATTACGGCGCGCCCGGAAAACTGCGTGGAGTGCCATCAGTTAAAAAATTTTACTTAAGATTTCGGACTCACGATCAGTTTTTGGATTTACGACTGAGCAGTTTTAACTGACAGTGTAACCCCAAAAATCCGAGCGTTGTCGTCAGTTGAAAATTTCAATTTTTAAAATTTCAACTGCCGTTTTTAAAGTGCTGGAGAGGCATTCTAATTTCGCTCGGATTGACGTCCGAGATATCATCGGAATAGTGTCGGATAAGACTTGCTCTTAGATCGTTACTCACACTTGCATGTGGCTCCAATGATGATGTGTACAGCTGGCCATAGACCCTCTCAATCTCACTCAAAATCTCAGTCTTCAGCTTTAATAGTTGGATCTTTAGCAGACAGATCTCTGGCAAAAACTTTGGAGCCCTGGTTCCGCTCGATCGCTTCTTCAATTCGAGTGGTATTAAAGTTGCGAAAGTCTCGCCGCATGCGTTTGGAGATCTGTCTATTCAATTGCTTGTATGCTGTCAAATCTTTTGACGATTGCAGCCTTATCTCCCGTCTCTCAGCCATGGGATTAAGAGTGTGATCGGAGAGTTTTTGCGTTCTTCTGCGAGGGATCTTGAAGAACTTAGCACCGACCGCATGGTCCTCTTTCCATCTCCACGAGATTGTCATTCATATTGTCCACTGCATTGCAATCTTCTAGGCACTGAAAGCGGCTACTTAACTTGAGCTGAAAGGTTTCGGGATTCTGGGTTATAGCACGAGGAGGACAGAGCGTTGACTTTATCAGACGAGACCTCTCCAACTTAACGTTTAGATTCAGTGTGACTCCAACCATTCGGTGATCGCTTCCAGTTTTCACCCCTGCGATCACTGAGATATCACTGAATAGTTAGCGTCTGGTCGTCATAATGAAGTCGATCTCATTTTTTTCGAACCTTTGAGGCTTAGTATGTATAGCCTACAGGTAATTGTTCCGGGTCTGGATGTTTGTTCTTGGGAAATTTATGTTTTTTTTTTTTTTTTTTTTTTTTTTTTTTTTTTTTTTTTTTTTTTTTTTTTTTTTTTTTTTTTTTTTTTTTATATAGAAGAGGGGGCAAACGAGCATGCGGCTCACCTGATGTTAAGTGACTACCGCCGCCCATGATCAACCGCAACACCAGGAGAATTGCGGGTGCGTTGCCGGCCCTTTAGAAAGGAGTAAGCTCTTTTCTTGAAGGTCCCCAGGTCATATCGGTCCGGAAAAATCGCCGATGATAAACTATTCCACAGAGAGGTTGTACGTGGAAGAAAACTCCTTGTGAAACGTACAGTGGTGGACCGCCAAGCATCCAGATGGTGTGGATGGTATTGGGACGTTTGCCGTGTCGTGCGTTCACGAAATTTGGCGGCTGGGATTAATCCGAACAATTCCTCAGAGCACTCCCCGTGATAGATGCGATAAAATACGCAAAGAGATGCAACATCTCTTCGCAACGCCAGTGAATCGAGCCGATCGGAAAGCACTCGGTCGTCGACGATTCGAGCCGCTCTGCGCTGGATGCGGTCAAGTGGAAGGAGCTGGTACTGGGGAGCCCCAGCCCAGAGATGGGAACAGTATTCCATGTGCGGCCGAACCTGCGCCTTGTAAAGTTGCAGGCGGTGTGCCGGCATGAAATACTGTCCCGCTCTGCTGAGCACGCCAAGCTTTTTAGAGGCCAATTTGGCCTTCCCTTCCAAGTGACCACGAAACTACACGTCACTCGATATGTCGACGCCGAGGATTCCGATACTGGCTGAGGCAACAAGGGGAGTGCCTTGAAACTGAGGGGATACGACAAAGGGGTTCTTTTTAGCGGTTAACGCGCAAACTTGTGTCTTCTGGGGGTTAAACTGGACTAGATTTAGTCGTCCCCAATCCGAGACTCTGTTCAGCAAAGACTCGACTTCAGACACAAGTTTGTCCCGGCACTCGGAGACGTTTTCCCGAGAAATATTGGCTCGGCCGGTGTAAAGAGCATCACCAGTGCTGTCATCTGCATAGCAATGAATGTTACGGGTATGCAACATATCATTGATATGCAGAAGAAACAGCGTTGGCGATAGCACGCAGCCCTGTGGAACACCATCATTAATAGGCTTGCAATCGGAGCTTGCACCGTCTACAACGACCTTGATGCTCCGATCTGCAAGAAAGCTGGTGATCCAATTGCACAATTTCTCGGGAAGCCCATAGGAAGGGAGCTTCGAAAGAAGCGCTTTGTGCCAAACCCGATCGAAGGCCTTCGCAATGTCCAAACTAACGGCCAATGCCTCCCCCTTGAACTCTACTGCCTCCGCCCATCTGTGAGTGAGGTAGACCAGAAGATCACCAGCTGACCGACCACGGCGAAAACCGTATTGGCGGTCACTAATCAGCTGGTGATCCTCAAGGTACCTCATAAGCTGGCGGTTTACAATGGACTCCATTGTTTTGGAGAACAAGGAGGTGATGGCGATTGGCCGGTGTTGGACGGGTCTGAGCGGTCGCCTTTTTTAGGGATCGGGTGGACGAAAGCCGTCTTCCATGATTTTGGGACTACGCCTAGGGAGTAGGAGTACCGGAAAAGACGCGTTAAAACCGGTGCCAACTCTGGAGCACACGTCCTCAGCACAATTGAGGGGATTCCGTCAGGCCCACTCGACTTGTGGATGTCCAGGGAGAGGAGTGCTTTGCGAACCGAGCGCTGTGTGAACTGCACTTCCGGCATGGAGCACTCACACCGCGGGATGGTCGGCGGCGTACTCCCCCCGTCATCGAGAGTCGAGTTAGACGCAAAGAAGGAGCCTAGAAGATCGGCTTTCTCCTTTGCAGTATGGGCCAGTGAGTCGTCCTCCCTGTGCAGAGATGGAAGAGATGGCTGACAGAAATTCCCCTGGACAGCCTTGGCGAGAGACCAGAATGCACGGGTTCCAGAAGGAAGGCGAACTAGTTTCTCGCCAATTCTGCCTATGTGCTCTGACTTTGCCTTGGCAATGACTCTTTTGAAGGACCTAAAGGCGGAATTATACTTCTTTTTTAGAGCGCTGGTGTTTACATCCCGGGACGCTGATGCATCAACCCAGGCTTGGTAGCACTCCTGCTTATAGCATGATGCTATTTTACAGGAGCGACCAAACCATGGCTGAGATTTGCCTCCAATGGGCACCACAGAGGAAGGAATAAAAAGTTCCATACCCTGAAGTACCACATCAGTAACAGAATCCGCAACAACGTTGGGATCATCCGGCGAGAAGCAAACCCGCCCCCAAGGGTAGGATGCAAAGAAAGACCGCATCCCATCCCAATCGGCTGACCTATAGTGCCAAACACGGCGGCAGCCTGCAGAATGCAACCGCGATTTCAGCGTGAGTGGCACAACACTCCGGATCAGACAATGGTCCGAGGAGCCTAAAGGGGCGTCGAAGGAAATCTGATATCCGTCCGGGTGAGAGGTCAGCAGAAGGTCCAACAGGGAAGGTGCATGATCCTCCACATCTGGAATCCGCGTAGGCGAAGTAACCAGTTGTGTCAGACCATATGCCAAGGCAAAATCATGAACAGATCTCCCCGCATGATCGGTTAAACGTGAACCGAGCCATTCGGCGTGATGGGCGTTAAAGTCGCCGAGGATCACGATCTCTGCGGAGGGGATCTGCTGTAGCAACGAATCTGCAGCCATTTGGACGTGGTCGAAGAGTCGGTCTGTTTCGGCATTACCGCTGTGGGACCTATAGAGGCACCCGTAGACGCGCGAATGGTCGTCGCTGTCTACGCGTAGCCAAAGGATGGACAGGTCCGAACCTTCAAGTCTGCCGAGGCGTCGAGAACAGATGTCCTCTCTGACGTAAACGCAAACTCCAGCCCGAGGCACAAAGGAGTGTTCCAGTTTGTACCCCGGGTAGGAGAGATACGAAACATCGGCCGGAGAGGACACCTGCGTCTCGGTCAGAAAGAGCAGAGCCGGCCTCGCCGTCTCGAGATGGTAGTGGACGGCGTTTAGGTTGGAGTGAAGTCCCCTGATATTGCAGAAATTCACGGACAGCGTGGCAGGGGTCGCCTTGGTCTTGTTGCTCCGTTTGCCCCGAGCAGTTGTAGTCTTGAGCGGAATTTCGCCCCCCCCAGAATACGCGGGGCAGCCTGAGCACCCACGCTCAGAAGTGGAGAAACATGGTCGTGGATGCTCAGCGAGGGATTCTCCAGGGGTGCTGGTACCCTCCTGGGGTAGTCTATCTTTATTTAATTCCGCTACCATGTTGATGGGGGGGGGGGGATTTGGGCCTCCGGCCACCTGCACTCACCAGACGAAACGTGGAAGCAGAACTTCCACTTCACGCCGGTATTCTGTGAGGTCGTGGTACCACCCCGGTTTGAGCCGGCCCATACGTGCAACAGCAAAGCTGCCGCATGGCTCTACCACTGTTGTGTTGTAAACTGCCCCCACGATACAGGAGAAATCCTAGTGTTGAGGTAACGTTGTGTAAAAAAAAAGAAAAAAAAATTGAAAATATCCTATTTCATGTCTTGGTCCGAAGTCCTCAGAGCTGAAAGGTTTCAGGATTTTGGATTATAGCACGAGGGGAACAGAGCATTGACATCATTAGACGAGACCTCTCCAACTTAACGTTTAGGTTCAGTGTGACTCTAACCATTCGGTGAATGCTTCCAGTTTTCACCCTTGCGATCACTGAGATATCACTGAACAGTTGGCCTCTGGTCGTCATAATGAAGTCGATCTCATTTTTTTCGAACACTTGGGGCTCAGTATGTATAACCTACAAGTAATTATTCCGGGTCTGGATGTTTGTTCTTGGGAAATTCATGTTTGTAAACTGCCCCCACGATACAGGAGAAATCCTAGTGTTGAGGTAACGTTGTGTAAAAAAAGAAAGAAAAAAAAATTGAAAATATCCTACTTCATATCTTGGTCCGAGGTCTTCAGAGGTGACAACGCATCTGTAGCCTTCTTTGTTTGAAGTTGACTGCAGGTGTCTGTGAACTGCAGTAGCCACTTACCATCAGGTGAACTGCAAATTCGTTTGTTACTTCAGGTTTACAAAAGGAATCTATCAGAATTATCTCAAGATTTTATTAATAACTTGATAAGGAGTATGTTATGGATACTAGAAATAGTTCAAAAAACTAGATAGGGAAACGCTAAGTACTGATATAACCCACGATAGCCTTTCTAAGCATTTATGAAAAAAAAATTAAATAAAAAATATTTATTTCCTGTAAAAGTTTTCTTTCTATTCTCTTAATTTGTTTATTTTTCGAAGTGAAAACTTCTATAATGGCGTTGTACACTTTTTTGTAATAGGTAAAAAATGTTAAACTTGCGTCAGGACACGTGACCCTGATCGAAAATGCATAAGATGGATGGAGAGAAAGAGACAGCCGGCGCGGCGTATGAGAAGAAGTATCCCCCTCTCTTTCTACGGCGCGGCGAAAATGTATGCCTGCGCCTTCTGTGTCATTTAGTTGTGTACGATAGCGCTGTGGCGGCGCTATATATATATATATATATATATATATATATATATATATATATATATATATATATATATATATGTATATATATATATATATATATAATGGTAACGAATGGCGATCACTTACTTTCTATAGCATCTTAGTAAGTGAATTTAAAACGAATTTAATAAATAATACGATGCCGTTAAAAGACTATTTAAAAACCCAAAAAAATATATGGTGGATATTGGCGTTTGGCCTTCAACCACCAAACTGCTGGTTCAAATGTATTAAATAATGTTATGCGGTGCGGCTATTAGTTTAAATAGAACAGTGGACTGTATATGAGCGCGGTGCGAGCGGTGAATGGAATTTAATTTATTCGTGATACTGCAAATCCCCTAAATTCGGGATATAGGAAGGACGTGAAGGAATGCATGTGCACCCACCTGGACTTCTGCTGATCTGCCTCGTGTCTCGATGGCTGCCGGCTGTCTTCACACTTATCAACTTCACAGATAATCACGAAATATAGCGTTATTGCAAATGTCTATACTTTTTACTATATGCTTGTATACTTCAAGGCCGAACAAAATGTAAATAAACATTACAAAAATAAAATTTACATATTAATACGCCCCAGACATCTAAATCTTAGTCTTATAAATTTTTTTAACGATTTTATCAGCCAATTTTTACTTCCCGTCTCGATCCACTTCATTTTCTAATTTGTTATTAATAGCTATTGTTACAGATGAACAATACCAAATCTGTAAAAATACTGTTTATAGAAATTTTCTTTTAGAAATTCCATTTAAAACTCTTGTTACTAGTAAAACTGTGAGTATGAGTTTATGGTATTTGGACGTAATTAGATTTTAAGGTAAATTTTTTGAACGTATTACTATCACTACAGCCCAACAAGAGTCCAAAGCTGCACAAACCCCCACCCCCTTTATTGACATTCCTCAAAGTGTGGTCCTTAAAAACCTTCATCCATCGGCTAACTGCATGTTTCATAAGTTCGTCATTCTATCCGCCACAGGGTTCGCTGGTTTCACTCAACATTGCGCTTTAAAGTACAAGGCTGTCACTTGAGAGCCTTTCTTCTCCATTGGTTGTCGTTTCTTCTTAGCCTGCCATTTTTGGCCATTTTTCAGCTTACTGCCTATGTCAGTTATCTTGCGGTTGAGGGCTGCGGGTTCGAATCACACAAGGCTCAGTTTAGGTATCTGTATGGTCTATAAACAAATATTTCAGGTCTAAAGATTTACGCTCGTGCAATTTATAATCTTAACTGCCTCCACGATACAAGAAAAAATCTAGTGTATGTGTAATCTAGTATCCTAATCAGTTAAAATTATCACCAAATCTATCCCACATTGAGATCCACACATACGTACATACATTCGTATGAACGTCCACCTGAAATTAGTCAGAAGAGCTTCCTGGGATCTCAAAACGTCGATATCTGATAAAACTCGATTTTCGAAAATCGGGGTAAAACCAATAACTTCCCTTTTTTGAAAATTTTCAATTTTCTTAGTGGGAAGTTAATAACTTAAAGCTAAATTTTTTAAAACAAACTTATTCTCTGCCGTATTATGTTATAAATACAAGCTGCCTTTCCCTGAATGGTTGAACTGATTTTTTGTGTGTGAAAAGAACCAGCGCTCTTGTCTCTGACGGTGACGACAAGTTGCAGATAACATTAGAAAGTAGTATACAGAAAACTGGACGAATATCATAATAGTCTTAAGATATCTACTGGACGAAGTGCTAGCTACTCAAAACATTGTGCACCAATATAAAGTAAAAAGCCACAAAATAGTTGTATCTTTAAAAGAAGCCTTGGAGTTTGCTAACAGAATAAGAATATTCGCAAAATTGAAAAGTGCCCGCCTCATAAGTGTTTAAAGTGTTTTCAGAATATTTTAATATTTGCCTATAAATTATCCAAAATTCTTCTATCTATATTATATCAATCTATATTGAAATTTTTACTTTTTTAATAGAATAAGGGTGACAAATGAAGACACAGTTCACCTGGTGGTAATGAGACGCTGTAGCTCATAGCCATCTACATTTTTCCTCAATTTAGAATCAAAATTCTAATATGGAATACCTCTTTTCAAGTAAAATGGGTTCCCACATACATCATACCAAACACAACAGTATTAAGCTGCTTTTTCATGCTGGTGTTCTGTGAGAGCGTGGTCCTAACCTGATCGACATGACCCAATTCTGCTGTAACCATAGTAGAGCTGCAGCGTGATTTTACTACGTACTTTTTATATCACCCGCTATTTAAAATTCTTCGACGATACCTTCCTCTTAAAATAAAAAAAATTGACCAATAATGCGATAGAAATAAATTCCGGTACCCATTCCCAGCAAATTACTGCCGCCGCTTATTTTTAGGATTATTTCCTGAATTAATAGCCAGGAAAGGAAGGACGTGTATCACAATTTTTACCTTCAGAAGTGATTTATTACACGCAGGAATCAGCTGAAGACACTTGTTTAGACGACTGCCCCAGAATGATATTCGGTGGTATGTATGTATGTACGTAATTATATCTTTTTATTTGACACGCTCTATAGCCTACGCGGCTTGATCGATTTTATATATTTTATAAAATGTTTTTCTTTTCGGTAAACTTTTTTAGGCAATCGGGTTATTTTTATTATTGTTTTAACCATTTATATTGTTTTAAAAATAGATTATTACGTATATTTATTTTTGAAAGAATTAATTTAATAGCGAGTTCGACCGGTGAAAGCCCACTGAATGCCAGCGTAAAATGACAGCTCAATTCTATTGTGTTTCATATGTTGAGTATAGAGAACACTTTTTTTCTGGAAACGAGGCATTTTATCTTACATAGTTCGCAGGGGTGGCAACTCATTTATATTTTGATTCTTAATTGAGGATAGATATGGACGTCTACGAACCACAACATCCACTCAAAATGAAGTGGACTGTGTGCTCCTTTGCAACCCTTATTCTATTTGGAAAAAAAACATTTTAATAGGATAGGAGACAAAGGATCACACTATCCACCTAATGGTAAGTGATAACTGTGGCCCATAAACATCTACATCTATCTCTCATATACATCTATCATACATAGATCTCGATTAAGAAACAAAATGCCGATGTGTTGTCACCCCCGAGGATCAAATGGGAATGCTTTATTTCCAGTATAAAGAGTCTCCGGTTCACTACATTTACCATACAAAACATAGAAACTTTAAGCCGCTATTTAGCGCTGGTGTTCTGTGAAAGCTTGGTCCTACGACGGTCACATCGAACCATTCGTGTTACAACAACATTATAGCTGCAGCGTGGCTATACTACTTAAGTATAAAATTATTGTACCTACTCCATACAATCCCTTTCCAGTCATCTGTTCGTTTTAGTATTTTATAATGTACAATAAGCTACAAATATATTATGCATACACACATTAAAATACAAAAAAATGTCTTAAAATAGCTTCTGTCTAAACAGATTTCCAGTCCCTCCTCAAGATAAGAAAGCATATATATGACAGAAAGCGTTTGACGTTTCTAAAAGAAACTTTTACTTCATCTGACCTCTTTCAAGATTTTTCTGAAGGGTCCCAGGAGAATAATTTGTCAATTTGTGGGTACCCTTTTCAACTCGGTGCGTAGACGTTCATGTCCTTACAAAATTAGCTCTCGCCGCCTCAACTATTCCCGGTACGTCTCATTTTGCTCCTTTCGGTTTGGCTCCGAAAAAGCTTTACTTTTTTGTTTTTCATAAAAATCTTGTAGCAAATACTCGTACGTTACTGTTGTTTCAGACAAGAGAATGTGTTTTTATTGCGTTGTCCTCCAGCTCATAGCTAAATGTAAAGTATCAAGTTTCTTGCTCCTCGGGAAGTCGCTTGCATTTTTACCAAACAGATAAATAGTGAAAAATACAAAAAAGAGAATAAAAGTCGGATTTTTTGAGTAAAGGTAACAAACGAGCACACAGTCCACCTGTTGGGAAGTGACTGTTGTGACCGATAGACATCTACATCAATCCTTGTTTGAGAATCAAGAAAAGATATTTACAATAATTTCAAAATCAAATACTTAATTTCCTAATAGCCCAAAAGCTCATGCAACGTTGTTTTTTTTAATACACTTTCAAAATATCAACCAATTTATTTGATACATTTTAATGCTCATTTTCTTAATTAACTTCCCAGTGGGAAGTTATTGTAATGGGTCCGATTTTGAAAATTGGAAATTTTAACATATCTCCACATTTGGAGGTCTTGAGAGTCCGTGTGTGCACATGTACGTACGTATGTATGTATGTTTGGATTCAATTTTAGCCTCGTGTATGTCAAGAATTTAATTTACTTTACTTATCTTACGCACAATCCCTAACGGGGTAGCCAGAGAGAACAGATCGCCAAGTGTCACGATCCTTACATACCTCTTTCGCTTCTTTCAGGTTCATTAACTTCTTCATACATGCACGTCTAGGTATCCGAGTACCCTTGACCCTCCCCTCTTCGAGCAATTTGCTCACATGGTCTTCGAAAGTTAGTCTCGGTCTACCTCGACACCTTTTAATATTTACTTTCGCTCTATATATTTTCTTCACCATTCGGTCTTCACTCATTCGTTCAACGTGCCCAAACCATTGGAGTACGCCCCTATCAATTTTTGTGATAAGGTCATCTTTCAATCCTGCCATATTGCGAATCACTTCGTTTCGCTTTCGATCGGCTATGGTAACGCCACACATTTTACGAAGAGATCGCATCTCCACTGCATTCAACTTGCTTTTATGCTTCTTCTGGCATACCCAGGTTTCGCTGCCATATAACAAAGTCGGTACCAACACTGCGTTATGTATTGCAAGGCGTGCACTCTTCATCACGCCTTGCCATTTTACTAATGCATTCAGGGCACCATTGACTTTGTTTCCGGCAGCGACACGCCTATCCACATCTAAATCACATCTTCCATCCCGGCTGAAAGCACTTCCCAAGTATACAATTTCATTTACCTCTTCTAGACATTCCTGATTTACCCATATTTCACATTTCGTTCTCTCTTCGTCCTTTTCAAATACCAGAACCTTAGTTTTATTAGCATTCAAACGGAGACCTTTAATTTCACATTCCTCTTTCATGCACGTGACTAATGCCTGCAGTTCTGCTTCTGATGGTGCAATAAAAACAGCATCATCAGCATACAGCAGACAATTAACTTTTATGTCACCCAATTTCACACCCAAACAGCTATCTTTCAGCTTCTGTAAACAGCTGTCGAGATACAGTATGAACAGCCAGGAAGACATGACACAACCCTATTTTACGCCCGCTTGGACGCTAAACATGGGTGACAGGTCATGCCCTACCCGCACACAGGCTTTACAGTCATAGTAAAGTGACTGCACAGCCCTTAACAATCGACCATCCACACCATATCCCGGCAACCGTTCCCACATTTTCTTCCTTATAACCTTATCAAATGCTTTCTCCAGATCCACAAAAGCACAGAAAATCCTCTGGTTAACACTCAGAAGCTTCTCCGTGATCATGCGGAGAGAAAACATTTGATCCGTGCATGCTCTTCCAGGTCTAAATCCGCATTGTGCCTCCCATAAGAATCTTTCCGATTTCTCTTGCATCCTGCGTGTCAAAACCTTCGGATAAACTTTACTTGCTAAACTGGTCAAGCTGATCGCCCGATAGCACCCGCAGTCAAAATGTGAACCTTTATCTTTATATAAAGGCACAATGACCGCGGATCGCCAATCATCCGGGACATCTCCCGTTCGCCAGCACAAATTGCACAGCAGATGAAAGCTGTCCCAGACGCGAGGCCCACCGTACTTGACCATTTCAGCAGTAACTCTGTCTAGTCCCGCAGCCTTACCACATTTCAAACTTCGAATCGCACGTTTAATCTCTTTCATGCTGATGACCTCAGTGTCATCGAGGTCCGTGTCTGGCGTGCCAGTCACGGCGTCACCCCCGGATCCTTCACTAAGATCATGACACGCATACAATTCTCTATAAAATTCACTTCATCGCTGCATGACGTCCGATTTTTCTGAGAGGACGTCATTGGTTCTCGAAAGCACTTTGTTCATTCTTAAAGTTGTCGCACCACTCCGGGACCTTCCACCCTCTTTACAGAAGAGTTTGGAGTTTTCCCTAAAGTTGTGCGACAACCTCTCGTCCGCTTCTATTCTACACCTTTCACGTACTTCCTCAATCAATGTTTTCGCATGAGCTTTCTGCAGCTTATATCTTTCTTTCATCTTCTCTCTCATATGCTCATCGTTACTAGAGGCCAAGTAGTCTAACCATGCTTTTTTATTCTTTTTTACAGCTTCTTTCACTTCATCATTCCACCATGCATCTCTTCTTTTACTACTACCTCTTTTTGTCGTACCACGTACTTCTTCCGCTGCATTTACCATTCCATCCCTAAGGTTCTGCCATGTTCTCTCCACACATTCTTTCCTGCCATCGATGGTGTCAAGCTTTTCGGCTACCCTCGTGTGATATTTGTCCCTAGTATCCGCTTCCTGAAGCTTCCAGCTTCGGATGCGACAGACCGACTGTGGTTCTGTTACCGCCGTCCGGTGGCGCCAACCCGCGAACAAACCCCTAAATCTAGTAATTACTAGATAATGATCCGTTCCCAAGTCAGCACCCCTGAACACTCGTGTATCCATCACCTGTTTTCGCAGTCGGTCATCCACCAGGAACAAATCAATCATACATCTCTCATTCTTTCTTTCTCTAGTGTACATATGGATCTTCCTGTGATTAAACATAGTGTTTGTCACAAGAAGACCCTTTTCCTTGCATACAGCCAGTATAAGCTTGCCAGCATCATTAACCCTTTTATCGCCAAACTTTCCAAGCACCGACTCGTATCCTAGTCGAGCGATACCTACCCATCCATTCAAATCACCACATACAACAGTTCTTTCGTTTTCCTTAACCAAATCTAGAACTTCTCTTACATTCTCCCAAAACTCCTCCAGCTCAGCCCTGGACGACGAAGCTACCGGCGCATAAACAGCCAAAAGGAACAACTTCGTCAGTCCCATTTTGAAGCGAACCTAGAGAAGTCTTGAGTTCACAACCTTGTATTCAGTCATAAGATCGACCAACCGGGACGACAACAGCACTCCCACTCCTTGGCAGGCGTTCTCGCTTTCCGGGACTCCGGACCATATAGCTAACGTCCCGCCAGGGAGCTCTTCAATACAGTGGCCTTTCCGTTTGGTCTCCGACATACACACGACATCTAATTCTCTTTCTTTCATTATTTCGATCAACTCATTCGTCTTATCTCTCATGCCTCCTCTAACATTCCACGTGCCAACTCTGCACTCCGTCCTCCACCTTCCGCCGTGTCGGGCTGTGCGTGACGGGTGGCGGTCCCCATCGCCGCTTTGCGCGCTGCATTCCACACCAACGGGGACGAGCTGGTGTGCGTCACCTTGGGGGGACGCCCTAACCCTCGTTCGCATGGGTGCGCAGCTGTGTAGAATTGCAGCCCTGAAAAGGGCTGGCAGGGGTCGCGACGAGCACGCTTCTACAATGACCTACTAAAATAAACTAATATTTTAATACGTCCCCACAAAAGAAAAGTCAAGAACCGTCAAATCAGCTGATCTGGGAAGCCGCGACCGATCCAGCGCTCTTCAAACTCGTTATCACTGTACTTTCGAACAATCCTACTTTAATGAGCAGGAGCACTATCGTATTGGTAGAATACCTTAAGTAAATTATGATGAGGTTTGTCTTCTAGCAGCGTAGGTAGAGTTTCCTGTAAAAACAGTAACGAAACGTCTCCTGTTAATCTTTAATTCTTAAGCGAGGTTAAATGTAGATGTCTATGATCCACAGCATACACTTACCATCGGTGAACTGTATTCGTTTGTCAGCCTTATTCTATAAAAAAAGTTTTTGGCGTGTCTTGACGTAACCTTACATTACAATAGATTACTACTACTACGGACTAACTTACATCCAGCTCTTACGACCTAATATATACTTCTTAATAATATGAAAATTCTTATTTATTCTGTTATACATTTGTTGAATAATATCATCAAAATGCTTCTGAGAATAACGGTATTCAACGGTAATTTGTTTTTTGTGATAACTGCGTAAACTTTCGTAAATATATGTTATTTTATAACACATTTTACGATCTTTAAAAGACGTACACATAAAATGCCTAACTACCAATGGTTCATAATAAATATTTTAAGCAATCCATACGAATTCAATTCATAAAGCATTCCCGCTAAAAGCTCTTCTGTTACCTTTTGCTGTTTATAATAAAACCCGTGTAGAGAATTTCTGAACCTTAATTTCCGAAATTAAGTATGACATTTTTACGTTAGATTCTCTTGCTAAAGCGCAGAAAATTATTGTATTTCATATCGACATTTGTAAGCATTTGTGAATGAAACTAATCACTCTTTTAATTAAGTTATTATTCTCGGAGAATTATGGCTATGAAATTTATAAACTGAAGTGATAAACGAACTTATAGTCCTCTTAATGTTAAATGGCTACTGCTGTCCAAGGACACCAACAGCAAACTTTAACAAAAAAGCTACTGACTCATCGTCATTTCTGATAATTCAGATGGAATATAATAAATAGTTCTAAGGCTAATTAAGTTCCGCCCTAAGGTTGACTGGAAAATAGTATTAAATCTACCTTTTGATCCTATACTTTTGTAAGCTTTAATAAAAATTAAATAAATAAATAAATGCGTCACAGCCTGTATTTTTACAGGCTCTCAATATCCTTCAAATCAGTTCAAGCATTGATTTTGTGCGGTAGAAATTGAATTAGGTACCTAGTGGCCCGACCCCAATCCCACGTGGTAGAGTTATCACCCCTAAGAACTAAGATGGAATGCTTCGTTTCCAGAAAAAAATTCTCTGGTTGTCTTAACTCTATTCTTTGAACACAGCAGCATAAAGTTTCTATTTTAAGCGGTATTCAAAATAATAAAACATCAACTAAATAGGTATAAAACTGATTTTTATATTCAAGTTCATATCAATACGCAACTCTTTGCATGATTTGAAATATTGTTGAAAGCAATCCTCTCATCGAATTACATAGTTATTGACGCCTGATAATGACAAATGACAATGATTCATATTTTCACGCTAAATTTTGGGAAGGGTAAAAATATGAAAAAGAAAATTGTAGGACAGATAATAAGGCATCGTAATAAAAATCTTTAAATATATTCCTTGAATAAAATTCTTGGTTTTTTTACTACCGACTTTGCAATTAATTTGTAGAACCCGTGGTATAGAATGAGATTTAAGTAACTAATTAAAAAACCGCTCGTAGACCGACAACCTATGGGGAAGAAAGGTTCTCAAGTGGCAACATCGTGTACCGGTAGGCGAAGTGCAGGGCGCTTTCTTGAAGGAGGCTTATGTTCAGCAGTGGACTTGTAAACGGTTGTAATTATTTTATTGAAGTGAAAGAAAAGCTCTAAACCCAATGCTGGTTACCGATTTGGAAGCCAGCCGGGACCTTTGCGAGACGGACTCAATTCTTTTTGGCGCCGCACTGGCAGTCTGCCGTATAATAGCTAGATGATGTGAATGGTGTGGATAGTGTCGCGAGTTTCGTCGCTATGTTACCATTAACGTGACAGCCTAATCAAGTACATCACTGAACATAGGTCTCCCCATAGTTCATAGAGTGGATACTTGGCATAGTTGGCGCGCTTGGTAAGCGGGTTGGCAAGCGCAGTTTTTTATTTTGAGTTTGTTATTGGGGAGACGCTGCTGCCCATCTTTTGATTTTTTCCCTCTATCGCCTCTTACAACACCCAGGAGAGTATATGGTAGTGATAGAGTAGATAGGGTTAGTGGATATTCTTTTATCGCCACTACGCAATGCGCGTTAGTGATATTTGGTGACTGAAATTAATCCGAACAACTTCTCACAGAGCTCCTCGAATTAAATGCGTTATAAAATATATATGGATGCAACCTCTATTCACAGCGCTATTGAATCGACCTTATCTGAAATAACTCGGTTGACGATTGAAATAATACTAGTTTTTACGAAATTTATTGCGTATATTTAACTTTTTAAATACCCGACGGGTGACGGGACCCACACGGGTGGGACTGAGATGTTCAACGTCCAGATGTCATAGTTAACCGCGGTTACCACCGCGGTTACCATAAATTAAAATTTAACTTTTGTTCCGATCTACACATGTGTACTACCTAACACTATGTGTGTGTAAACTAGTATTATTTCAATGTGTAGTGTTCGCGTAAATATAAGAAATCGGTTGACGATTTCAGCTGCTCTTCGCTCTAAGATATAAGTTAGAAAAATATTCTATAAATGGCCAAACCTGAGCCTTGTAAAGTTGCAAGCGGTGTGCAGGCACGAAATATCACTATAATAATATGCATATAATAATATGCATATAGTGACTAAAAATCTTTGAACATTATAAATATTACGTAAATCTGTAGTTATATATTTTTACGTAGTATATTAAGTGGTACAGTCACGTTGTAGCTATTCATAGCTGCTGTTTCGTATGGTAAGTGTAGAGAACCGCAGAACCTTTTGACAGACCATCTTAGTCTTCAAGGGTGAGCACACATCTGCATTTTGTGAATGATGTAAATTTCTACCGGCCATAGTATCGACTTACCATCTGTTAGATTGTGTGCTTGTTTGTCAACCTTATTCTATATTAAAACGCCACAATTATTCAAAATGTATTTGTGTTTTCTTTTCATTACTAATTTACCTTGTAGTAGTGGTGTAAGAATAAACTCTATCACATCATTTTCATATCCTTCTGTGGTTGTTGTAAGAGACAACAGGGGATGGGAAGCAGCGTCTTTCTAATAACGACTAAAAACAAACATAAAAACTATGATTGCCAACCAAACTTGACAACTATGGTAAACATTCGCTGTATGATAATCTATTTGAGAGACCTGTGTTCAGCAACGAACTATAATAGGTCGTAACGACGATGGTAACTATTAAGTACATTAGTGTATCATTAACTTTAATAATTGAAGATATGCATGTAGTTTTTTAGATCCAAGGAACTTTCAAAATATTGAAATAAAATAAGAGCAGCCACCTAATCTTGAAATCGGAATAGCAATTGCATTGAAAAAAAACCGAACTTCAATTGCTCAAAGCATTTAAATTGTACGTGACAAGATTACAAATACAGTTCGATGTATTCACAATGCCGGATTCCGTATATGGCGTTTTATTCCTTAATATAATGTTTATGACCCATATATATATATATATATATATATATATATATATATATATATATATATATATATATATATATATACAAAATACAAAAATTCCTCAAACACTAACATAAAGCAGATAAATACATAAAATACATAATCACATAATTTATTCTAACGGTGTTCCAACGATTGAGATAAGTAACGCTTTTTAAGTAGTCGCTTAAAAACTTCAACAGTTTGGGCTTCGCATATATGCTTAATAGACTGAATAATATTTTAGAAAGAAAAATTAAACTTTACAAATGTGTAAAGTTTAATTTTACACATTTGTAAAGTTTAATTTAACACATGAACTTTTCCCGGTACGAAATTAATAAAATATTTAACCTCACGCCTACATAGCACTGTCCCAGTAGCAGAAAAAGTCATTGATGTCCTCACTACCCTGCTATTCAGTTAGGTAAATAAAAAGTTAATGGAAATAACAAAACTAATGCTTTGACATTACACACAACATAAACTTTTTGGGAAAGTTGTTTTTTTATGGAACTGCGAAAACATATGAATAGACACGTTACTTCAAAATATTTTGCTGCAATATCTTTTGCTTTTTCTCGATCAAAGATATGAAAATATTGTCTGTGGTATAAAAAAAAGCTCACGGCTATTTCATCTTTTGGTACCTATCCTATGTTATGAGCATGAAGGAATATTTACAATACATAAAATACATTTCTGTTAGACCTTTTTATTTGCAATATACTGATTGCCTTGAATCCTTTTTGTCGTCCTTGTACATAATCATATAACAACCTTTTTGGTTCTTTGAGCCGGGTCCATATCTTCTTCATTAATCAGTCCGTGCCTTTAGTCACGGGTATCTTACAAAATCTACCGAATCAATTTTCTTTACTTCTCTGGATCTAATAGCATAAGTTTAAGTACCACTCACTTCGGTTTTTCCAATTATATAATCAGACATGGCTGTTTAATAACGTCGTAATCAAGTAAATAAAATATATTTCTGTGATTAAAGGATGAATTTTACTATACTTATTACAAAAATTTTGTGAGGTCCGTCTGGTTATGTACAAACCACTTAGCTATTTCTGTGCTAAACAGTATAACGTGCACTGCTGTATTCCCATTTAAGGGCAACACATAGTATGAGTTTTTTAAAACGTTACTCCTACACTAAGATATTCTCTTGTATCGTGGGAGCAGTTTACAAACATAAATTTCACAAGGACAAACATCCAGACCCGAAACAACTATTTGTAGGCCATACAAATACGTGTTCCGTGCGGGATTCGAACCCGCGACCCCCAGCGCAGCCACTCATTGCTTAAGCCACTGCGCCACGGAGTCGTCAAATTACAAGTTATTAGGAATTCCAACTCAGTTCTCAAAGGTGACGATGTATATTTTGAATTATTTGTTCTAAGTTGGTGCAGGTATCTGTGAGTTGTAGTGGTTGGGGTGTGTTTGGGTGTCAGGTGGACTGTAAGATCCTTTGAAACTAAGTTTTTTACTGTGAGGGTAAATCATATCGCTTGGTGGGTGGATTGGTAATCACAGTGGCAGGTGCGAGCATATTTGACGCGATACCCGTTGCCGGTCTGAGTGTATTGTTTCTGACTTAAAAGAGACATTTATGCTGTCAACTATCGATAGCCATGAGATTTTTCTAGCTTGTCTTATAGCTGATGCATACATGTTCATGACGCACTATTGGTGCAATGTGCGTGTGGCACACTACACGTACACTGTTACTCGAAACTTGTACCTAATAAAGAAGCTATAATTATTATATTGATATTATTTAAGTAAACTCAGTTAAAAAGGATTTCTCAGAGGAAGACATGACACATCGTGACATGTACCAACTATTTACCTGCTGTATTTGAACCAATTGTTGAGAGATCAACAATTGCGATTTCCAACAAAACAAAATAACACGTGACGCAAACGAATTCAGATTGTCAGATTCGATGTTGCCACTTAACTGTCATAAAAATCTAAGAAACGATATCGATTTTTATTCGATTAATAATATCATAAATATCCCGATTAATATGATGCGGCAGAAAAGGCTAAAGTTTGAAAATACAGGGGTCTAGGTTACGAATATATTTTTGTCCCTTTCGGTGTCGAGACACTTGGTCCGTGGGGTCCTAGCGCTATAAGCCTTTTAAGGAAATAGCAAAAAGGTTAATCGACGTCAAAGGAGACCGAAGAGCTGGCAATTACCTCGGACAAAGAATTAGTCTAGCTATTCAACGGGGAAACGCTGCCAGTATCTTCGGAACCTTGCCTAAAGGACCTCTTTTTTAATAATTTAATTTAATTATTATAATATATATTTTTAAGTTTTTTAGTATTAGAATTAGAATTTAGACTATTACTGCCAGAATATTGTTACTATGGTTAATATCCATAAATATACAGTTGTTACTATAATATCATAATAAAGAATAATCTTTGACGTACTTTAAGTACTGCACGCTTTTTAAAATATATTTCCTTTATTTATTGAAATTCTATTCCAAATGTATTTTTGAGAACAGTTAACTTGTGCAGTATTGTTTTGCTATGCTCTGGAGAATTCATGGTAAATCAGCTAGAAATTAACTTCTTTAATTATCATAACATTACTCCATTTTAAACGTAACGTTAAGAAAAGATAAGAATAACAGTTAAATTGTGCAATAGCAGTAGTTTAGCAGTAGTTTCAGCTGGGATTTTGGTTCTTAGCATAACATGATCTAGGCAGCTATCTTTACGGGTAGGAAAAGTATGAGCAGGTAACAAGCCGTGTAAAGTAGTCACATTTAATTAGTTAAGCTTATATAGGTCCTGTTAAGAGTCAATAATATTGATGTTAATATCTCCTACAAGAACAACATTATTAACATTAGCTGTTTTTACAAGCAAAGAATCTAGTGAAGTTATGAATTCAGTACAGTCTCTAACAGCAGGAGAACGAAATAAAGCTAAAATAACAATATCTCTATTTATCTTTAAAAGAAGACAATTTGCGTTACGGAAGCAAATTTCTTCAAAAGATACATTAAGATTACTTTTTATATATGCGACAACGCCATGATTTTGTGTGTAGTTTTGAAGTTATGTATTAATGTCTTATAACAGTTAATTACAGGAAGTGTGCGAACACTTTGAAGCCAATACTCAGTTAAAATAATAACATCCCAGTGCACTTTCGTTCTCACAATTAATGAAAGAAACTCAGAGAAATTGTGTGATACACTTCTGATATTTTGACTTAAAATTTTAGGCGAGGTCTAGGGCTTGGATCTAAATGGAAACAGTCCTCAACATCGCAAAGTGCAGATTCAGAAATCGAATCAGAGTCCAACTCATTTACTATGTTGTTTAATTTATTTGTCACTTAAATGTAAATAAAAACATTTTTCCAAATTGATAATACGCCAAGAAACCGCAACACCTACACCAACACACTGCAGGCTGTTAATATTTATCTTTTCACATAATGAGACTATGGAAAATGTCAATGATCTCCTCCTACTGACTAGCTCAATTATAATATCAAATATAACACCAACAATATTAATAATAATACGGCTTATTACGAAACTACCACCAAGGTCATTTAGCAGTAGATTAACTGCCGGCTTACTATATATAGCACTGTACCCACTATATTCATTGCAAAATAGGGTGCGCTTAAAATATCTAAAAGTTGTTAAAAGACGTGAAGTAATGGATAACCACTATTATGTTAATTCTTACTGGTCCTAACCTAACTATTATTACTACATGTAATCCGTCCGTATCAGCCATGTTGTATAACAAGCAGTTAATTACATGTGTTATCTCTCTAGCACAGACACAAAAACGTAAGCATAAGTATTTTTAGGGGTTTGGAAGTGGTGCTTATATTTGAATATTATGCTTACAATTAATCTAAATATTTTTATACCTGTAGATAGATTACAATTTAAAAAAAATATTAGACAAATTTATTTGACGTGGGACGACTAAGTAATAATTATGAAAATTTTGATTATGCATTACGTAAATAAGAAATGTATTATGTATTATATAGAAAAGATACCCAATAATAGTTTATTAAAATAAATGTGCTCAATCACAATTTTGTAGGTAAGATAACTTTGAAATGTGTATATTTTCTTTTGAAGTATGTATATAATTGAGTGATGACTACGTCTGTATTTGAAAGCTATGTTCGAATGATTGTAGGTAACATGATTGAGTTTGTGTACTGTAAGTTTGTACAGAAAACAAATTACTAACTTTTACATAAAATATTACAGTTTTTTAAGAAAAATAAAGGTATAAATTATTATAAGTAAAACAATATAAATTAAGAAAAAAGTTGAAGTTACGTTGCAAAACATGTTACAGTATAGTCATTTCTATCGTTGCAGATTCATCAGATCTTCTTTACCGTCTAGTCGTATATAGTTAGCACCATCAGCTTTACGTAAATAGACCTTACCACGCGTCGTCCAACAGTAAGCAAAACCGTTGGTCTCTTGGCAAATTCTCAGGCCAAGAAGAATAATTTTTTCATGTTTTCGGTAACGAAAATAGGCATTGGAGTGCCTGTAAAATTTAAATGTGATGAATTTAATTTATTGTCTTTTCTCTCCTTGCTAAATTTCTTGACACTTTGCAGGATATTCTCCTTTTGAACTGAGCAGAACTGCAGAGAAAAGAGCTGCACTCGACTATTAAGGTGTTTTGTTTATTTTTATTGCTTGTTCTAAAGATATCCCGTATTTCTGTAGGTTGTACAGATAATTTGAGCAACCGAGCAAGATTTATTACATAAATAGCTAGTACTTCATTTGATTCACGTTGTTGTTTCGGAATATTATTAATTTCCAGACAGGCTGCCCGGAGGTATCTTTCCATATTTTCCACTTTAGCCTCAAGTGATTGAATGTAGATAAGATTCTTATTTCTTTCAGACTCCAGTTTTTCTACTTTGAGTATTATTTCATTATACTTTTTAGACATAAGGTACGGGGACTTTCTTATTTCGGTATTTTGCTCCCTAATGTTATTTAAAACAGATAGAAGAGTGGTAAATTTTTAATTAAATAAGGCCAGAAGCTCAAATTTGAAAGCTTTGAGTTCATCACTACAATCTCTATGTTCCCGTTTCCGCTTATTTCTACTAGCGACATTTTCAGTCGAGCCTTTTGTGCTTGAATCCGACTCACAATTTGATGTTTGCAGATTCTTTGGATGTGTTTTTTAAAAAGGCGGTAGATGTGATAATAATTAACTCTGTTTAAGTTACGGCAGTTGCAATATTCGTCCGCGTGTGAGACGTAAGGTACTAGGAGCACGGGTTATTTAGCAACAATTGTCACTAACCGGTACGCCGGAGTGGACCGCAACAAAGGGGCGGCGCTAAGCGATGATTGACAGGTGAGTCACTGTATGTCATTCTTAAGGTCGAGCACGGAATTTTCCACGGCGCGCCTGGTGCTTGAAGCTCTTACAAATTATAATTATGATATTAAATGTTGATGAAATTTATATTCAAACAAGAAAGACAACAACACTGAACACGTTTGCTCGAAATCGATATCCAGGAGGAAGGGCAAATAATGTTTGGTTAAGTGTTAGTTGTAGTTAAATAATGTTTTAGCTTGTTAATCTTAGTAATCTGATATCAAAATTTATTCCAGTGAATATTCTACGAAGTAGAGTTATGTAAAAATTTATTCCCCTATTTAGTTCCTCTTAAGTGTAGATTTTATTTTTTCGAAATTTGTATGAAACTAAGCCCCTAAAGTACAAACAATTTAATAATAAAAAGATACTCATCAAAACCGATTTACATTTGGCGAAGATATCAGACAATGTACAAATATATACAATTGTCTTAAAAACCTCCCCCTTTTAGTCTGTCATTAAGTTTAAAAGTATTTCGGTAAATATTTATGTTAGTTAACTTTCGTTAGATTGTTGCCATGATCGTAACTAGTGTTGTCATTAAGGAAATTTTCGATACCGTCTGAAACTGTCTTTTGTTCCGATTATGACGGCTCCGTTGAACTATGTCGGTTACTCTGGTTCTACTTCGGATAGCCTCATTTTTAATGCATAAACTTAAAAGGTGTATGATAGCGACAGTGCCAATAAGTTGGCTCAACCGAAGAAAGACCACACTCGTCGAGAATATAAGTCTAAATTAGAAACATGACATTTTTGTGTTTCGAATTAGTCAGCAATTACTGGTAGAGTCTGCATCTGCAACATAAAAATTGCAGAAGTAATAACGGCATTGAAGAAAAAACAAATATTTAATTTGACGTGTTACGAGTGAAACGTGTGAAACTCTCACCGTGATTGTTCTTTTAATGGAGCAATACTAACTTGCCGACCTCTTGAAATTCAACACCGCTAAAAAAGAGGTCGTATTTACCGTAAAAAGGAGCGAGCTCTATTAGTTTGACGATTCTTTGGAAAAAAAACGACGACCATGGACATGGAGGATGACATTTGTTCGTATAGGGATTTCCATAAACCTTAACTTACGCGATTCATTCAGCCCAAGGCCAACGCAGCCGCAAGAAATTTAGGAAATTCACGTGTCCTTGCAAAAGACATTTCAAAGTGAACCCGGCCAAGACCGCTTTTAACCTAGTTCAACTTAGCTTATTTGTAAACCAAGTAAATCACAAGTGTGTTTTTAATTTTCCACATGACAGCTCATACGCTGCTCCTAACAATTATTACTAAATAATAATGATAAATATCATCTCAACTACCAAATTTCACACACGTTTGTCGGAAAAGCAAAAAAACATTGGATAAAACTAGTTTTACGGATTTTATGGCGTTTAATTTAACTCATATTTACTTATTTTAATTCCTGACGTTTCAAGTGCTTTACAACACGAATGGATATTGAGGTCGGCTAAACAACTCACTGTCCCCGGGACCATGACTACCAATATTTGGGTTAAAATTTTTCTAAAAATAAGTAAAGTTAAACGCGACGGAATCCATAAAAATAATCTTATCCATTGCAATAAATTAAATATTGTCTTATAAAATACGCAAATATGGTTATTCGCTGCTGTACACCACGGGATGCGATTGATATTACTGATCCAAAATAAATACGAAAGATTGACGGAGGACTTTACATGTTTTCAAAATGTATTTTATACATGATAGACCAATGTAGCAGCTTTAAAGTTTTGGTACAAATGGGTCGACTCGACCGAGGAAGAAACCATTTGAAATACCGTGATGGTTCGTATGGTGAGTATAAATAACCGGAAATCCTTTTCATTGGAAATCGAGGCAATTCATCAATCTCAGTAGTGTAAAGTAAAATAATCCAAAATAAATACGAAAGATTGATGGAGGACTTTACATGTCCTCAAAATGTATTTTATACGTGATAGAGCTATGTTACGGCTTAATCCTTTTTTTAATTACTTTAGATAACAAGCTAGTGTTTGTTGCTGGTATTTACAATATGAATATTTCATAGCATTAACATAATTCTGAAGCTATATTCTTAACATATTTATTTTAGAACATTTACAATTTTAGGTAATAATTATATTTTTTTGTAGTTGAACATTCTATGAAGCATTAGATCGCCTTCCTACTGCTTTCTCTAATCATTGTTCTAAAATACATTAAATAAACGAAGTCTTCAACATATAGAAAACATAAAAATACAAGTCTTGCACTCCATCGATGAAAAATTGACAGACGAAATCTCTTTTGAAATGTATATATCATACTACTATCTATTTCTATATTGTATGCGAAAATATGTGTGGCTGTTCACAGTCAGTAGTTTTACTGCACAAGTTTTCATTTTGTCATTCCGTATCGAGTTTATTAGTGTTATATTCTTACATCTATCTTTGTCTAATTTGTATAATAAATATTAATTAAATTTAGTTATAGTTGTGGTTATAAATATTTAGTAGTTAGTTATAGTCATATAGTTTGTAATTGTAGTATTTAGTTACAGTTATAAATATAGAAAATGAAAATATGTTTTAAACATTGTCCTACTTATCTTACCATTTTTAGCCGAATTCAAAAAGGGTGAGAATTTTAATTTAAATTTAAGAATTCAAAATGAGACTCAAAATTCAAAAAAAGTTCTTTTTTTTAATTTATTCAAGGCAACAAACAGTCATGTAAATAGATAGTAACATAGATAAATAATAATATAACTAAAGACCTATAGTGCCTGTAACTAAACTTTTACAATATTTTAAACTTATTGAGCTACTTTTAGGACTAAAGGACATTATAAATTTATTTATTTATTAATGCACTTAGTTCTAATATGAGGTATCTAGTTAACTTTTCGTGTGCAATTAAGAAAAAGAAAGAGAAAAAAAAAACCTATGTTAAAAATATGGTTATTATAACACTGACAAATTTAGTTCAGATTCAATTAGCGAATTGCAGCACTCAGCAACACTTTCAGTGAAGGGTAAATAGATTATTCACAAGCCAAACTTTGAAGGAGAGCAGATTTAAGCTTTGATATTGATTTATTAAATAAAAAATAAATAAATCAATATCTGTGAATTTTTTATTGTAAGTGTTAGTGGAACGATACACAAATGAGTTTCGTGTATAATTTTTATGATATCGGGGAGTTACGAAAAGTGGTTTTAGACGTGAGGGGCGCACAGGCAGACGGACTCGGAAAACAAATGACAATCTTCTAAGTAACAACGAGGAGTCGACTAGGTTATTAATGATTTTGTATAGAAATACTATGTCAAACATTTTACGCCTATTGCAAAGAGAAAGTAAATTGTATTTTTTTAGTGAATCGGTGTATGACTGATTTAAAATACTTTGGCGATAATTTAGGGATTTAATAAACAATTTTTGAACTCTTTCTATTCTCCTAATATGAACTTCATAACAAGGGCTCCAAACAGTGCTGCAAAAATCAAGGAAAGATCTGACAAAAGAGAAGTATAAAATTTTTAGAGTTTCGGGACGTTTAAAAGGTTTACTTATTCGTAGTATTAAATCTAGATTTTTAAAAGCCGAAGCTAATATGTGCTCAATATATGGAATAAATCATAAGGTCGAATCCATGATTATGCCTAAGTCCCTGATTGTGGTTACTCTATTCAAGGCCTTCTGATTTATGTGGTAGTCGAAAGTAACGGGATTTTTTTTGCGAGTATACGATATTATGTAGCATTTATCGCTGTTTAGAAACAGATGGTTAAACTCACAGTATGCATGTTATCGGTGTAAGTCTTCTTGGAGTTTGTGGCAGTCAGTAATTGATCTGATGATTCGATACAACTTAGTGTCATCAGCATACAAGAGATGGTGACTATGTTTCAGGACATTGCCAATGTCATTTATATAGACTGAAAACAATAAAGGCCCAATATGAGACCCTTGAGGTACACCCGAAGGGACTGGAAGAAATCGTGAGGAATAACCCTTTAAAAAGACTGCTTGACTCCTATTACTTATGTAGGATTGGATCCATCTAAGAAGGCTGCCATACACACCGGCCCTTGCAAGCTTCTTTATAAGCAGATCGTGATTTATTTTATCGAAAGCTTTGGAAAAGTCGGTGTACACGGCGTCTACGGCGTCCACCTGTAGGTTATCATCCATGGCATGCAACAGAAAGTCATTAAAAGTTAACATATTGGTGTCAACGCTACGGCACTTAAAGAAACCGTGTTGTTCCTGGGAAATGTGATTACGGAAAGAGTACGACATTTAAGCGGTTACTATCTTTTCTAGGATTTTGCCAAAGATACAAAGTTTCGATATAGGTCTGTATTCGTCTATAAATTCACGTCTTTTATTTTTTGGAATGGGGGTTACTAAAGACTCTTTCCATAAAATGGGAAATGTCCCAGTTTGGACAGAGAAACGAAATATGATTGTAATGGGTGTTGCAAGTTCTTCGGCACATTCGGATATGAGAAGAGGATGGATCCCGTCGGGACCTTCACCTTTATGAATATTTACTTGTTTCAGTTCTTTGATAACATTATCGTGGCCGATGTTAATAGAATGTATATCTACGGGTGAACTGCCTGAGTAAGAAATAGTATTATCAGAACTTTGACGGGTAGAAGGGATGAAAACTGAATGAAAATAATCATTAAAAGCCTCGCATATTTCACGGACAGTGGAAATAATTTTGTCTTTATATATCATTTTTTCAGGAATGCAACTTGAAGCTGTTTTTGACTTTACGAAAGACCGAAATAACTTTGGACAGGCTTTGATATTATCCTCAGAAAGTTCAATGAATTTTTTGTAACATTCTGCCTCCATCCTCTTAAACCTCTTCCGAAGACAAGAGAAGGTCTGGTAGTCTCGTAAGTTATTATAAAGTTTCCATTTCTTGTGACATTTAAGCTTTTCCTTTTCTAGTTTTATGAGACAAGAAGTAAACCACGGCGGGCGTTTATTTGCGCTACAAAGATTTTGAGTAGGTACGTATATCAAATTGTTTAAAATTTTATAAAAATAACTCGTCATTGAATAAATATCCGTCATTATATTAAAAACTTCCTCCCAGTTAACAGTGTTAAGTCCAGTTTTTATCAAGCCAAAGTCAGCATTATGAAAGTTTTTTGGCGGAGGGTATTGGGGCGGGGGATTTTAAATTCAAACAAATTTCTAGGGATTTGTGCACGTCTTCGGGTACTAACGGAAATTCAGGTCGCATAACATTACATGTTGTATTACTAAAAATTAAATCTAATAATCTATTATTAATATTAAATTGATTGTTGTACTGTTATAGTGACGATATATTCATAAAATCGGTAGTAAGACATGCGAGTCTATTAATGTTTGTACGTATTTCGATGGAATCACTATAAGAATTAAAATACCAGTCAGCGTAAGTAACGTTAAAGTCGCCCAGTATTAGATAAGTATCGTCCGGATTTGCTATTATAAAATCGCTTACTCTGTTGTAGAACGATGTCAATTGTGATTTGTGTTTACAACCGTGGGGTATATAAGTTGCTATAATATGTAAGCAGCGCTGGGCGATGACGTCACGCAGCCCGCACGCGACAATGTTTCAATTAATGGGATAGATAACCAAACCTCTTCTGCATGCATCGGCAAGCACTCGTGATGGAGCTGCGACGGGCATAGGCTGCGCCGCACTGCGATCAGTACGTAGTACCCATCCCGCGACCGCTAACCGTAACTTTGCGATCACATCGGTAAACCTCGTATTGACTGTCGAAGTATTTACTGTCATAAAAATTACTATTAAGCCATGATTCAGTGACACATACTACATCATAATTGTTACACGGAACATTCTTCAGAAAATCGTGTGATTTTGTGCGTAATCCCCTCACGTTTTGGTAGTAAATAGACAAGTTATTTTTATAAACCACTGTATAGAATATACGGCAAAGTGATATCACAGAATGAAATATTATGGGTTCCACTAACATTCACAAATAATAGAAGACAGCAATAACAATATTTAAAGTTTCGTGAGAAATATATTTTACAATACTTTTTAATAGGTTATGTTGTCTTAATATATAAGTATTTCTAACAAAAAAAAAATCCTTTCAAGACATTAAAATAGATAACGACATACAGTCATTTAATTTTACTTAGATCCGCATAGCATGATGTAAGTTGAACTTTAGACGTATCACTTTTACGCAATAAAATCTTACAGTCAGACAACCACACATATTTGTATTCTTTCTGTTTGGCCAGAAGGCGTGTTTGTTTGTATAGTTGTTTGTTGTGCGGCGCGAGGTGGTCATTGACGTAGATGGGACCAGTGGGCCCGCTTAGACCTGCGTCAGCAGTTGTTAATCCTCGTCGTGCGCGCACGGCACTCAGCAATTCGTTCTTGCGATACCTTTGTGAGAATCTTATGATAATGTTCGGTATGGAAGTTGAGTCTTGAGAGGTACTACTATCGTGTTTTCTGGGGATTTCGTTCTTCGTCGAGTTGAAACGTCAGACACGGTGAATATAATGAATATCTGTTGGCAATAACGTAAAACCGACCTTTGTAGCGATATTATGTATAATATTATTTAAATTTTCGCCTTTTAGGAGTGGTAGCCCAAAAATTTCCACGTTATTAATCCTCCCAAGCTGCTTCTTCGCTTTCAGCTGGTCAGTAAGATTAGTTGTTATGGATCGCAGCTCGGAAATCTCGCTTGAAACTAGATCAACACGCTGGGTATTTAAAGCTGTTGTGGAACTCAACTCGCAAACATCTTTTATCACAATAGCTTGTTCGTCAGCCAATTTTTTTATTGAAGAGTTTACATCACTAATCTCTTTCTTAAATGAATTGATATCCTCGCGAATGCCATTCAAAACACCCTTTATGGTATTATTTTGAGAATCCAGCTTTGCTGTGAGCGTGGTCATCATTCTATTACAAAAATCATCCATGAGTTGCTGTTGGTTGCAGTGACAGTCGGGCGTTTTCCTTTTTCTTGCAGTTATATTTAGGAAGTCACCATCGCTTATCTTCGATAAATCCGGCTGTGAGTTGGTTTTGGTTGGACTCATTTGTACGCTCATATTATCAGGTGTTGCGAGAAAGGAGGTAGGTAGCAAATCCAAGCGAGGAGCGAGGAGTGTGGAGCAAACACTAAAGGTGTGAATGAAAAGTGTGCACACTCGTCACTTCTACTTCGCGCGATGTCTGTGTCGAAGACCGTCGAAAACTTCAGACAGAGCAGAGACAGGAACGGAAGACCGGTCCTCTCAAACGTCACACGCGATAAGATCTGAAGCGAATTTCACTCAGAATGCACAATTACAGAGAATGCAAAATTATTTAGTAAAGTTACTCTAATCGGACAATACTGCGGCACACGACCAGCCTAGAAGGCGCTCAGAATAAAACTGAAGCTCTATTATTATTGGTGAATTTGTTAACATTTTTTTTGGACATTAGTTCTAGTTATTCTCTCAAACTTTTAGTTTTTCAAAAATTTTCCCTTAATCTATTCAAATAGTTCAAATAAAGAAACTATTAGAATATTAGTACGAAATAAAAATTTACTGAAAATAATTAAATAGTTTCCGCATAATATTTTGTCCGCATAAAATGTGGAATTTACTTTACTCTTACAGTTTATTTGTACTTAAATAATTTCAATTCGATTTAACCCTAAAACCTGACACCGAGTTAGCAACACTGGGCGGCTGTATGAGATTATGGAAAGTAAAAGTACATCAAGTGCATAAGCACCCTAACGATGAACGTAACGCGTAAGCACTTTGATAAATGACAACCATTACAAATAAAGAGGGATCCGATAAAAGTTAATGTAAGAAATGTCAATGGTATTTTATACACAAACTACTCAAATTCATTGAGATAAACAGATTTAACATTCTCATTTAGAGCAGTATAATAATTTAGCATTATCGTTACAAATTATTTACGAGGTAGCCATACATGTAGCAGCTTAATGCTGCTGTGTATTGAATGGTGAGCGTAGAGAACCGAAGATGCCTGTTACTGGAAACGAGGCATTCCATCTTATTCCTCACGGATAGCAACGCTTCTGCATTTCGATTCGTAATCGAGGATAGATGTAGATGTCTATGGGCCACAGCCATCAGGTGGACTGTGGTTTTTCTAAAGAAGAGAGGGCAAACGAGCATGTGGCTCACCTGATGGTAAACGACTACCACTACCCATGAACAACTGCAACACCAGGGGAATTGCAGGTGCTTTGCCGGCCTTTTAGGAAGGGGTAAGTTCTTTTTTTTGAAGTTCTCTAAGTTGTGTCGGTCGGGTAAAACCGCTGATGGTAAACGATTTCACACAGAGGTCGTACGAGGAAGAAAACTCCTAGTAAAATGTACAATGGTAGACTGCCAAGTATTCAGATGGTGGGAATGGTTTAGTGAGTTTTGTTGCGACGTGATTTCGTAAAAGTTAGTGGCTGGAATTAATCCAAGCAATTCCTCAGAGCACTCACTGTGTTAGATGCGATAGAAGATGCAAAGTTATGCAATATTTTTTCGCAAAGGCAGTGGATCGAGCCGATGGGAGGGACTCTATCTTTGACTATTCAAGTCGCTCTGCGCTGGATGCTGGATGCGCGGTCAAGTGAAAATGAAATGAAATGAATGGTTTTTAATCAATATGGATTATTGCATTATACGAGGTGTGTTCAAAAAGTAAGGTGACTTTTTGAATTTCGCGGGCAACGCACATTCGATTTTCGATTTTTGTATTTTGTTGCGTTAGTACACATGTGCTGAGCATATGTTTCAAGTTTGAAGTGTATAGCATGTTTAGTTTATTTTTGACAGTTACAAAGGTCAGACGTACTTTGGTGTGCTTGGCGATTTTCTTCTATCAAAAAAAATGGATCAAAGAATTTGCATCAAATTTTGTGTAAAAAATGGAATTACGTGCTCCAAAACACTTGAAATGTTGACAGTGGCATACGGTGAGTCTACTCTTAGGAAAAAAAAGTTTATAAGTGGTACAAGCTCTTTCAAGATGGCCGAGAAGATGCCAAAGATGCCCGGGACTTGCCAAAAAATTAATTATTGAGGTTTTCCGTCAAGAAATTCTCAGTAGTTGCCCGGAGTCGGGAAGTTGGCGGTGTCTCACCCCCGTGCCTCGGAAAGCACATAAAGCCGTTGGTCCTGCGCCTGATATCTCTCCGGTCGTGTCGGTTTACCGTCCCATCGGATTAAGACAGTGAGGGAATAGAGAGTGCACCTGTGCATGCGCATACACTTGGGCACTATAATCCCGCCCTGCGCCGATGGCTAGTCTCCGTTGAGGCAGGCCGCCGTAGCCGAAATTCAGTCTGGAGGACATTATTATTATTATTAATTTATTTTGTACAATATTTTAACGAATTTTTATAGAACCAGCATGGTGGCAATCATCTCATTCCCAGGGGTTGTTTTCATTTATGTATTCTTTTATATTATAATAATTCTTTTTTTATAATTTTTCCTTATTAAAATATTTAAACTTATTTAATGAGAAATTTTGTACATTTTCTAGGATTTTGTTGCAGAAGCGTATATACATTGCCCCATATGTGAACTAATAATTCTGTGGAGTCTAGTAATTGGTATTACAAACTTATTTTTATTTCTATTTTTACGAAAGTTATTTATGTGCATACATTACATTTTAATAAATACATTGCCATCCCAAAGTTAATATGTTTATTTTTTAAATTTTTCTCTAAGGGACTATTTACAATTTAAGTTATAAATTGCCCAGGCGACTCTCTTTTGCGAAACAAATATGATTTCAATGTCAGTCGCTATTCCCCATAGCAAGGTTCCATAAGACGTAACGCTATGAAAGTAACTAAAATAAACTAATATAGCTGTCTCATCATTGGCAAGAAAGAGTTGGCACTGGGGATTATTTCTTTACTTGAAGACACCCACATTGTAGTCGAGTGTAAATGTAGATGCTGGCAAATTAGAAATATATTACTTTAAAAGTTATGGCTAGACATTTATAAAGTTTAAACATACATAGCAAAAATATTATCCTGTTTTTGGTCTTGGCTCGAGTCGGCTAAAAAGTTTTAAGCAAAAAAGTCTGTACCCGCAGTTTGAGGTTATTCATTTAATCTCTATCGACTTCCCCGCTTTTAAATTTACATAAAGCGGAACCCAATGGAAGAAGAATTTATTTTATTAAAAATGGAATTTCATGTGATCGTAGTACACTACTTGTTTGTTATACGCTTAACACGCTGAACGGAAGGATTGACCAGAGATCTCGAATTTTTCACTCTTCTTCTTATCGCCATTCTAATAACATAAGATTTTTCTAGTAACTTATTTGAGCCAATTGCTACAGCCTGTTTTATTAACATCGCTTATTCATAAAATAAAACTAATTTTGTTGTTTAGGGTAAGTCGGTTCACAAGGTTCACTGAGGTGTTTGACGTCATGATTTCATAGGTTATAAAAACTACTTTTAATCGTCTTCAATTATCACTTATCCATGTCATGTATGCCCTTTCTCTCAGTTTTTAATGGTTCCGTATTCTCTATCCAGATGCATCTCAAAACAGGAACCACTATTGCTCCCATGCATAAATTACTGATATAATATTTTTAGTTATAAATAACCGAACCGCACGAAGAGCGTCATTATTCATTTTAAATTACGACTGAAAAATTAACATCAAATATGAGGTTTTATGTTTCTCTAACACAAATTTCTCCATAATGAAACGAGTGGCGAGCAACAAACTTTGACTCAAACCAGAGCCTAGCAACAACCTTTATTTATATTGAATACAGGAAAATATAATGATTCATTCAGTTTCTGTCACCAGTGAATTTTCTAACGCCGTCCACTATACGGCCTTTATTCTATAGTCTCGTATGCTATTGAATGATTTTTTATATTTGCGTGAATAATACACATGGAATAAAAGTAATTTAATGGATTTTATCGCTATAAATTTTAACATATTCCCGACGTTTTACCCACACAACCCAGCTATATTCTCTATTGAAATTACGATGTTCTATTATCTCGATAGCCTCGAAAATCATCGCTGTCCCTTCGCAAGGATTTGGGTGCTAATTAATCTGGTATATTGGTTAAAATGACCAGTTAATAAAATATAATTCAAACCTGTATATATTTGACCAGAGTTATAATAATAAGTTGAAGATAACCTTCCTTAACTATGACATCAGGACAGTCACAACCATAACCATGGGAGTATTAAAGAGCCTAAAAAGCCGGGACTGATAGTTAAAATTAACCACGATGGAATCCGCAAAATAAGTTTCATTCCATATAAAGTGTATTTTGTAGTCAAATTTGGTCACGTATTTAGATAGGAGGGGGCTACATTATGTTTGACAGTTGGGGCTTCTTCTGCCAAACATATTATTTAAGTACTTGCTTTTCTAAAATTGTTTATGTTGATTCTTAGTGAGTTGACGGTCTTGTACCGGTAAGCGAAGTGTAGGACACCCCTCCGCTAGATGTATTGCATGCTTGTAGCTGAAATAGTTTGTTGGATTCCACTACTATTGGTGAAGCATTATTGGTGAGGACAACTGCCGCATCACAAGTTCTAGGTTCTTATTGTGTATCTTTATCCATTACAACGATTAGATGGCGTGGTCTGATTGAACAAATAAGTTCTTTGGAGTGAGGTCTAGTATGCCTTAATCCTAAAGCGGGTCTGGAACGTATAGTACGGTCCAACATATGAAAATATAATATATTCAATCATGGAAAAAAACATTTACTAGTTACACTAAGATACTTCGAACTATCTAAAGAATTCTTCGTATGACGTTTAAAGATTTGTTTTGGAATTCAACCCTCCATTTGAAGTAACAATTTATCAAAATGTTTAAGGTTTTTCTTCGAAAGTGCTTCAGTAGAGTTATTTTTAATCAGATAAATATTGATCAACAGAAATAAATTTCAGTTGTATTCTCAAATCTTAAACATAGCTAGAGTAATATTTAATTGCAGAAAATTTTTTTTGCAAAGTTTCCTAACAGTAGCGTACACTTAACATAACGAGGGCGTCCTCGTTATGATAATTTTGTATTTTTATGATATTTTTACAGAAGTATTCATTTTGGTCATCATAGATACAAAAACTTCTGTTGGAAGTATATTTGTAATGAATTTCGGATCATCATCATCATCACCGTTACGGCGTTTCAGCCACCACCTACATACATCGAGTATTTGATACTAAAAGTATTCTAAAATATTTTAAAGAGTTCTACGGCCAACTCTTTGCAATTGATCAACAAAATTAAAACGGCATCAAATATTCCAGAGAAAAATTACGTGTTTATAATTAATGTTGTATAATATATGCGGCTATTAAAATGTACATACTCGTATGTCATGAGTGATTCTAAACGCGCATTTGGAAGCACCAGACTTCCCCACCCCGGTGGTGGATCTAATCTTTGACTCTACGAGTAGCGCATTGTACTCCACCACCGCATCCGTGGTGAGGCCCCGCTGGAGAATAGAATAGAATAATTTTTATTCAATATTGCATGTAATCAACATTGAATGAAAATTATTCTAAAATTAAAAACGAGATTAATTCTTATTAAAAGTCATTTTTATTTTTACAACTCTTTCGGAAAAAACCTCTGTCCCGGGAGTAACTTGCAGGAAACCCAGTAAGTTTTTTTTAATTTACGGCCTATATACGTCCCACTGCTGGGCACAAGCCTCCTCTCATTTTTGAGAGAGTTTTAGGGCATGAAAGTGTCCTCCGTGCTGCCTCAATGCGTGTTGGCAAACTTCACACGTCTTCGAAATATTTTTTTATTTCTCAGACATGCAGGTTTCCTCACGAATTTTTCTTCACCACCGAGCACTTGGTAAATCAGCACTTAAATTGCAATTAACGACTTTATTAGTGCCGGCGGGGATCGAACCCGGATTGGTCGCGAACTATGAAATTTACGGCGAGCGCTAACCCTCTGAGCTACCACGGCTCCAGCACGGTTTTTTTAAAAGCACAAATTACCCAAGTCATGCTTTAACTTTAAGGTATTTAAGAGAGAGTAAAGTATTCCTATACCATTACTCCACTTTCCCCACGACTCTAACCCAGCTGTAGCGGAAGAAATAGGAGAAGATCTGAAGAAGAAAATGCAAAATATATGAAGCAGTATATTAAATGTCATGACAGTTATGAAGCAGGCCGTAGTAGAACCAGAGTAACCGAGATAGTCTTATGAATCAGTAAGATGAAGTGGCCTTGGGCCAAATTCCGACGATCGACCGCAAAGAGATATTTACAGCCTCGTGCCAAGTAAGTAAATAGGGCAAATATGCAGAAACGTGTTTTGTGGAATTCATTGAGGAACGCCTATATTCAGTAGTCGACTTGCGAAGTTTTGTAGTAACGATATTTAAGAAAATAATAATGAAGAAAATTTTGTTGGTAATAAAGAGAAATAAACAAATATACTTATAAGAATTGTTTGTGCCAAAATCACGCACTATTTTGGAATCTGGATTATGTTCTTCACTCATGGTAGCGCTTCCTTGATTCTTTTATTTAATTAAAGTTATTCTTTTCTAGGTCTGAATATTATAAATTATTTTATTAATAAACTTTAAAAGTTAATTATTTTAAGTCTGCTATTGTTATAGATAGTCAAATGTTTTGCCGTAATTGCCACGCTTGCTTTTACTGTTTAATAATTATGTTTTTTCTATGATATTAAGCCAGCTCTTGGCTACATTTTCTCTTCATAGAAATCGTCATTGAAGCTCTAAATAGTAACAAAAACTATCTTTACGTGGTAAAATCTATTTACTCTTGTTTCTAATATATCTTAGTTCTAATCGGACTGGAATATATTGTTCAAGTGTGAACATACTCGTATAACTCGATTAAAGCATAATTTTCTAATATTTTGTTAAGTGTAGAGAATGTGTCTAACATTTATCCACATTTTTATAATTCGTAAAGATAAAGGTTGAATTTTATGTTAAGAACATTATTAAACTAGCTATTGTAAGTACTTAGTAGAATTTTTAGAGCTTTAACTATCTTGATTGCTTTGTTATTTTGATCGCTTTGCGAACGAACTGTCTTTCCCTCCTTATTTTTTATAAATTAAAGTAATTATTAACCTATTTTTCGTTTCTTTTTTATATTATTATATGACTGGCCTGTTGGTCTAGTGGTTAGTGACTCTGACTGCTATGCCGGAGGTCGTGGTCGGATTCCCACCCAGGACAAATGTTTGTGTGATGAGCACGATCATTTGTTCTGTGTCTGGGTGTAATTTATACATATAATATTTATGAATTTAGAAATATACAGGGTGTTAGTGTAAACACCGTTGTCCTTGAAACCAGTGGTTCGGTTTCACTTATAGAAAGTAATTTCAATGAAAATTACAACATTTTTTTTTAGTCAAATCTCAATTTTTTCTTACAATTATTTCAAGTAAGGATATACCTACAGAATTCACGACAAAAAACTCAACATATCGTAGGTAGCGGCAACGATTCGCGGTCAAGGCCAATGTCACTGTGTCAGTGTGTCAGTCTGTCGCTACGTCGGTAGGGAATGTACGTGTTAATTTGATTTCAAACCGCACAGCGCGCCGTGCCGACATTCTACGTCGTTTTAGGTTGTAGTTTTTGTGCGTGTGTATTTTAGTTTGTAATTATGTCCTACATAAACGTGCAGTGGAAATGTGCCTCTTCGTTCACTGAGAAACCTCTACTACCAACATGACGGTGCCTCTGCACATTTTCAGCTGCAAATCAGGGCTATGCTGGTTGAGGAGTTTCCTGGGCGATGAACCGACCTTACCCCGCCGGACTTTTATCTTTGGGGAGAAGTGAAGCGCCGAGTGTATGCAACTAAGTTCCGTAATACGTCCGAACTCAAAAAGCGAATTCTTAGTGTATTTAGAGAAATGACACTGTTGTGCTTCTAGCTTTTACGATAAATGTAAAAGCTGATCAAAATGGAATTCATTTACGAGGATTTTATTTAATAGGTAAGTGTAAATAACCAATCAATCAGGCTACACATCAAGTTATACAAATCATTTGTCTTGGCCTCGCTTTGTATGATCTTTCCGTACAATGAACAGTACAATGTTCCGTACAATGGTCAGCTTATGCTTCAAATGCCCTTTGCGTTCCAGGGACGCGGTACGGTATACGGTGAATACGCCAAAAATCCTACCTAATGATTTACTATTTACTATTATTAATGTTTAATTTTCTTTGTTGTTAAATCTAACTAACATTAATTTGGCCTCGTCACGCAACACAAAGGATGGGAATTTTTATCTGTCCTAAGCAAGTGTGAAAGTATGAAGGAAAAGTTTCATCATAGGTTATGTGTACCATTGTGTTTATATTGAAATGTTCTGTAGGTAGCAAGGGCGGGCGGTGATCTTTACAGTGATTACGTCACTCGAGTGCATAGGGTATCCATGAATTTACGGACGGTGTCGGACAGAAACTTTTTTAATTTTATATAAGAAAATAGCATTTTTTTTTTAAAAAAAGCGGATAAATATTTTTATATTAAAGCCAACCACCTATGGTTTCAGTGACAACGGTGTTTACACTTACACACCGTATAAGTATGTTTATCAGTTGTCTAGTACCCATAACACAAGCTCTGCTTAGCTTAGGACTAGATGGCGTTGTGTGATAGTTGTGGAATATTATTATTATTTTGGGGTATCTATATAATTTTCTCACCTGGTTGGGTTCTATAAATATATAATTAATCAATCAATAAAATAAAATAAATACAAAAACTACATAAGTAAATAAGATCCAACCAGATGGGAGCCCTCGGCAGGGGAGACCAAACGGCCGAGGGTTTGGGGGAAAGGGAAAGAAACCGGCGGACGATGCGGGCGGTATCGAGGAGCACCGCCTTCTGCATTTGAGCCCGAAGCGGTCCGTCACGGAGTCCCAGTCACCTCAGATGACCCGAGAGGCTGACTGGGATTAGCCCATTCGCAGAGACGACTACAGGAATAATTTCGGTCGGCATACCACCCCATATGTCGGTCACCTCGTGAGCCAGGTCCAGATATTTAGTTCGTTTATCTGTTTCGGCTTTCACGAGGTTCTCGTCATACGCAATGGTAATGTCGATCAAAAATATCCTTGACTGTACCCGGTACATCAGCACAATATCAAGCTAATTCACAAGAATAGTCCTGTCTGTGATGATGGTCCGGTCCCAATAGAGCCTGGCGCGGTCATTTTCGAGCACGGCTTCCGGTAAGTACTTGTAATACGGCAATTTCCGATCCTTGAAACCGTATTTCAGAGCGAGCTCCACAAGTACTCAGAAATAGAAAGCGCCGAACAACCGGAGATGACATGCCTGACTCACCGGGATGGCAACAAGCTCGACAGATGTCGATGGTGCCATCTTTTAGGATGTATCTCCGATAGTTGTTGGTCTTAATAATCTGATCCTGTATTGCACAGACAAAACCCTCGGTTTCCCCGAAGAGGTCACCGAAACGTAGCCAGTGGAGGGAGGTTACTGTATCTACAAAAGGCCCATGTAGAGACTTATAGAACCTCCCGTGGAGCTCATTCTCCTTCCATACGGTCTTCCGGTCGGAAATTGTCTGCACTGCCGGGTCTTGCCATTGCTCGTTGGCTAAGGATAGAGGGGTAAGTCCTTTATTTATTTATTTATTTATTTATTTATTTATTTAACACCAACAAGACATACACTAACAAAAGCATAATATTTTTTGCAAAAAATCATTAAAACTAAGTGTAGACTTAATTATAGGTGTTACACACATTTCATTACAAAAAAAAAAAATAGACACAAGTAAACATATGCAGTGAATTAAATTGAATACAAAAACTAAGAGATCAATAAATATATCAGAATTTAGTGTTATATAATTAATTAAATTAAATCATGCATATTCCACTATTGTTATTAACATTAGAAATTTTATGAACGTTAAACATAACAAAAATAAAATCATTAATAAATTATAATATACAATCGTTTCCTAATCACAATTTAGCTTAAAGAAAAATAATATAACTTTAATGTGAATTACAATTATTTGAGGAATATAAATGTAATAAATCACGCTTAAATTTCCAAAGATTATCCGAAAATATGTCAATATCAACTTTTCTATCTTTATGTTTGTTATCATTAGTCATTATGGCACCAATACTATTCTTATGTGATAATTTATATATAGCATTAAAACTCAAAATCAGTCTATTAATCGGAGAATAGCGCGCTTGACGAGAACGTGTGCTCTTTTCTACGAATGGTATATAAGACGACGGCCTTTGTGACTTCAATACGGTACGAAAATTTAATTTGGCTAGTAAGTAAGAACTATCAATGACGCCATTCACCAACTTATACAAGAAAATAAGGTCAAGGAGCTGTCTTCGATTCGAAAGCGGCTGAAGCTTGAAGTAATTTAGCTTATCTTCGTAAGTTCTAAGAGTTTTAACTAGGTTATGATCGTAAGATAAATGCAAAAGAAATCTCTTTTGTATCCTTTCAATTCTATGTGAGTAAATATTAAAGTGGGGATTCCATACTACGCTGCAGTATTCCAAGATACTTCGTACCAAGGCTGAGTAAATAATTATTTTAGTGCGAGTATCTCTGAATTGCTTACAGTTACGGAAGAGGAAGCCAAGAGTCCTAAAACCCTTGTTGACAACATTATCTATGTGGATATTATAACGAAGCTTATTGTCGAGAATAACTCCTAAATCGCGTATGTGGGGAACTTCAGACAGAATACGACCATCAATCTAATATGTTGTTACAAGAGATGTTTTCTTTCTAGAAAATTTTATAACATGATACTTGTCAGCATTTAGTGTCATACCGTTGCTACGACACCATAATGTCAAGTTATTTAAGTCTTCCTGTAAGAATTCTGCATCAGAACTTGAGGAGACGGGTCTAAAGATCTTTAGATCGTCAGCAAATAAATAAGATTTCGAATTCTTAAAGCAATTACTGATGTCGTTGATGAAAATGTTAAACAACAAAGGCCCAAGATGAGATCCTTGAGGTACGCCAGTATAGGCAAAAAACGGCTCAGAAGCATAACCATCAACAACAACAGTTGACGACCGATTGGCAAGATATGACTTAAACCAGTCCAGCAAAGGGTTTGCTATACCTATCCTTTTGAGTTTTACAAGTAAGATAGAGTGATCAACCTTGTCAAAGGCCTTACTGAAATCTGTGTAGATTGCATCAACGGATTGACCAGTATCAAGAGATTCAGTAATGTCCTCCACAAAGGAAACTAGGTTAGTTACTGTTGATCGAGCTTTCACAAACCCATGCTGTTCAGATGTAACAAATTGCTTAAAGTGCCATGAAACAACGGGACATACAAGTTTCTCAAACACTTTTGAGAAAACAGAAGTAATGGAAATAGGTCTATAATTTTTAGCTTCCTCTTTGTCACCGGTTTTGAACAAAGGCAACACAAGGGCTTCTTTCCACAAGGTTGGATATGTACTAGTCCTAAGAGATCTATTGATTATCAGTGCAATAGGCAAAGCCAATGCGTTAGCGCAATTGCGTACAAATATTGCTGGAATGCCATCTGCTCCAGCTCCTTTCTTAATGTCAAGTCTTTTTAAAACTTTGTAAACCTGGTCCACTGTATAAGATAAATAATCAAGGTATACATTGCAACAAGGGTTCATAAGATTAGGGCTAGTATCGTAGTTTTGGATATTATTATTGCGACTGTATACTGACGAAAAATGACTAGCGAAAACATTACAAATGTCTGTTCCATTAGAAACAAATTTATTATCGTCTTTAATTTTAGAAGGATACGAACTTTTACCTTTCTTTTGTTTTAGGAATGACCAAATCAACTTTGGGTTTGACTTTAAAGAGAGTTCAAGGCATTCTATATACTTAGCGTAGGAGTATGCTAGCATCTCCTCACATCTTCTTTTCAGCAAGTCAAAATAGAGTTTATCGCGAGGATTGTTATATTTGCGAACTTTCATCCTATATTTATATTTTTCTTTAATACATTTTATCAGACACGGAGTAAACCAAACTGGGTATTTATGACTACGCGGTTTAGCCTTAGGTACATATTTCCGTATTAACTTACGAATTATGTCATAAAATACTGCAACCATATCATCAACACAAAGACATTCACCCAAAATTTCCCTCCAATCAATTTCATTTAGATCCTTCCTTATATTTTCATAATCAGCCTTGTGGAAGCAAAATTTTGTAATTGTGTTATTAGGGACTAGTGGTGCCGGATCTGTAAAATCCATCGAAAAAACTAATGGCGGATGAAGGGGATCAACACATGTCAAAGGATCAGGACATAACAGAATATCAACAATGTTAGTATTAGACAAGACAAGATCAAGCATTTTATTTTTAGAGTTCTTAATTAGATTAAATTGGTTCAATTCATTGCACGAGAGAAAGTCTGTTAAGAGATTCTGTAGATATCTGTTGGAGTATTTTGCAAAAAGATGCCCGTGGGGCTCTAAAGACCATGTTATACTACTTAGATTAAAATCTCCAGCAACAATTATATTTTCATCGAGTGATTCCAATACTCGACTCGAGTTATTAATAAAATGCTCAAAAATGTGTTTTTGGACGGGTGGGGGAATATACACAGCACATATATAAAGTCTTTCAGACTTGCCTTGGACGTTTTCTACTTCTACGCAAACCCAAAGATCCTCGCACTTGGACTCGAAACTAAAGAGCCGCTCCGAATTTATTTGCTTAGATACAGCTATAAGTACACCCCCGCCATTCTTTGAAGCGTGAAAACCACTACTCTCCCGATCACGTCTATAAACATTATAACGATCATCAAAAATTTCAGAATCGAAAACACTCCCATTTAACCACGTTTCCGTCATAATTACAATATCGTATGAATTACAGACTATGTTATTAAATAGATCAATTGTCTTTGATCTTAGACCACGAACATTTTGGTAGTAAATAGAAATTTTATTCTGTAAAGTGCCTTTATGTAATAAAAAAACCAGTTTAGCGAATTTAGCGCCACTCTATGACAAATTATTCACAGTATCATGATTTCGTATATGAATGTAGTTTGATCCTTCACATTTTCTAACAAAAATCTTTCCATCACGTACCCAAACAAAACGGAAACCGAGCTCTTTCGCCTTACGGCGAGCTGCAGCATGTAAGATTTTTCCCTCTGGCGTAAGATTTTCAGCAACGTATATTGGAGTATTCTTCGCGCTTGCGATTCCCAAATGGCTAGTGTTAAGCTTGTCCGTACTATTTTTTTTATTATATTTGATGGTAGCTGCTAAAAATTCGTCACGTAGTCTTGGACTACTGAACTTTACTAATATCGATCTCGGTCGAGGGCTTTTAGTATTCATTTTCGCTAATCAAAAATGAATATTTTCTGGGGCTATAGGGCATTTTATGATATTGCTTAGTTGTTGTACTGTGTTAATTAAATTCTCTTGTCTATTCTCTGGAACACATTGGATCTCAATATTTGAAGCTCGTGTCTGCTGTTCAAGTTGCGTAAGACGAGTTATGATACTCTTGTTAGCTGCACGCAGAGTTTCGTTCTCCTTAGTAATGTGTTGCATTTGTGCAGATTGGTTAGCATGATCGGATTTAATTTTATCTATATCTTGGTTTAACGACGACAAAGAAGTTTCAAATGAGGCAAGTGTATTTTTTATTTCGTGAATTTTAGGATGTAAATCGTTACTAAAAATGTTGCGCAATTCCTCTCTAATTATTTCACGTATATTACTAGCCGATAAACAAGAGCAATTAGACCGACTTTTTACACGTTGAGTTACGAATTCCATTTCCGCTGGTGAGTTTCGAACTGGAGTGTTGGAATGATCACCTCTTGGTTGTTTACACCTGCAAACGTCACATATCCATAAACTCTTCATTTCCGAGCTCATCACGTTAAAATCTTGCATTGTGATTCGCGTGCACGCTACATGATATTTGTCATTGCATCGGTGACATTGCAATGACATAGAGTTATCCAGTGCGTTAGGGCACCCAGCACATTCAAAGTTAGCCATGATTTACTGATACAAATTGTCTACAAAATAAAACCAAAAAAAAAATAAAAAAAAAATTTAGTCTAGGATTCGAACCCACGACGCTCAGCGTATTACCACTTGCTCTGTTGCTGCGCTACAGTCTATGTTATGTTAGGTGACGAAATTAGACACTAATATTGACGCTAGCGACGATCTGTAGTAAATGAGGTCAACGAACTAATGTTTTTTTTTATATGTGAAGTACAACTACACTTGCACGCTCCGATTACTAAACAAGGTTAACAAACGACCGTTTAACATATAATTTTTAAAAGTTTTTGCTAAATATCTTCAGACAGAGAACACTGATTGAACTAGAATTTCACACATTGTATACTACACGATAATTAAACACAGTAAGAAGAAAATTAATGCTTATTAACTAAGAATTTTGCTTGAAACGAATTAATAACTTTAAAAACAGAATTACAGATGTCTATTACTCGACGCTCGGACGACAAACCATTTTACTTACGACTTTATCACAAGAAATGACGTCCTTATAAAATGGATCATCAAATCTCGCCAGAAAGTAATTACGGAGGCTGCAAACTTCGCGATTATGCATGGTGAGCGCGCTCAAGAAGCCACGCCCACCATGCTTTCGCGGCAAGTACAGCCTCATTACCGACGATCTCGGATGATGCATCCTGTGGGACGTCATGGTAGTGCGGACTTTTCTATCCAGGGCGTTAAGTTCAGTCTGAGTCCACCTGAGTATGCCAAAGGTATACATGAGGACAGGCATGACCCAGCCGTTATATGCTTCTGTCTTATTCACACCGGACAAAAGGCTGTTAAGCACTTTGGTCAAGCGTGCCTAAAACACGTTGCAAACTGACTGTTTCATACCAGCCTCATCGATACCGATGTTCTGTGACATACCCAGGTATCGGTATGTTTCAGCCTCGGAAAGGGTCCTTTAGTTAATGGGCATAGATAAGTCTATGCCCTCAGAGTTAGCAACCCTACCCCTCTCAACATGGAGTACCGCACACTTATCCGTCCCCAGCTCCATTCCAATGGAATTGCTAAATTCACAAGTGATGTTTAGCAATTCCATAAGATGGGAGCGACTGGTGGCGAACAACTTGAGGTCATCCATATAGAAAAGGTGGGTCACTTTTGTCCCTCATTTCCGTAGCTGAAATATCCTCCCGGAGCCCTCCAGTAAGGTACTGAGAGGGTTCAGAGAGGGGCAGAACCATATTGGACTCAGACAATCGTCCTGGAAGATACCCCTTCCTATCCTTATGTGGTTCTCCGCAGCCATCATCCGCTCGCCCAGATGACAAAGGATCGTACTCCACTGCACCATACACTGCTCGAGGAAGTCTCTAACTGTACAGTATATCTTGTACAGTTCGAGGACTCTCTTTAGCCATGTATGGGGCACCGAGTCGAATGCCTTTCTGTAGTCTAACCAGGCGGCGGAGAAGTACCGACGGTTACGTTTCACCACTTTGCCAATGACCGCGTGACCTGAGTGGTTCCTTGGTTCCACAACCACCTCCCCGACATCAATTTTGAGCGCGCGACATCACCTGGTTTGAGTCCAGGTGACGAGTGATTCTCGCGCTCAAAATGGATGTTAGTGTCTTGTATATGGTTGGTAGACACGTGATGGGGTGGTATTTGCTCGGGTCTGTGGTACCCTGACCTTTAGGAACCAAATGGGTGATCCCAGTAGTGAAGAGGCTCGGAAGCGACTTCTGGTTGAGAAACTCTTGAAACTGTCGAGCGAGCACAGTGTGACACACCACGAACCCCTTCAGCCAGTTGTGATGTAGCCCGTCGAGTCCCGGACTTTTCCAGTTCGGGGCCCTACGGACCGCCTCAGCTACGTCATCCGGCGTTATGGTGACGGAGTCCATGGGCGTAATACCCGCACACTGACTCGCCACAACTTCCGTCCAAGGGCCCTCGTTGTGGTTTACGGGCTCTGACCACAGGCTGCGCCAGAATGCAACCGTGTCGGCCTGATTCGGTACTGGGCCCGTTCCACTTACCGTTGGTCGCTCCAATGATTTATAGAGCCTCTTCTGATCACTCTGGAAGAGACGATTCTGGTTGAACCGTGTCGACCTCTCGGTATATCGCTGAGTTCGCTTTCCCCAAGCAGCGATTCTCTGCTTCAGGTCGTCTATGCGCTCCGTCAGTTTTTGCATTATATCCGGCTGGGACAAACTAACATTTGTCTCAGCAAACGCCATCCTGACAGTGCGCACAATCCTTGGCCTGGTATTGCCTGACCTGAAGCATATCAGTCTGCCGATGAGGGCCCTAGCCTTTGCTATACGTTCTTCAATTATGTTCTCCAGGCTGGGATAGCACTACTTTGTCCAGTAGTGCGTTCAGCCGTGGAAAGTTTGGCGCCTATAATACGGCAGATTGCCAGTGCGGCGCCAAAGAGAATTGAGTCAGTCTCGCAAAGGTCCCGGCTGGCTTCCAAATAGGTTATTATTATTGTTATTGTGGGGTATCTATATAGTTTTCTCATCTGGTTGGGTGCTATAAATATATAATTATAAATGAAAATGAAAAGATAAATATACATAAATATCAATAACATAAAATAAATATAAAAATACATAAATAAATAAAAGCCCAACCAGATGGACGCCCTCGGCAGGGGAGACCAAACGGCCGAGGGTTAGGGGGAAAGGGAAAGAAACCGGCGGACGATGCGGGCGGTATCGAGGAGCACCGCCTTCTGCATTTGAGCCTGGAGCGGTCCGCCACGTAGTCCCAGTCGCCTCAGATGACCCGAGAGGCTGGCTGGGATTAGCCCGTTTGCATAGACGACTACAGGAATAATTTCGGTCGGCAGACCACCCCACATGTCGGTCACCTCGTGAGCCAGGTCCAGATATTTTGTTTGCTTGTCTGTTTCGGCTTTCACGAGGTTCTCGTCATACGGAATGGTAATGTCGACCAAAAATATCCTTGACTGTGCCCGGTCCATCAGCACAATATCAGGCTTATTCGCAAGAATAGTCCTGTCTGTGATGATGGCCCGGTCCCAATAGAGCCTGGCGCGATCATTTTCGAGCACGGCTTCCGGCAAGTACTTGTAATACGGCAATTTCCGATCCACGAGACCGTATTTCAGAGCGAGCTCCTGGTGAAGAATTCTGGCTACTAGGTTGTGCCTGTGCAAGTACTCAGAGTTAGAAAGCGCCGAACAACCGGAGATGACATGCCTAAGTGACTCACCGGGATGGCGACAAGCTCGACAGATGTCGACGGTGCCATCCTTTAGGATGTATCTCCGATAGTTGTTGGTCTTAATAACCTGATCCTGTATTGCACAGACAAAACCCTCGGTTTCCCCGAAGAGATCACCAAAGCGTAGCCAGTGGAGGGAGGCTGCTGTGTCTACGAAAGGCTCATGTAGAGCCTTGTAGAACCTCCCGTGGAGCTCCTTCTCCTTCCATACGGTCTCCCGGTCGGAAATGCTCTGCACTGCCGGGTTTTGCCATTGCTCGTTGGCTAAGGATAGAGGGGTAAGTCCTTTATCACAAGAAATGACGTCATTATAGAATGGATCATCCGATCTTATCAGGAAGTAATCACGGAGGCTGCACACTTCGCGATTATGCATGGTGAGCGCGCTCAAGAAGCCACGCCCACCATGCTTTCGCGGCAAGTACAGCCTCATTACCGACGATCTCGGATGATGCATCCTATGGGACGTCATTGTAGTGCGGACTTTTCTATCCAGGGCGTTAAGTTCAGTCTGACTCCACCTGAGTATGCCAAAGGTATACATGAGGACAGGCATGACCCAACCGTTATATGCGTGTGTCCTATTCACACCGGACAAAAGGCTGTTAAGCACTTTGGTCAAGCGTGCATAAAACACGTCGCAAACCGACTGTTTCATACCAGCCTCATCGATACCGATGTTCTGTGACATACCCAGGTATCGGTATGTTTCAGCCTCGGAAAGGGTTCTTAAGTTGACGGGCATAGATAAGTCTATGCCCTCAGAGTTAGCAACCCTTCCCCCTCAACATGGAGGACCGCACATTTATCCGTCCCCAGCTCCATTCTAATAGAATTGCTAAATTCACACGTGATGTTTAGCAATTCCATAAGATGGGAGCGACTGGAGGCGAATAATTTGAGGTCATCCATATAGAAAAGGTGGGTCACTTTTGTACCTCCTTTCCGAAGCTGAAATCCCCTCCCGGAGCCCTCCAGTAAAGTACTGAGAGGGTTCAGGGAGAGGCAAAACCAGATTGGACTCAGACAATCGCCCTGGAAGATACCCCTTCTTATCCTTATGTGGTTCTCCGCAGCCATCATCCGCTCGCCCAGATAGCAAAGGATCGTACTCCACTGCCCCATACACTGCCCGAGGAAGTCTCGAACTGTACAGTCAATCTTGTACAGCTCGAGGACCCTCTTTAGCCATGTATGGGGCACCGAGTCGAATGCTTTTCTGTAGTCTATCCAGGCGGCGGAGAAATTCCGACGGTTGCGTTTCACCACTTTGCCAATGACCGCGTCAATGAGGAGTGGTTCCTTGGTTCCACGACCACCGCCCCGGCATCCATTTTGAGCGCGTGACATCACCTGATTTAGCTCCAGGTGACGAGTGATTCTCGCGCTCAAAATGGATGTCAGTGTCTTATATATGGTGGGTAGACACGTGATGGGGCGGTATTTGCTCGGGTCTGTGGTATCCTGATCTTTAGGAACCAAATGAGTGATCCCAGTAGTGAAGAGGCTCGGGAGCGACTTCTGATCGAGAGCCTCTTGAAACTGTCGGGCGAGCACAGCGTGACACACTACGAACCCCTTCAACCAGTAATGATGCAGCCCGTCGAGCCCCGGACTTTTCCAGTTCGGGGCCCTACGGACCACCTCAGCCACGTCTTCAGGCGTTATGGTGACGGGGTCCATAGGCGTAACACTTGCACTCTGGCTCGCCACAACTTCCATCCAAGGGCCCTCGCTGTGGTTTACGGGCTCTGACCACAGGCCACGCCAAAATGCGACAGTGGCAGCCTGATCCGGTCCTGGGCCCGCTCCACATACCTCTGGTCGCTCCAATGATTTATAGAGCCTCTTCTGATCACTCTGGAAGAGACGATTCTGGTTGAACCGCCTTGACCTCTCGCTAAATCGTCGAATCCGCTTCCCCCAAGCAGCGATTTTTTGCTTCAGGTCATCTATGCGCTCCGTTAGTTTTTGCGTGATATCCGGCTGGAACAAACTGATATTTGTCCCAGCAAACGCCATCCTAACGGTGCGCATAATCCTCGGTCTAGTATTACCCGACCTGAAGCTTGTCAGTCTGCCGATAAGGGCCCTTGCCTTTGCGATACGGTCCTCAATTCTTTTTCTCCAGGCTGGGATGGCGCTACTTTTTTGAGTAGCACGTCCAGCCACGGGAAGTTTGGCGCCAATAATACGGCATACTGCCAGTGCGGCGCCAAAAAGAATTGAATCCGTCTCGCAAAGGTCCCGGCTGGCTTCCAAATAGGTTACCAGCATTGGGTTAAGAGCCCGCACGACAGCCCGATTTCGCTTGCTAAGGGGTATGCGGGGAAGTCGCGGTCGATTATCGAGAGGCATGCTGCGCGTTTCCAGCATCGACTCTTCCAGTATGCTCCTCATTTTCTCTAGTTCGTGGGAGACTATTCCATCATCGTCTGAATTAGCCACAAATGGAATGTTGACGACAGCATCCACATATGCAGTTTGTTGCGCATCTAGTGGCGCCGCATTCCCAGCCGCAGCATTTCCATTCGATGAAGGAATAGCCTCACGTCGTAGTCGCTCGAGTTCGGCGTCACCAAATATGTTGGAGCGCAGGATGTACCTAACTCGGTCTGCCAGGTTTTGCTCAGTGACGGATAGAGATGGCTCCAGCTCTGCAAAAAAGCGATGCATCCGAGCCCGATACGCCAAACATCCAGTTTCTTCCCCTTTTGCCCTAAAATACGCCCGCAGTGCGTTTTCATTCATCGATTTAGACCAACGCATGCGACGTGCTCCACCAGCGGCGGGTGCCGCTTGCTGAGTCCGAGAAGACCCAGCCAACACCAAGCCTTCTGGTGGGGATGATGGATGCGGGGGGCTGCTAGGTGGTCTTGCAACACCCCGCGCTCGGCTGGCGGCCCGCATGCTGTCACGTCCAGCGCCAGCTCCAGACGCGCCCTGGCGACCTCCAGGCAGCGGCCCTTTGCGCACTATCTTTTTCTCCATCATCCATAATATGGGCGTCCATTAACGAGAGACGCCCAGGCCCGGCACCGTATCGTGGACGGCCATAAGCACAAACGGGCCTTTGCACCCTGAATTCTGCCGAGGCACGGCGCTCACACCTCTCGCAAGGCGCTGACTGACTGCGTTGACGTAGCGGTTTTGTCACTTAACTGTTACGTCAGCGGGCGATGGGGTCGTCAATTCCCTACGCCTTATTATTGTTATTATTATTATTATTATTATTATTATTATTATTATTATTATATTATTGTGTTAGTGCATACCTACGTTACTTAGTTTTATTTAAATATAATATTGAACGTTCACGACATCCTCCGTGTTGAATTCTTCCATACACCATAATCTGTTTAGTGATGATATTACTCCGCATACTTAAATTATCAATACTATTATTGTTTAAGTTGAAACACCAATTTAAATTATAAAATATAATCAATAGCCCCAAGAAATAACACTTCAAAAATTTTGAAATTCTATGCGAACGAAGTCGCGGGCACGGCTAGTACGTAATATATATACTCTCAATACTTATTACATCATACAACAGATTTTACATTGCCATTTTACGCTGGTAATCTATGAGATTGTGGTCTTGGCCCGGTCGATCCGACCCTTTCTTGCTAAAATTATAATATAACCGCAGCGTGGCTCTACTTCGCTAAAATCTCCTCAAGTTATCACCCAATGCGGAGCGGAGGTTCTATTATCAAAAAGACGTAAGTCGAGAACTTTTTCTCGCGTTGCGTCGTAAAATTATAACGTTTTTATCACGAACATAATTACGTGTGAAATTTAAAACTGCGGCTATAAATTTGAACGAAGTTAGTTGTTTAACTTTGATTTGTGATAACTCGGTTCAATTAATTATTACTCCATCAATTCCTGTATGTGAAATTGTCCTGTTATCAGGATTGGATCAAGTCGAACGGCGTATACAATATAGTTCATATACAAACACAAAAATATAAAATTTATTTAGTTTCAAATACAGAGTAAACAAACAATGATTAATTGGTCATTGTCAAACTTAACAATTTTTTATCTGTTTCTTTGCGGCGTCAACAAAGCATGCTAGACTCGTGGGTACAACAAAGTTTACGGACCAAATCGTAAGGCAATACGCGTGTCAGGTTGCCAGTTTTAAAATAGAACTATTATTATGGTGCATTGGTACGTAATATTATATACAAATATATATTTACGTACACATTAATATTATATCTAATACTAATTATTGTGTACCCTTAACAATATCTACACATTTGACACACATAAGGATTATAGGTTTAAAGGATTTATTATTTGGCATAATTTAAAGAGTTCGATCATTAAAATTAGGCAGATCGTAATTTGCCTGGTTATTACATGATACTTCGCCATGATTTTGTCGATAATTAATAACTTTTACTTCGGTTAATATACCAAAAATCGGCAATAACTTACAAACGAGCTTTAGCTTATTCTGAGATTAAATAACGATCATAGATTTATTGTAAACTGACGTTAGTATATCTGTGACTAAGATATATATGTATTACACTGTGGAGCGACACTATGTAAGATTTTTTTTATTTTGTAATAAAATAGTTTTGTTCTTAATTCATTCCAAAATTCAAATTTTAAACTTTCCTAAAATTAAATAGAATGTGATGCGGTTAATTAAATTCGGACAAAGCTTTATAATTAATTATTACAGTCGAGAGATGTATTTTAAATTCCAATTTGTTTCCGCGTACCCACATCAAAAGCATAACTGTGAACATAGACGTTGTGACATTACGTTTAAGTGTATTAAGGATAATTTTGCGGAGTTGCTTAAAAGAGCTTTTCAACACTTCCAACGCTGGAACGTGACTAAAGCGAGAAGTGGCACACAAACTGCTTTTGCAAAGGGCATATGTCGCGTTCTCTTAGCTTACTGTATATAGTAAGCCACGCACCCGCGTTTTTAGGGTTCCGTAGTTACACAACTAGGAACCTTTATAGTTTCGTCACGTCCGTCCATGCATCCATACGCGGTTTTACTCAGAGACTCTAGCAGCCCTATTAATAAACACAGACTTGAGCAGGATTAACTTTACTCCTAGTTAAATTCTAAAAATATCTAATTTCAGTATTAATAAACATAGAGTAATGAGGTAGTAAACTAAACCGAATCTACTCTCGGAATATAAGTTAATCCTTGGCGGTACCTAGTTTAACGACTGAGTAAGCGTAGACTAGTCGCGTATTTTGACATTTTGTAAAACTTTACGTTCACGCGCGTTGTTACCCGTGTTAAATTCATAAGTTGTAAGCACCAGTAACAAAAATAGCATAATGGATTAAAATGCCAAGAAGTGATGTGGAGCAGAACAAAGTGATTGCAGGTTTTTATTCATTATGTGGATTTTGATAAGTGATTGGGGCTATTGATTACTACATATTCTAATCCCGAAAGATGCTAGAAACGTTTTTTTTATAGAATAGGGTGACAAACGAGCACACAGCCCACCTGATGGTAAGTGGTTGCTGCGGCCCATAGACATCTACATCTATCTTCCATTACAAATCAAAATGCAGATGCGTTGTAACCCATGAGGACTGAGATGGAATGCCTCATTTCCAGTAAAAAGGGTCTCCGGTTCTCTACACTCACCATACGAAATACAGCAGCATTAAGCTACTATTTCACGCTGGTATTCTGTGAGAACCTGGTCCTTCCCCGGTCGAGCCGACCCATTCGTGCTACAACTATACTACTAATATAACTGCAGCATGGCTCTACCACGTAAACATCGGACAATACTACATAAACAGGAAAGGATACAGTTCAATAAATGTTCAAGTAAGTTTTATAGCACCTAGCTAGCCCGTCTCTGCCGTATAGGTACTTAGTTATTTTCTCAGATTCAATACAATCACCTCAATCTATTACTTCATATTAAAGAAGTTATGAGTTCTTTGTTCCAGGTTGTATCAAATGCAAATTTAGAGTTCATGGATACAGTGGCATATTGGCAAGGCAGCACACATGACTCAAGAATATTTAATTATCGTCGCATTAAAACAAATGTTTGAGCAGTCCGAATTTAAAGGCGGACTTCTCCGAGATTCTGGTTATGCTTGTACCTATTTCTTATATATACACTCCTATCCTGCGTCCTAATAAACAAAAGGAAGAATGTACAACCGGTCGCACATCCAAATTTAGAGTTCATGGATACAGTGGCATATTGGCAAGGCAGCACACATGACTCAAGAATATTTAATTATCGTCGCATTAAAACAAATGTTTGAGCAGTCCGAATTTAAAGGCGGACTTCTCCGAGATTCTGGTTATGCTTGTACCTATTTCTTATATATACACTCCTATCCTGCGTCCTAATAAACAAAAGGAAGAATGTACAACCGGTCGCACATCTGGTGGCCCCGTTACACTGTAGGACAATGCTTTGGAGGGAAGCAAAGGTTTCGGTGTTTACTGCAAGGACTAAAAACCAAATAAGAGCATACAAAACAATATATATATTGCAATGCACAAGCAAGATCTGCTTGAGGATGTAGTATAAGGAGATGATGAAAATATATCAGTCACACAATTAGTAAATAACTCCGTTAGAGGAAATTCTGTTCGGGCAGCATTAATAACGAATTTTTTTAAATAAATATGCAATAATTACATGTACAAAAGATTTTATTTATCCCCAAAAAACAAAACAAAAATGGTTATTTAATTAATTTTGCCCTTCACGCTCTTTTCTTAATTCTAAAATTTCATAACATATAATATTAAAAATGATTATATTTAGAACTTAGTTTTTCCACCGATTCCGAAAACAACACGAGGAACAAGAAACAACCCGTAACATTTATCTCTTGTCAAACTCAAAATATTGCCTGTCACTGTCATTAATGTCATCATCAAGTATTGAATTCATTCACTAATCATTCACTGACTCACTCTTTTTACTTTTAAAATAAGTCGGTTGCCATAGCGCAAGCCTTAATCCCGGCGTAAGGAATGTACAGTTAGTCCGAGGTTAATCCATGCTTATTAATAACATTGTACTAACGATTACGTTATTTACGTAAATATTCAGTTACTCTGAGATTAGCTAGTCCAAGTGTAACTTCGAATTAAGCTCGGAATAAGCAATTTTTATTAATAAGGCAGTAGGTGTTTACTAATCTGTAATTTGACATAGTTATATACGAGTATATTAATTACGCCTAAAAAACTGTGAAATAAAATCTGAAAAAAAAAACATTTTTATTGTGGGCACCTCCCATACAGGTAAATGGAGGATGATTTTTGCCAAATCTGTTGTATACAGAGATATTGAATAACATCTTTTCAACACAGGGTTTCGTTGGTGGAGACATACTGCAGCTATATTAGTAGTATAGTTGTAGCACGAATGGGTCGGTTTGACTGGGGACGGTCCAAGCTAAGTAAAATAGGAACTTAACGCTGTTTTAGTTTCGTATGGTGAGTGTAGAAAACCGGAGACCCTTTTTACTGGAAAGGGGGCAACCCATCTTAGTCCTTACGGGTGACAACTCATTTGCGCTTTGATTCGTAATCGAAGATTGATGTAGATATCTATGGGGCACAGCAACCACTTACCATCAGATGGACTGTGTGCTCGTTTGTCACCCATCTCCTATAAAAATACAGATGTGTTGTCACCTCTCAGAACTGAGATTGAATGCATCACAGTCTGTTATTATACTGGCTATACTATATACCCCTCAAAACAGAACACAGTAGTTTACAAATTGCTGTTTGGCGGTAGAAATAGGCAAGAGCTTATAGCCACTTACTTACTTACACTTATAGCCACGTATAGATGACGTTATAACTATTTCTACAATATGTAGCTTTAAAGCAGTATTTTTCAATAGTCTTGTGCCCCCCCCCCCCCTACCAACAAAACTGCTGCCTTTGGAAATTTGAAAATTGAACACAATACTAGCATATACAATGAAGTAAAAAAACTATGACAGCTAAGTAAAATTAACGGGTTACCGAATAATAATCGACTAACTTAGGAATAGAACTTGAAGTAGTAAAAATTGCCTAACAATTCCCTTTAAAAATTAGCTAAAACTGTAAGAAATAAATATTCTATATATAAAAAATTTACATGCATTACTAATATAGCTTTTTTTCACTTGCGGGATTGGCAGAGGGGATCTTACTTACTTACTTACTACTTTCGCTTATTTTTTAGTTTGTAGTTATTGTAGGCCTCATTCAAAGTATTTATAATATATATATATATATATATATATATATATATATATATATATATATATATATAGCCTTGTATAGTTTCATTAGTCATACTCTTGGCTTACGCTTGTGACCCTCAGGATAATTTTGGGCAGTGGTGGTTTACGGAAAGGATCATTACTATAATATATCTTAGGGTTGCACTGCCGGGAATATATAGATGGATAGTCAAATGTATTATTTTCAAACTTGATTAGTATTTTAATCTTTTTTTAATACCACTCCTTATAAGTCCTTCAGCTACCATCTTCTTACGTGAGCCCATATTCAGTCGTTATAGCGGTGAAACCGCGAACTCTCTTATTATGATAATTATCAAGAAACCCCACGTATTGTGACTAACAACTACGGAACCTTACCTCTGCATTGTGCGTGGCCGGATACGCACTTGGCCATTTTTATTTTATTACACTGAAAAGTAGGAATATTACTCACTGTTGTTTTCATAGTTTTAAAAGACAATATGGGGTTTATACTTAATTGAGGATAGATGTAGCCGGACATGAGCCACAGCCTCTTTATAACATTAGGTGGACTATTGGCCCATATTAATAATTATTACATCCCTTCCAAGTCCACTGCTGGTCTGCGAATTCATTTATAAAATAAAATGTAATTAAAATTAAATTTTCTGTCTGTGTTATTGAAATAACTAGCTTCTTTTAGACTCAGGAGGTTAATTTTCTAGCTACTTACGAGTAGACATAAAAAAGCATTTTTAAATGTATTTTCGACCGTCCATATTTCTGTTAGTCTGTTTGTACGGGCATACCTTCAGAATGATTGAACCGATTGTGATGAAAGTTTGCAAACTGTTTGGAAAAAATAAAATAAAATAAATGGTATTTGATTATCTAAAATTTAAATAACTCTATAGTAAAGGCTGGTCGCTACTTTTATAAGAAAACATTTCTTGTAAAAACCCTACACAATCAGGAGTTAAGTTTATTTTTAGATATAATTTTTTCATATACCGCCTTAACGCCGCAATTTTTTTTCTTTAATGGTCAAAAAGTATACTGTGTTTGATCTTGCATCTTGCCGGTCTAGGTATATAATCTAAACGAGGAGATTACATCATAATTTATCTAAAGATTTTTCTGGCATTTACCATATCCTTACGAAACCCAAGGGACGAAATGGGAAAATATTATCTTACGCCGCCAGCACTCGGTCACCTTTCGCCGGTCTGATTGTTGAATTGGCCTTTTACCCCATGAGGCCCGAAAAAAAAGGAGACAGATTAATGCTTCGTACTCTCGAGGAGAAAGACAAACTAAATGAAAGCTTTTAATTATATCTAGAATATTGAAGTAACAACCAGTTGTAAAAGCGTATGATAAGCCTCGAGCGAATAAATAGAAATCTACAATGTAATACTTGAATACCGGTACTTGAAGTCCTTCAGAGGCTCTTCAATTCCGTCCTCCATGGTGGCACTACTCCGGAGGCGTGGAGCGGAAGTGCAGTGGTCTTGTTCTTCAAGAAAGATGACAACGCTCTCTTGAAGAACTACAGACCGATATCCCTTCTGAGACGCGTCTACGTGCTGTTTTCGAGAGTCATTACGAATCGTCTCGCACGCAGAATCGACGACTTCCAGCCTCCCGAACAAGCTGATTTCCAAAAAAGCTTTAGTACCATAGACCACATACATATCCTTTGGCAAATTGTACAGAAGTCCGAAGAGTACAATCTGCCACTTTGCCTGGTGTATGAGAACTATGAGAAAGCCTTTGATTCTGTCGAAATTTGGGCCGTGCTACAGTCTCTTCAGCGGTGTCAAGTTGACTGTCGGTATACCGAAGTGCTGAATTGTTTGTACAGTAGGGCTACGATGGCTATCCGAGTACAGAACCAGAGTACGACACCTATCCGACTGCAGATAGGTGTAAGACAGAGTGACGTTATTTCGCCGAAACCCCCGCTGCATTGGAAGACGTTTTCAAGCTACTGGACTGCAAAGGATACGGTATTAACATCAATGACCAGTACATTACTCACCTTCAATTTGCCGACGATATAGTTCTTATGGCAGAATCGCTGGAGGACCTTAGCACTATGCTCAATGACCTCAATGGTATCTCCCAACGGATAGGTCTTAAGATGAACATGGACAAAACAAACATCATGTCTAATGTGCATGTCACACCTATGCCGGTAGTTGTTGGGAGCACTAAGCTCGAAGTTGTTGATGAGTACCTTTACCTGGGACAAATAGTCTGACTAGGTAAGTCCAACTTCGACCGAGAGGTTAATCGACGGATTCAACTCGGCTGGGCAGCGTTCGGGAAATTACGACACATCTTTTCAGACCACTGAACAGCAAAATTGTTTTATCAAAGTTAAATGTAAATAAGCTAAGCTGTTAATACATATGTATAGAATTTTTGTACGTATAAAATTAATTTTAAAAGTGTTATGGAGAATTCCGCGCGCTGCTCCAGTGAACGAATTTTACATCTCCTCTAAATATTAATAAATATGGTTTTTATTAACTGAACTACGAGTTTTAGTATATCATGCGATCATTTACATGGGTAGCATAAAAGCTAACTAAAGAAGTCAATAACACGTCAATTATTGATGAAAAATATAAGATATTTGTGATGATTAAAACTACTTTTACGGATTTTATCGCGTTTATTTTTACTTTTTATTTTTAATTCCCGACGTTTCGGGCGCTTTCCAGCACCCATGGTCACGGGGGACTGAGATGACTGACGTCCCGATGTCATTGTTAAACCCGGAGTACCTTCAGCTTTTTTAATTATTGTTTATGGTCCTTTATTACAAACATAGCTGAACTATCCACTATATCCCATATCCAGCATGTCGTGATTAATGCTACGACTGTTAAGCTATTGCATAGCTTCTATCGCGGGCCTTGAGCGCGGGGACCGAATCCAGAAATTTATTTCGTAACGAAAAAACCTCACGCTCCCAACTCCGACGGGCAGGGTGGTGTGGCTTGAGGGCCGTGTATTGTCTAACGTCGTTTCTTTTCGGCAGTCTTCGACACGGTGTTTGTGTGCGTGCAACTAGACGTATTGTACGACTCTACTAAGCTCGCACGAATCGAGACGAGCTGCTCCGAAATCGTATGAATACATAAGCAGCTGTTTATGAGAAAGTATATAGGTGTATAGGTATTTATGTACAACAGTGAATAGCTGTACTTGTAAAATTTATGTATAAAGTGTTTTGAATATGAATGAACAAAGTGAAAACATTTATTATTTATTTATTTAATGAAAGAAAAAAAATTGTATTCTTATCGGTCATCACGCTCAAAAAGTGTAACTTGAATTAATTTCAAAGAAAAAGAAATACTGCATAAATAAAATAAATAAATAAATATAATTGCATAAGTTAATACAAAATGCTATGCAATAGCTTTACCGCGGCAGTCCCCGAGTGTCACACGTCTCTTTTTAAATTTACATACGTACTATATCTATTACTTTTATCCATACTGTGCATTATTTGAAAATTATTTCTTTATTCCATCTACCCCTATGTGTATTTTTGTATTATTGAGAGCCGTGGTAGCTCAGGTGGTTAACGCTCGCTGTAAATATAACAGAACTCTAGTAGCCCGGGTTCGATCCCCACTGGCACCAATGAAATTGTTAATTGAAATTTTAAGTACTGATTCCTTGATCCTTTACCACTGAGCACACCACGTGCTGAACAAAATATCGCGAGGAAACCTGCGTGTCTGAGGAATAGGAAAAACAAATATGTCGAAGGCATGTGAAGTTCGCCAACACGCATTGGGGCAGCGCGGCGGACACTTCCTTGCTCTAAAACCCTCTCAGAAATAAAGGTAGGCCTGTGCCCAGCAGTGGGACGTATATAGGTTGTAACTTTACTTTACTACGTGTATTTCAGTTTTTCGGATTTTTTGAGGATCAATTTGAGCCATTCATCTACGAGGCTAAACGCTTGGCTTGATCTTGTTCATATACCCGAATTCCTGCGAAAATACCACGTCAGATTTTCACTTCTTGCTTTTACTATTGCTACATTTATTTGAGATCTAGAGCGAAGGTTTGAAATTTTGCTTCTAAAGAAACTTAATACGGACACCACTGTCCATAAATCGCAATAGTAATTTCTTTATATCGAAATATATGTACAAAGTATTATTTGCAATTGAATTATTAATTCTTGCAATATTTTACTTGATCACAATCATGGAAGTTTAGCGTCGCACCCTTAATTAGAAAAATTAAAGCGATTACGCGAGTGGTAATTAACTTCAAAGTTTCTCACCATAATTTTTTTAACGAGTTTTCGTCATCCTGATGTTAATTACAAAATCAGTTCAGCAATAATTATTTCAGTTAGTAGTCTTATGCAAATTCATGGCCTTGAGTTTTCTTTAAAATGTTCGTCAATTGGAAATTGCTGTCGAATTGAATAATTGGCTAAATCCCGTACTACATTTCTGTAAATTTGTAAAAAAAAAAACTTAAAACTCTTTTAGCCTCTTGACAGTGGACAGTTTATTGAAGCAAGCTTTATTTTTGACATCAAAAGTGAGAATGTTTCGTTTATGGGGGATTTACCTCTTTGTGAAATTTAAAGTTACCTCTATATACGCACACAGCATAATAAAGTAGAAATCTTCTTTTGTTCTTATATATATTTCAATTTTCTCTAGCTACTATGGCACCAGAATTATCTTCTAACAGTCCACTGACTTAAATATCTGTAGGTTTTTATTGTTTCCTAATGTAGTCTCAAGTCATATTCATATAATATATTCAATACGATCTTTGCTTTCCATGTTCCCTACAATAGTATATTTTAAAATTAATATGTATTTATTATACACTGGTCATTGATAGGATAAAAAATCCGTAAACTAACACACATATTTAAATATTAACAAAAAATGTTAAAGATAATGCTTTAAACTTTACACAAATTTACCAAAAACACCCTTATAAAAATAATAATTGGGATGGATATATTTATAACAATCTATTCATCCGTCGGACGATTTATCTAAAGAGCACTTAATATCCACTCACAATACATACGTCGCTAAGTAACAAGAGTATAAGCCATTTAGAATAATCCTCGCACTTGTGTCCCTCGCAATTCAATAAACAGGATTTACGAGTATGTGCCACTAAGGACAGTGATGCCTACAAAATGATTTTCATTATGTCAAGATAGATAGTTGAGAGAAGCTTTTTATTTCTAAAGAATTGTCAGTTATGTTTTATAGTCAGTGTTATTTTGAACAATCGAATTGTTGAATGTTTGAGTTTACCTTTTTCAATATTTCTATGAGAATTATATTGTAATTAATGAAATAATATCCTATATATCCTATACCTTTAAACAAGCAATTCTTGCTTGTATATATATATATATATATATATATATATATATATATATATATATATATATATATATATATATATATATATATATATATATATATATAATCGGAATCTCAGAAACGGCTCTCGGGGGCAATAAATCGATCTAGCTAGGATTTATTTTTAGAAAATGTCCTTTTGTCCGTGTTTTCAGGAAATAAAAAACTGCTACAATATAAGAAGGTAAATTTTGACAGACTACTAACGATCGTAATAGCTCAGGTGGGATGTCGGTCGGGCGTGATATTGGAGTTCCATCCAACTTACTATAATGAGGTTTCGGATATGTATTACGAAAGCTAACTAAGTCGCAGCTCAAATCCATCTTGAGGAAACACTAACTGTCGTTTTGTTTCTTTAATTATTTTTGTTGTGTTATTATAAGTATTTATAAGTACCAGATATTATTATTAAGGATTGCGAAACGATAAACAGTTGCGTTGCCGACAAACCGCCTTACAGTTTGTCAAAATATAAAATATAAGTAATGTACACTCTTTATAAGAATAAATTTAAAAAAAGTGGGTAAATAAGGGAATATATAGTTCACTAAGTACATGACTGTCGTCAAGCCCGTGATCATTCCTAAAGACCCGTGTTCTTAACCGACAACCCTTTCTTTTGAGCAGAGGACAAGGTTCTGAGTTGAGCACCTTATTTAGGGGCCACGCCGACCTTGTTCCTGAACCCAACGTTGTGTGGTAATGAATAGGAGGTCAATAATTGATGGATCACTGCTACAGAGCGCTAGATGAAGAACGTAGTCCACTTATCAATACCGCTATCATATACATTTTGATGACGGTAACCCATTAATTCTTAGAAACTTCGTAAGGTACCATTTAATAGAAATGTTTCCCATTTTACAACGTTTTTTATAAAACGCTTTCATCTCTACCTGCTCGGTTCAAAGTTTGCAATTGATTTTAAACTAACTTCCCAATAAGTAAGATACTTATAACTTTAAATAAAGCCCAGAAGACAATGGAATATGAACTCTTTTTCTTTTGTGACAGACATGAAAATTGTTTGTTTGCATATTCGATACAATTTTTGCAATCTATTTCAAAGTACTTGTAACTTTTCGATGAGCTAGGGACTCGAAACGTTCAAGATAGCTCAGAACTTTAAACATAGTAAAAATGGTCACTACTTTGAAATATAAAAGTTTTATTAACGAGTACAATACGGTACGTAGTAGTAGTACGGTAAGTACGGTAGATAAAACTTCTGTCTTTGTTGTACTTTGTTCGTATTTGCCACTGCAAATAATGATAGCATTATCTTCAATGCTTAACAGTACATCTCTGCAGTGATTTTCCCAGATCATAAGAAGCTGTAATGATAATGCAAGCATAGGTCCATCATATAATAATTAAATGCTTTTATAACTCAATTTCTTTTATGACTGTGTTTTGCTCCCTGCCCTGAGTCGAACTGTTCCTATGCATGTTTCCGAATATCATACGAAAGAAATTGATCCTAATTTCTTATTACAAGTGAGTTTGCAGGTTTTGAATACGCCATTTGACTATTGGGAAATATTGCCAACAAAAGCATATAAGGCTTATTTGGAGGGTTTAAATAAAATATTATTAAGGTTAATAGCGTTATTACTTAGTAACTTTTTTAAATCTTACTTAAACATTTAACCTAACTATATAGAAAATGAACACTGCAATTGGCAACCCGCCTTTTTTATAGTGGGTGAATCCTCATGGATACTTTCCGCTGTGGGGACAACAAAAATGTTATGCCGGACTTCTACCAGCTAGCCAGTTTCGGGGTCTCAATACGTAACTTAACCGCAGTCCCTTCATCGCTTTGTCTGGCTGATTATTTATCATGTTTTGTGGGTTGCTTTTATTACCCCAACACCCTATCATTGCTATCACGATGTTTGATATTGAATAAAAAAGTTTCTATTTCTGTTTCTGTAGCCCATGTACACCTGTAAACGACGTAATGTGAACACGCAACCAAACAACCTTCGGAACCCCAACTTCAAGCATATCCTCAAGAACCCCTTTCATACACTCACAAGGTTCTTCGTAGCACTTGAATAATAATGCTACTGGTTCTTTCAAGCTATTTTCTACGCTACAGTGTTCGGCACGGCTCTGAGCCTCACTGCTCGACTCTGCTTCACGGCACTCTCGCAGATTACTTGTCTTCATCTCAACTCACCGCAGATTTATAAGGCAGACTTCTGGCACTTGCTCCGGCACATTATTCTCACCGGCATCACTTATAAGTGCGGCATTCATTACACACAGGCATATCGTTCGCATTGGCGTCACTTGCCTTTACGCACACAGAATGTATTCCCACCGGAAATAACTCTCCAGCAATCGGACTGCACTATCGACCTACTGTCTGAGCAGGGAGTTATATTGCGGCACTGTCGTTGCGCCACAATTGAATCAAATTCAAGCCTAAATCACGCTATAAAAGTTCTGAAGCAAAAACAGTATATATAGAATAGCTCCGAACTATCACACGGAGCGTTGTCCGCTCCCCTGGCAAAACACCTTGCACGGAAAGAGATCTTCCCTTTTACTTCCACTGCCACAACTTCAAACAAGGAGGTTATAGATGCGTTGTCACCTCAGATGACTGAGATGGAATGTTTTGTAGCTTGTAAATGTACTGACTACCTTTAGGTCAGAACTCTGCAATGCAAGCACTGTTATTTGATCACTAGCAGAAATATCTAAGAGGTTGGCAGAGATATGTAACCAACAAGACGGAATAATAGGTGAAAAATTACCACCAGCTAGGTTTTATAGTATGAGTTATGTAATACGAGCTTTCTTCTTTCTTCTTCCTTATCAGAATAGTTAAAATTTACTGCTGTACGTAGGCCCTTTCCACTGTACTGTCATAATTGACACGATTGGCATGATAATCGGTTGAAAAACCAGATATACCGCATTATTAATTCTTATTTAGGCATTTTGCATCTAATTTATATTAGATGAGTGATGCCACAATTTCTTAGAGTCATGAGATTTTTTTACATATCTCACAGTCACCTCTGAAACATAATGCATATTTGTTCTTGTGAAGTTTATGTATGTAAATTCCCTACACGATACACGATATTAAGTTATTCTAAAAATTAGATAAAATACTCTTTTGGTGAAATATGACAGAATATTCTGTTAAGTCGCCACCTCAAGTTCTAAAAAATTTACAAATCATAGAATAAAGATAAATTTGTACGCATAGAATATATAAATGACAATGTAAGGAATGTTAATCTTATATTTAAATTGTAAAAGCTTCCGCTAAATCTTTTTATGTGTGAAGCGTAGCGAATTGTGTATTTCATACACTTTGACGTGACGATTATGAGCCACTACTACTTTTAACTTACGTTAAATGGCGACATTTTTGTTTACGTAACATTTTATTTTATTTGAAGCAAAAAAAGTATAAAACTATGGTATTTTTCTTTAAAATTTCCTTTATTTTGAATTGCAACTTTTAATTGTAATAGCAATGGTTTGACTTGAAATTATATATTTAAATAAGTTTTGTAAATTTAAGACAGTATGCTGTACTTGTCTGTTAACATATGAAAACTTTGCCTTATTCGCCTTGATTTTTTAAATTATATTATAAGCAATAGCTTAATGATTTCTTATATTTACGCGAACACTACACATTGAAATAATACTAGTTTTAACAGAATTTATCGCGTATATTTAACTTTTTTACCCGACGTTTCGAGAGCTTTACAGCACCCATGGTCACGGGAAGGACTGAGATGTTCAACGTCCAGCTGTCATAGTTAACCGCGGTTACCATAGATTAAAATTTTAACTTTTGTTCCGATCTACACAGTATGAGCTTATGGTATCATGGAGTCTTGCAGTTGTATGCTTGGGTTGGGATTTAATTTTATTTATTATAGGATCCCAAGCAGATGGTAGCACACAGCCATCTTCTCTATTGAAATTAGGATGTTTTTTGATTTCAATAGCCTCGCGAATCATCCTTGGAAGGAATCGGTGTTCTTTAGCGAGGATTTGTGGTCTATCAAATCTGATGTAGTGACGGGGGCGATCTTGTACATGTTCACAGACTGCAGATCGACGCTCCGGGAAGTCTGCAGTCTGTGAACATGTACAAGATCGCCCCCGTCACTACATCAGATTTGATAGACCACAAATCCTCGCTAAAGAACACCGATTCCTTCCAAGGATGATTCGCGAGGCTATTGAAATCAAAAAACATCCTAATTTCAATAGAGAAGATGGCTGGGTGCTACCATCTGCTTGACTACTGTAAGATATTTCTGCGTAAATCGAGCCAAACATTAAATATCCAAAAACTGCTTACGATGCTTACCACGACACCGGGCCGTCAAGCACCTGTCCCTCCTTCCCCGTGGCGATTGGTGCAGTAAAGCACCTGAAACTTGAAAATATAAAAACTAGTAAGTTAAATGCGAAAAAACCCTTAAAAATAGTTTTGTTCAGACTTAATTGATAATTTAATAAATTAAATATATAAGGTTACTTAGATATTACTTACAAACTAACTTAAAAATATACCTCAATATAGGAAATGCTTAAAGTAACTCTCTTTCTATCTCTCCTTCTCTCTTTATACTACATGAATAAAGAAAGAGGCATAGATACGGTTTGTCTAAATTTACGTGCGTAATAATAAACTGTTTTTTGAAAGGCCGTCAATGTATAATCCCTAATTACAAAATATGGACGAAGGAGCCTATTAAAACATCTTTAAGCACTGTCGCTATGACAATCACAGACATTTTTACAAAGAATGTGTGTTCCATAGGAAATAAATCTCGTCGCTCAGAAGTGGTTAATGAGAGTGGAGAAATGACAAACTCCAAGATATGTATGTTATCTCATAACCCATATCAATACACCTGTAACAAATATTGTAATAATCACGTTTTATACGTAATTTAACGATTAGGTGGTAAGATTTATTTTATCACGTATTTATTTTATTAATAATGAATAGAATAGAATATGCTTTATTTAATACAGACATAAGTGCATACTGTAGCCATTAAACATCTATACTTATTCTCATTTGAAAATGAAAATAAAGATGCGTTGTCACCCGGGAGGATCAAGATGAAATACCTCGTTTCTATTAAAAAGGGTCTCCAGTTCTCTACACTGACCTTACGCGAAACACAGCAGCATTAAGCTACTATTTTACGATGGTGTTCTGTGAGAGCGTGGTCATTCCCCGGCCGAGCCGGCCCATTCGTACTACAACTATACTACTAATATGACTTTATTTTAAAAAATTAGTCATTTGTTTATTGATAAGCGTTATAAAAAAAAGTGGGTAGGCGTGAAACAATTAACAGGTGGCAATTTTGTTTACCAGTTTTAAACAATTTTCACATATAATTTGGATTGTGATTATAGTTTCAAGTATTTTAATCCATTGAATAATAGTTTGTACTCAATTCTAGAGTATATTTTCATGTGTCAAAGAATGTATTGAGTGCTATACCACCTAACCCTCAACTTAACCTCTGATGTTTCACTAACTTTCATAATATTATTCTAACTATTAAAAACGCACCCGTAATGGCAAAAATTAATAATTTAGAAGACTTACAAAAGGATCTTGAAAGCACCTGGTCTGTGAAAATGGCAGATTTTGAATCACGACTAAAGGATGTTTCTATGTCATCAAACCCTACTTTAGGGCAACTAAAAGACGATTTTCAATCATTTAAGGAAGTTGTTACCTCAATGCTGGGAATACTTAAGCGGCAAGTAAGTGAGTGCATTGGTGCAGTAGATGAAATTAACATGAGATATAGGCAAAGCTCACTTCTGTTTCATGGTGTTACAGAAAACTCTGAGTGTAGCCTTCAAGAACAGGTTATAAATATTATTCAGAGTAAAATTGGGATTGCTGATATATCCTGTACCTCACTGTCTCATTGCTACCGCCTTGGAGCTAAACGGAATGAGCATATTCAACCCATACTGGTTAAGTTTCATGAGCAACATGTTAAATCAGAAGTGTGGAAGTTGAAATCAAAGTTAAAAGGATCAGGAATTGTGATCTCAGAGTTCTTAACTAAACCACGGCAAGAAATTTACAAGAAGGCCCGAAATCATTTTGGTCTCAAAAATGTTTGGACATTTGATGGCTCAATTTATATAAAGCCCCCAGGTTTTACTCGTGAGAAGGTCTGCACAGAAGTAAAGCTTATGGCATTGATAGATAAATTCCCCTCGTCTAATATGTCTTCTACCTCAGTGAATGCTAAAAGCATTGATGTCTCTGTGAAAAATGTCACTAATAAATTAGTCCAGCATAGCAGTTCCTGTGATGGCCATCAGATCGAGCCTGGTCGGCGCAAACCATCTGGTACTCCTCTGTTGGATGTTGATGTAAAGAAATCTCGCCGCATTGCATCAAGAAAGTGAAATGTTTTTTTTTTCTGTGAGCATAGTGTCATTTTTGCTAATTTTCTGTTGCCTAATGCAATGGCCATTTGTGATAAACATGTGTATTATATCAATATACATGAGTGGAAGATGTATATTCCAATAAGTTTCTACTTACTATACTTCTCATCTACTTGGTATACTTCTAACATACTGTTTTTTGAAACGTGAAATCCACTTCTTATTATTGACACTAATAAATGAATCCTTACAATGTACTTTACATACATATACTTTTGTCCCACTTCATAATACAAATAACTCTAAGATAGGTAGTTGTTATTGTTGTTGATATTAAAATGTAATAATATTACCCTAATGGCATTGTAAATAGTCCATGTTTTGTGTATATATTTTTTTTCTTTTCTTTTTCTTTTAACTGTATTGATGAAATGTTTATAAGTTTTACTCACTTTCAATCCCAATTCACATTTATGGCCATAACCTTACATAGTATTTATCTTAAATTTATAGCAACTGGATGTTACAAATAGTTTTGTGAGATTAATATGTACTATTTTTTAGTTTTTAAATATTAATAGATCTTTGCATATTTTTGAAAACATTCAGACTTGTTTTGAATTTTACCTATCTGATATGTTGATAATAATTTCCCACAGTTGTAAGTTTCTCTTTTAATTTTTCATACTACTTTTTAATTAAGTTTTAATTAAGTTTAATGTACACTGTTATGATAATCTTGGTTACTACTAGAATAAGCTACGATAATATTATATTACATTTTATATTGTTCAGTGGACTGGTCATACAATTCATCATACAGTTGTAATAGTTAATTGCAATGAGATCATTAATACACCACAATAAGTGTAGTTTTGTAATCTTGAAAGTAGTAGTGGAAGTAGTAATAAGTAAGTTTAGTGTTTTGATCTAGCAATTTTGTTTTAATTAAGTAGGTATGGTTAATTTTTTATTATTTTCTTTTTGCAATTTTGACTATCGCTCTTGTTACTTTCTTGATTCATTGGATGCGTTTTTTTTTCTCTGCCAAACGCACCTATTGATTCTGTCATAATATTTTGGTCACTTGAATGGCAGTGACAGATTATGGTTAAGGCAAAGGTATGTGGACCATTAAGCCTTACTTACGTTGTTCTATACCTTAATGAAATTTTGCATTAGTTGTTGTTAAATATTACTTGGAATACTTGTATCCAGCTTGTGTTATCTTTTGCCATGTTCGTTTTTTTTATGTAAAATTGAATTTTTCGTGTTTTCTGCTTTGTAACTATCAGTCAACTTGAGGAAAGGTGGTGTGATAGAATAGTACCTTATATTATACATATAAATTATATTCTAGCATTATATATCTCATTATTTTTGTAAATATTTGTCTTAGGTATATGATATTTATTTTAAATTACTATGTCTGATGATGAAGTTTTTGTGTCAGCAAGTGATATGAGCTCGTCTTTTCACTCCGATGATGATGATTATAACTTTCAGGTCGCCCTAAGGCAACAAATTTCTGATACATTTATTAACTTTGTTCACTCTAATCTTAATATATGTCATATTAATGCGCAAAGTATTCCATGTCATTATACTGAATTATTGGCTACTTTTTCAGCTGATCTCGTCCATGCTATACTAGTGTCCGAGACCTGGTTAAAACCTAATCTATGTTCTACATCATATGGTCTACCAGGCTTTGTACTGGTACGACAGGACCGAATTTTAAGGCGTGGAGGTGGAGTCGCTATTTACCTACGTAGTGATATAACCTTCAAAGTAATATCCACTTTTGATCAACAGGCTAATGACATGGAGTATCTGTTTCTTGAAATTAAGTTAAAGGGAGCCAAAGCTATTCTTGGAGTCGTTTACTCTCCTCCCTCTACTAATTATTTTTCCACTTTGGAATCTATCCTAGATTACATCTGCTCTGAGTACACGAATCAAGTCATTATGGGTGATTTCAACACAGACCTGTTAAAAAACTCCTCTAATTCTCAAAAGTTACGATCCATCATAAACTCGGTCAACCTCTCCATTCTCCCCCTTAAAGCTACTCACTCTAATTTTTCTACCGCGGATTCTTGGATCGATTTAATTATTACATCTTCTAATAAAGTTGCGAGTTATGGTCAGTATCCAGCTCCTGGTTTTTCGAACCATGACTTGTTATTTCTCTCATACAAATTAAAACCACCTAAACGTATCCCTCATACAATAAAGTTACGCAGTTATGCTCGATTAAATAGAGATAACTTAATTAATGATGTGTCCGCCATTGATTGGTCTCCAGTATTAAATACTGACTCAATTAATGATATGGTTATGGAGTTTAATTCTAAATTATTGAATATTTTCAATACACATGCGCCAGAACGCGAGGTTAAAATCAAACGTCCATCAGTACCGTGGATCACTAACGACGTACGTCTGGCAATGAACAGGCGCAACAGAGCTTTTGTCACATATAAATCTTGCCGTACTGTACAGAACTGGGAGGCCTTCAAAAAGGCTAGGAATCGCTGCAATCAGGTGGTGAGGTCTGCTAAACGCCGATATTTTCATGATTTCCTAATTAATTCATCGCAATCGGAGACATGGAAGTTCATTCACTCTCATGGTCTCAGTAAAACTAAAAAACAAGTAATCTCAGATATTTTCTCATTAAATGATCTCAATGCTCACTTTTCTACAGCGGCTTGTCTCCCATCTCATATTAAAATGAAAACTATTTCAGATATTACTTCTTTGTCATCCCCGCATACTGATTCTTTCTCTTTTTCTGCTGTCACTGAGAAGGATATTTTAAAAGTATTACAAAAACTTAAATCAAAGGCAGTAGGTCATGACAACATAGGAAGAACCATGATATCATATGTTTCAGATCATATTGTACCAATTTTAACCTCCATTATAAACCGCTCATTGCTTACTGGGAAGTTTCCGTTATGCTGGCAGAAGGCTTTTGTTCTCCCTCTTCCAAAAATATCTATGCCCAGTGCTCTCAATCACTTCCGGCCTATATCGATTTTGCCGTTTTTGTCAAAAGTCTTAGAAGCTGTAGCGCTCAAACAGATACAAACTCACTTAACCAAAAGCAACTTATTGAATCAACACCAATCAGGATTTCGACCTGGACATAGCACCACAACGGCGCTTTTAAAAATAACAGAGGATGTGCGTGATGGCATGGAGTTTGGAAAGTTGACGGTGTTAGTTTTAATAGATTTTTCTAACGCCTTTAATACCGTTGACCATGATATTCTCATCGCCATCTTGTCTTACATAGGTTTTTCCTTATCAGCACGGAATTGGGTCTCCTCCTATCTTCGTGGTCGCCAGCAGGCAATTCGGGTCGATGGTATGGTGTCCGATTGGAGTGAATTAACCACTGGTGTTCCGCAAGGTGGAATTCTTTCTCCTTTACTTTTCTCTATATTTATTAACATGATCACTTGTAATTTTCGTTCTTCCTACCATACGTATGCCGACGACTTGCAACTCTATGCTCATGCCAATGCTACCTCCATAAATAATGCTGTAACCGTGATTAACTCCGATCTTAACTGGATTCTTAATTGGTCAAGAAGGTATGGGGTTGCTGTTAATCCAAGCAAATGCCAAGCTATAGTTTTAGGCAGTGCACGTCAATTAGGTAAACTTAATCACACATCGTTCGATCCTCTGATTTATAACGGCGAGGTAATTCCTTACAGCTCCAATGTTAGGGACTTGGGATTAACCTTGGATTGTTCACTTACTTGGCGCAGTCATGTTGAGGAAGTTAGCCGTAAAGTTTGTACTACTTTGAGAAAATTGTACAGATATAAAAATATCTTACCGCCTTTTACGAAGAAACTTCTAATTCAATCGCTAATTCTTCCTATGTTTGACTATGCTGATGTGTGTTACTTAGATGCAGACAAATACTTGGTCAATAAATTGGATCGGCTTCTCAACAACTGTATCCGTTTCATTTACGGTCTTCGAAAGTATGACCACGTCTCTTTCTATCGCTCTCAACTTAAATGGTTAAATATCCCACAACGCAGGAGCCTTAGAATTCTTAGCACTCTGTTCACTATTCTTAACGATCCATTGGCCCCAGAGTATTTGAAATGTAAGTTTCAATACCTGGGTTCTTCCCATGATTGCAATCTTCGCTCTCGTAACAATCTCGTGCTCCATACTCCCTCTCACCGTACTGGTTTCCTCTCAAACTCTTTCGTTGTTACAGCTGTAAGACTCTGGAATGCGCTTCCCCTAGCAATAAGAAAATCCCCCAACAAGTGGATTTTTAAAACAAAAGTAAAGGAACATTATTTGGGTTCATCTGACACATAAATATATAAATAATCTATAGCATTTAATCTATAATATCTATTGTATATGAATGTATATACGTGTGTATATGTGTGTGTATGTATGTATATGTATATATGTATGTGTATGTGTATGTATGTATATATATGTATATATAATTAAGTTTGAGCTATGAGTATATATGTGTGTGATGTGTGTGTGTGGGGGGGGGGTATGTGAAATTTATCAATTTTAGGTTTCATCTTAGCCCACTGCAGTACACACATCTCCCACTAACTTTCCGGTTGGCTGGTAGAAAATGCCATATGGCATTAAGTCCGCCGTTTGTACCTTTAGTACAATAAAGTGTAAATAAATAAATAAATAAATAAATGTATTCATCGCATTTGAATATTTTTCGTTATTATGGATAAGTTAAAAATTCGAGTTATTATAGAATATTAGTACTGTCGTGGAAGCAAAGCGGTACAAGCGGCACGCAATATCAACGATGTTTTCGGAACGAATCCTACAAATGTATGCAGCACCTATTATTGGTTTGCCCGCTTTCGTTCTTGAAATATGGACCTGAAAAACGAAAAGATCGTGGAAGCTGTCGGTACTCAATCTACGGCTGAATTAGCGGCAGCTTTCGATATTAGCATCAAAACAATATTGGCCCATTTGCGTCAAATTGGCCAAGCAAAAAATTTTAACAAAGGAATGCTCAACAGGCACACAAACGAAGAAATTTTTAACTGCATTGTTCAATCGCAAGCATTCAGCAAGCTGGTCGGATCCTGGTTCAGCACATAAACAATCCCCTAAACGAAAACTTTCCCTAGAAAAGTGATGGTAACTTTTTGGTGATCTAGTGCAGGTGTGATTCATCACAGCTTCGTACAAAACAGGATGAGCATTACTGTGGATGTGTTTTGTAAAGAACTGCCAAACTGCTGCAGAAGCTCGCACGTCTCCAACCACCTCGTCCCCGCTACACCTGCACGACAACGCGCAAACTCATACTGCACTACGGATGGTCACCAAACTATAAGGGTGGGGTGGGAAGCTCTCCGTCATCCACTGTACTCACCAGACCTTCCGCCTAAAGACTTTAATTTTTTACAGAATTTGGATAAGTTTTTTGCGGAAAAAAATTCAATACCCGAGAAGCAGTAAAAAATGCCTTTGAATTTTTATATTATATATTTATAATTTGTAGCCTCCCTTTCAGCTGATTTCTTCAAAAAGGGCATCTAAAAACTGCCATTGTTTTTGCAAAGATGCATCGATTGCATAGGTGATTACTTTGATAAATAAAAATAAAAAATATAGAAAAATACTTAACTTATAAAACATGGCAAGTTCATAGGTAAAGACCTAATATATTCATCAGTAGAGAAGTGGCAGGTCCACTACTGAACATAGATCTAAAGAGCGGCAATGATTTGGATAATAATGAAATCCTACAAATTAATATAACATTTTGTTCTGTTTTATAACTTGCTCTATGTTTTCGTGTTTAAAGATATATGTCATAGAGAATACACTTATCATAGTAATGTGTATGGTTCAAGTATATTTTGTATTATATCACTAGTAAATTTTTAGAAGTTGCGCTGTAACTTTATTTTAATGAAATTGCTTTAGTTGAAGCCATAAGAGTTCATGATACACAAACAATGTTTTTGGAAAGCCTACTGAACGTTGTAAAAAATCTATCTACGGATCATTTATTACAATTTTGGAAACAAAAACATCGTTGAAAAATTATATAGTTTGTTACGCAAGGTAAAAATATAAAAAAATGAAAAAAATTCTTTGTTCTCAGAATCGTAGAAAGTTAATATCGAATTTGTAAAAGATTTAGTCATACTACAAATGATGCTTCGTTGATTCTCCTAATTCAAAATGATATAAGTTTAACAAATTTAATTGGGCGAATTTCATTTTATTGGAAAACGTATTAAGCGCCTAATTGTCTATATAAATACAAAACGAATATAATAAAAGGAATATAATAATATTAAAGGAGAAAACCCAGAATTGTATAAGTACGTAAAGATGGTAAAAGGACACATAATTCACTTGCTAATAAGTAAATATTTGTACCTATAGACACAAAATTCTATCCTTTGTGCTGCAGCATTGCTCCATTACTTTTAATTTGACAATTTATTTCTCGCAATTAGCCGCAAGTTATCCAGTTTGTAAATGCTAAGTGATTTTCTGCTTCAGAGCATGAACACATGGACTTCACTCTAAGAACTTAATGCCGCGGGATAGAATGTAAAAATAAATACGTTGTCATCTGGAAGGACTAAAACGGAATGTGTTACAGAGTACTTCTACCTGGTTGACCGAGCTTTGCTCGGTATTTTTCGCTCGATTTTTTTAATTCATGTGTTTTGGAAATTTTATTAAGATACAAATTACATTCCGGTGAAATATAAATAATGTTTTTTGATCTTAGCGACATAACAGAAAAAAACGGAGCTGGTTATTTGAATAAAAAATCATGAGAGCAATTATTTTAATTTAAATTTTCGTGTTTTTAAAAAATACTAAAAAAAGGGCTCGAAAAAATAGATTTTCTCAAAAAAGAAAAGAACATGAAAAAAAAATTCAAAAAGTCGGTCGGTCGGTCTGGGCTCGAACCGGGGTTTTATAAATCTGTGACCGACCATTATACCAATTAAGCTACTTATAATCACTAACAATCCGTCAAAATTTACCTTCTTATTCTAACGATATTGTAGCAGTTTTTATTGCCTAAAAACACGGACAGAAAGACATTTTCTAAAAATAAATCCTAGCTAGATCGATTTATTATCCCCGAAACTCCGTGGACACCAAATTTTATGAAAATCGTTGGAGCCGTTTCCGAGATCCCGATTATGTATATATTTATATACAAGAATTGCTCGTTTATGTTACAGAGTAGAATATATCCATACCGTCAACTTTCTCCTTGACATTGATTGGTTATTTGGGTCTTAGTCACCTCCCATGGGGATGAAAAATCAACCATTGTAACTACAAGTAATACGGGCTCTTTTCAGCTCTCTGTGTCATGCAATGAACATCAGCTTTAATGCGATATGTTCCCTAACAAGTTACTGCCATAAATACTACAAACCTTTGTCCGGTTTTAAAACAGTAAATGAATTTACACGTGGGACCTTTTCTGGCAATAATTATCTTTAATGACGCTTCGAAGCGTAATACTGTCCACTCATATAAAAAAAAATATTTCTGGGCGACGCATTATTAATATTTTTATTATTTTGCTGAACAAATAATACTGGCTACAAGGAATTCCTTTTTATTTCTATTACATGTAGAAAAAAGGTATATTACAAACTGTTATTTATTAAAAAATGCATCTCAGGATGTATTAAAAGAGAAAAAGCTTTAAACGGTACATAAATAATTGAATTAGTATTTTGTTTTAATTAAATGGATATTTCATGCACGTCATTTACTTGAAACAGCACTTAAAATAAAATGAAGCATTTTAAAATACTGAAATCCGGCATTATTCGTCAGAGGTTTTTACGTATGTGTTGGAGCTTTCGTTATTTGAATTAGGTTGCATTTATCCAGGAACTGGCCTCTTAACGTAAGGTTGATTGTAAATTCATTTGACGCTTGAATTTTTTAAAAAACATAAATATTAATATATATTTATTTCGGTTGTAACAATGTAAAATAATTTTGCTACATAAGTGATATATATTAACAAACTTAGAACCTATTTTAAATGTTTATTTAGATTAGCCAAACTCATAAATACATAATATGTAGAATATGCAAACATGTAGAGTCACAAGAAAAAGCTTTAGAACAGCGTAGAATCCTTTTTATTCAATATATGGACGGACTTATTTATCGCATTATTCCTATCATATCTTTATGCAGTTGGATATTAAATTTATATGTTCTTAAATATATTAAGTTTCACAAATTTTTATGTAAACCAGATAACGTTATATCGCAAGAGGTCTTATTGCAAAATAACAAAACTATATAACATGGAAAGGAAAGAATTGTGAAAAATTTGGACACACCAGCCGGCCTTCGTCATCTTCAGCTACTCTCCACTTGATAAATTTATTTTGGTTCGCAGAATTGCTTCGCTGCACGAACGCTGAAAACGATATACGAATTTATTCGCGGACGGCGCTACGTAATGGCGTTCCTACTGGCTGCACCAGTCAAGTTAACGGGAGCGGTGGACGCATTTTTAAAAATTACAATAAAACTAAGAAATGTCCGCACAGAAGCTCATATACTCCAATAATGGCAAAACTTATTTTAATAAACCTTTCATGAAGAGAGGGCAATCAAGTATACGGTTTACCTAATTTTAAGTGACTACCGCCACCCATGAACAACTGCAACACACCAGGGAAATTACAGGTGCGTTGCAGCATCCAGATGGTGTGGATTATATCAGAAGGTTTTATTATCAGGATTAATCTTAAAAATTCCTCAAATCACTCCCCGTGTTAGGTATATGCGAAATAAAATGCAAAAAATGCAAAATCTCTTCGCAGCGCCAGTGAATCGAACCGTAGAGACCACACACAGGGTGCAAAGTCAGCAACAAAATTTATACACGTACTGCTGCCACTCTGTGTGAGGTTGTATCAATGAATAGCTAGTTACACGGATGCCACTGCAGGTGCAACGAGCAAGTGTGCGGTGCAGGTGTTGTTTACAAGAATTCTGGCTGGCCACTGAGGTGCCATCCCACTTGCAACGGGCCAGGCTCCGTCAAATATTTTAGTTGGTGTTATCCTAAAAATAGAAGATGGCATAGAAAAAACATCATTTTTTAGTCAAATATACATAGAAAATCGATTGAAGTAAGATCAATAATTAAAATACGACAATACAGCGACAGCTGTAAATATCAAATTTATAAGTTTTAATTGAGATATACAAAATATCAAATAGTATTTAAGTTATTAAAAAGTACGTACTCTCCTTTTGATCTAAGCCGCAGCCAGTTAAAACAATAAACTGTAAATAATATTGTACTTTAGAATTTAAAGAGGTCAGAAGGTAAAAAGAAATGCTATTAGAACAATGTTAGATTTACCTCGAAATATTTTTATATGCTAGCATTAAGTTTGCGTAACCGAATTAATCAGCCTTTACTTAATCCGACGTAAGACATTTTAGATACGGGGTATTATTTAAATCTAGATCCACAATCTAATCTGGAAATATATTAGGCAGCTCAGTATTAAGTTTAAATAATTATTATGTGGATCTCATGCTCTTAAATTACAATGTCTGCCACGTGGTAGTGGCCTAAGATAAACTTTCACGCCATTTCGCCTCATAGGTGTCGTTAGAAGTAACAATACGCTACACAAATATTTACGGCTTTAGATTGATGGCGTTATAACCATCTTGTTAACGTCAGTCATGTTACACCAAGACCGGTGACGGGAAGCAGTTTCGAAGGATCGAAACGCTTGGTACTGCATTCGTTAATCCAGCTACTAAGCTGACGATTAAAGAAAAATATCCCCACAATGGAAGAAGCCTATGCTCAGCTTGGACTTTGAGCTGATGATTAAGAAGAAGGACACTTTTTCTGACAGAAATATTTTTGCCTAGATACCACTCTCTTACACATTCTGCTGCCAAGTAACTAAACAGCCTCATTGAGTTTCGCGTTTTTCAATCTAAAGCCGGAATAAAATGTAATATTTTACTTTTTTATGATGTGGATATGGACTTGCCTCACTCCTCTGCATTCCTAGCATTTCCAGTGAAACATTTACTTTATTTATTTATTGTTTTTACTTTTGACAAATAAGGCCTATATATAAATAAACACTGATAAAATATAACTTATAAAGAACTTGATTTCGAATCATATGAATTAAATTCTTAAGTAATTAAGTGACCGTACCTTGTTCGGCGTTAGAAAGGGAAATCATAATCGTTTAATGCCAGTTTCAAGTATAGGATAATTTGTCTCGAAATTGTTTTGTTAAATAAGTAAGTATTATTTAAAGTATTGTAAAGAGCGGTGGAAGCTCAGGGGCTAAGCGCTTTTTATAAATTTCACAGTACATGGGAAACCTTGGCTCAATCTCCGTCGGCACCAGTGAAGTTGTTGATTGCAATTTTAAGTGATGTTTTACAACGTGCTCGGAGGTGAACAAAAATAGTAAAGGAAACCTGCATGTCTGATAAATAAGAAAAAACATATTTCGAAGAAATATGAAGTTCGCCAACGCACATTGTCGCAGCACGGCAAACTTTTCCTTGCCCTAAAACGCTCTCAGAAATGAGAGTAGGCCTGTACCCAGCAGTGGAAAGTATATAGTCTGTAACTTAAGGTTTCGTTAGTTTTAATCGATTTTTATCATTGTTTGTTTTAATGTGACATGTTCGTACTGTTTTGTCTTAATGTTAATTTTGTGCTGTGGCTACATGTTAATGAGGTTTGTGTTTTTTCGTATGTAAATTCTGTTAATACATAATATATGGAATGATATATTATTTATTAACAGATGATATATTACGTAAAACTTATTATCTTGGTGATTTAAATAAAAAGTTGCTACTTTAAAAGTTAAATATACTAATTTTATTTTAAGTAAATACGTTTAAATCCAATGCACTGTTGCTTGATATCTCAGATTAAAAGCAACATGATAATGTAAACAATTTGCTCTGGCTGTTTTGCATAACAATAATTATCTACCTCCGGCAATCCATAGAAATATTTTAATACTAATTTTTAACAGGAAATTTACATCAAAGTTTGTTTATAAAGTTTTCTTTGAAATAATTTGGAATACGTTTCTTTGTTTTCTCTTTAAACTTAAATTAGTTAAATGACTACCTGGTTGATCTAGAGGTTTCAGGTGTGCTTGCTGTCTCAGGTTCGAATGTGTCAGCCTAAAATCTCCCTCGACTATAATTCCGATTTAAAATACACATTATGATGATTTATGACTTTTTCAGTCAAAAAATTTTCAAAAAACAGCTCGAAGGCGGTGACCCTGTGTCTAATATAATGTCAGAGTTATAGGAATCGTGAGCTAATATTCTGTCTTCCGCAGATAGCTAGACAATTGCTAGAGAAATTTGACCTGTTTGACATTATAATTCAAGATGGAAAATATTTTTTAAGATAGGCTACAAGATTATAATAACTTTTAAATGCTGAGGCGGGGTCGCTCACGGCCTCCTTTCATTTCTTAAAGGGTTTTAAAGCAAGGAAGTGTAAACCGCGTAGTGCCACCGCGTGTTGGTGAAATTCAAAATGTCTTCTAGCTTAATTTTTAAATCTCACTAAGACTTCCGATAAATATTCTATACCTCTATTATAATACCTTAGGATTTGTTAAAATAAATAAAGGCACGGGCCTCATAAGCCCCCTCGTCATTGCTAAGATATGAAAATACGTATACACGTTAGTAGCTAAAGGTTAGAAGATACAAAGTATTATATTATCATCAATACTTGCAAATTTAAGATATTTCACGTGTTTTAGTGATGGGTAAGCTTATAAGAAAAAACGACGCTTATAATATTTTTTTATATTAATCTCCTTCATTTTTCTTAGTCAAAATTCACTTTTAAATATTAACTTCCCGCGTTCGACTGAATCGTCACGTTTTAGAATCGGATTGACGTTACCTGTTAAAGAGGTGTCACATCTTTGACGTTACTCCACGTCACAGATCCGATTAACATCTGGTGAAAATGGAATGGTTAAATTTCCATCCATTGTAACCTATTTGCTATGTCTGGAATTTCCTATTGTCACCTCTTTCGATACTCTCGGGATGAAATATGGTTATCCATTCTCGCTATTTCTCGCATAGATTGTGGCTTGCGTACTCACGATATGCAAGCCACAATCTATTATTTTATTCTTATATCTGCTAATGATTATTTGACAATTTAGCTACCGTGTCTTTTTAAGCGTAAAATAAAACAAAAGAAACGTAAAGCGAGGACACTGGGTTTTGAGACAATAAAGTTACAGTATAACCCAATAGCAAGCACAAGTCGTCAGCTATTTGTAAGAGGGTTATCGGTCAAGAAACTGTGCAACTATGGTAACTAAGCAATTATTGTAAATATACCCCCTATAATGCAATCTATGGTAGAGATCTATGTTCTGTAGTGGACTTGTTATGGGCTGAATTACTTGACATGTTTTAGAAATATTTTACTTTCCATACATACAAATCCTCATGATGTTTTCTTTCCGCAACTACAAAATTTACATTCCTTCTTCTTTATCGCTACAGTTGCCGCAATAGTTGTCGCCCTTGGCAAGCAGGCAGCTACGGCTCCGTGGCTAAGTTGCTTAGCAATGAGTGGCTGCGCTGGGGGTCGCGGGTTTGAATCCCGCACGGAACAAGTATTTGTATAGCCTACAAGTAATTGTTCCACGTCGGGATGTTTGTCCTTCTGAAATTTATCTTTGTAAACTGCCTCCATGTTAGGAGAAAATCCTAGTGTGAGGGTAACGTTTTCAAAAAAAAAAGAGAAAGAGAAAAAGAGCAGGTTTTTTATTTTTAGTCGTTATTAGAAAGACGCTGCTGTCCATCTCGTGATTTGTTTCCCTACTTCTTAGGACACCCACTGCATGATGTTCTTCCTCTTTATTAGCTAGTAGAGTTCACTACTGAACCGATAGGCATTTTCCGTTTTAAGGAGGATCTGTCTTTATCATCACACATTGCAGCCGGGTTGACGGTTGTCGTGTCAGACGTCTAGACGTCATGAGTCTAGTTAGTCACTAGGCTATATAGTTTTTTATGTTTAGCATAAAAAATGGTTGTATTGTCATCTGTCAGAAAACGAAGTCACACAGACATGAAGTCTCCATCGTGACTGTGGTTGCTGAAGATCACTCGAATCGTCAAGACTTAAAAATAAGTTAAATTAGAAAATCTGTGAAAGTGAAAGGGACTGGATTCTGCTATTTACCCATAGGAGTAGAAGCTAATTGTTTTCACAAAGACATTATTTTATAGACTATTTTTCTTAGTCGCAATTTAAAAAACAAATATAGGCTGTTTGTAACATAAAAACGAGGCTACGGAAAACAAAACAACACAAAGCAGTGAAAGCACAAATATAAGATGTTTTTTTTTTCTTTTCACATAAAACGTTAAAAAATCAGCGAGAGAAGCTTAATATACAAACGCAAGAAAAATACGTGAGTTTTGATGTAGTTTAAGGGGAATAATTGTTTTTGATTTAACATACGATTTATGTATATCTAAAATAAATAAATTATTTTTTCTCCTATATCAACTTTCGTTAAAAAACAAGTATTCTAAAATTTCTTAATTTATTTATTTTTCTATATCAATCTCGCCATGATGATTTTATGAAACTTTGTGATTTGTTAACGCCTTCGAAAATTTATAAAAGAAATCGTATTTGTTTGTGTGAAACAATCTGGCACGTCTTCTTTGCTTTTTTCGATTGAAATATGAATTTGAAATCTTAATTTTGTAAAAAAAATCCAAAATACTATTTGAATACTCCGTCTAAAATCAGAAGGTGCTGAGATTAGTTTAGTTTTTATGTTTTTTTTGGCGCGCAATAAAGTTTTATCCATCTATATACTATTTAGTTGTTTTTTGTATGTGTATTACTCGATATTTTCGTCAAGAGTAAACTGACTGTAATGATTACTTTTTATCAAGTAATCAGTTTGGGGGTGATACCATAAATAGGAAAAAAACACATTTGATCGCCATTTATCATAGTCTACGCATATCCCTGTAGCTATTTTAAAAGTCCCCTTTATCTTACATTCACTTAAATATCTCAAATGTGATCAAAAGCGAAAACATCAACCGCGCTCACTCTTATTCAACTTCTGTTTGATTATACTGACGCCTGTTATTTGGATATAAGAGCTCCTTAATAAACTAGAGCGTTAGCAAAATCAGTGTATTCGTTTCATACATTGGCTCAGGAAATTTGACCGAATATCTCAGTTTCGCTAGCAGCTTAAGTGGCTCTCAATTCGACTTCCTTGGCACACTCTATAGTTGTGTCTCCTCTATAACATCCTACACAATCTTTGCCCACTCTCCTCCTACTCTCAAAGCTCTTCTTAACTGTCGCGTCCATAATTTCAGTTTTTCTAATGTTTCTTTTCAGTCCATGTACATAAGATATTGTAAAAATTTATAAGTATAAAAGATGAGTTATTTCCATCTTGTTAATAATCATTTTATTTATTGTATTATATAAGTATTTGTTAATATATAAAAATAAATGATATAGGTATGAAATTTGGTTTAGATAAATGAAACATTTTATATATTACTCCAGAGCGTATAATTAATGCAGAGGGGATGCACATGTATTTTTAGTGGAAAGATATTTAATCATTTGAGAACAAATGAAACATATAAATACTTAAGCATTCATGAATCAGCGAAAATCGAGCATGAATAGCTTAAGCAAAAATTGACAAAAAATATCTAAAAAATGACCCTTATTTGAATGGACGCAATTTAATCAGGGGTGATACCCCTGATTAAATTGCGCCCCTATGCTATTTTGATGTTACTTGCACTAGTTTATAATTCTAGAAAGGCGTATCAAAACATAAAGTTAATCTAAATTGATTTAAAATAATAATTAAAATTATAATATTTACGATTAAAGCTAATTATATATACAATATAAAAGAAGAAACTATAATATAGAAAACCTAAAACTAAAATATTTAAATCGTCAAAAAGACCAGCTCCCCGTGGTATAGTGCCAAGAACGCTGGCTGCGTTTCCTCGCTGCTATACTTAGCCTTTGAGCGAGGAAAGAACCAGCCCTCTTATCACCAGCATCGACGACCAGTCGTGGATACAGTTCCTTTAGAATCTTCATTGCACGTGGACCCCACGGACCGATAGTCTCTACAGCAAATGGCACAAATATGTCATTTCTCAAAGACTCATATTTGCGCCATTTACTAAATTCGGCTGCCTCTGATGCCGCCCCGGCTCTAAAACAGGTACCCTTGAGATGAGAGGCCGCCAAAGTGTCAACGCAAGTAGCATCCCACACTAGGGCTTTACCTCTCTCCCAAGGGACCAAAGTCATACCGTCGGGTCTCCTGCCATCGTCTCTAAATATCCCGCAAGGCTCTAAAACCGAGGGGATATTTATAGAGACAAGAGCCCTTCGGATAATTTCGTTCAAAGAACCGTGACGGGAAAACCTACCTGCACTTTTTTGCATGAAAGTCCGTGGAGCCCAAGGTGTGACGTGAGGTTGACAAATAGCCACTCCTAGCCGGATTCCTACGGCGATGCGCAAGCTTTCCCCATCAAGCAATGTGCCGAGATTACTTGATGGTAGAGCATGTAACCAGTGGCTAGATTCCTTAGTCGAAACAGCTAGATGCCGAGCCTGATCTTGTTGAATATGGAAGTTTTGAAATAAATTTTTGTGGACACTCCGTACCAACGGAATATCCCACTGTTTTTGTTGGTTAGCTTCCAGTGGGACATTTTCGCCGGGACAGAGCGTTAGCCATATTTGCTTTGCCTCCGCAGCAAAGCATAGGTCTACTTTATTATTTAAAATTGTGTTACATAGGTCATTGACACTATGCACGGAAGCAAGGAAAGCAGGCAATGCGACGCTAGAAATATTTCTTATACCAATTCCACCAAATTTGATAGGTAAAGTGGCTTGATCCCAGGCTATTGTATTTAATCTCAAATTTAGAATGTTCCTAAAGCAATTTTAAGATTATTATCAATATCTTTTAAAATATCCGAACATTTCCAGACTGGACTTGATACCCTCAAGTCCAGTCTGGAAATGTTCGGATATATATATATATATATATATATATATATATATATATATATATATATATATATATATATATATATATATATATATATATATATATATTATGTACTATGTATTATTATGAATTATCGTATTATTTATTGAGTTTACTTCATTTAACATTGTGTATATTATTTAACCATTAGAAGTGTATACACTACATTTACCTTTTCCTGTATTACTAGAAGTTATATCAAATATGGAATAAGAAAAACATTTGCACGAACTGGTTTTATGATTATTTCTGTGTCTTATAATGTGTACAAAAATAAATTAAAGTTAAAAACACCCCTAGGATTAGATATATTGGGGATGATATTTTAATGTATCTCTTTAGACGACATTCTAGTTGTCACCATGTGCTTGTGATATTCTTCAGTCCTTTCGAAAGGATAAAAAATTTACTTTTATTAAAAAGTTAAAAATTAAATATAAATTACAGTATACAAAAAAGGATATAAAGTTTTTTGACTTAGGGTTTAGATGAAATGTCGTGCTAGTGACTTATTATTAGTCCACTGAAAAGAGAAATAAACTTCGAATTTTATTAGAAACGAGAAGCCGATTTCAAAGAACTAAAAATAATCAAATAAATTTCAAGTAATCGGGTCGCGGGCTTTAATACTTTTTAATTTTTTTTAATGTTAATACCAAAGCTATGTTATGAAAATTATACTACTTTTTTCTTTTTAGTTCTTTGAAGTCACCTTTTAGTTCTTGTTAAGTCTGATTTGTTATTAGATAACTTTTATTTCATGATTGAATTTTAATTTATTTATACCTAGTAGACGCTACGCTGCAGCTATATTGTGGTAGTAGCACGAATGTATCGACTCAACCATGGTGGGTCCATGCCCTTACAGAATACCAGCGTAAATTAGCTACATAATGCTGCTGTGTTTAGTATTGTGAGTATAGAGAACCGGAGACCCTCTATACTGCAAACGAAACATTTCAGCTGAGTCCTCAGGAGTGGCAAGAGATCAGCATTTTGATTCTCGATTGAGGATAAATATGTATATAGGTCACATCTTTCAATTACCAATAGGAGAAAAGTGTACTCATTTGTTACAATTATTCATAAAAAAATAGCCTTAGATATAATAAAGATAAGTTTGAACAAGACAAATTAAATCACTTTTTTCCTTTTGCAGTGATGTTTCTTATTATGATGCTTTCTTTTCTTTATAGAACGGTAGTCCTACATGTGTTATTTCTCTAGTATTGTGGAGGTATCTAACATACATAAATTGCACAAGGACAAACATCGAGACCTGGAACATTTATTCGTAGGCCATACAAATACTTCTTCCATGCGGGATTTGAACCTGCAGACCTCAGCGCACCTCGTATATTGAAAGTATACAACAACAGTATTGTTGGTCGGCTTATTGCAATTTGGTACAGCTGGCGGGGACTGCTCTCCCTCCACGCCTACGCATTTACAAAAACACCCTAGGGATAGGACAGACAAGACTTCGTGGAGTCGGTGCGTGCTGTTTGAGTTTTAGAATCCGTCGAAATGATTCGACCACCGCGATCACATTAGATTTTTTTTCGAAAAAACAGTTTATCTTATTATTATCAAACGACATGTATATATTACACATAATTATATTTAATTATGACAATGAATGCCGTAAAAAAAAGTGTGTGTAAAATTGACAATTAATTGTATTTTTGTTGAAGGTAATTGGACATATTATGGAGATAAATAAGAAATAAGTGTAAGTGTCAGTAAAAATAAGTGTAAGTAAAAAATATTTTTTTCTCTCACAAAGGACTTCATTATTTTAACTGTTACCTTTAAATAGCCATAAAGTAATAACTACATGATTAGTCGACAAATAATTGTTGCATATTTTTAATATAATATATATATATATATATATATATATATATATATATATATATATATATATATATATATATATATATATATATATATATATATATATATATATATATAATAATTTATTTTTAATATAACACATTTACTTAGTAAATTTCTGAGCTTGTATACTATAATATCAGAACAGGTCGGTTCTAGCCTTGTATAATCTCTTAACAAATTAACTGAATCAGCGTTAGAAAGTATTTGCGACTAATATGCAGAAATTGTGTATATTTTCTAAAAAAATATTTGCTAAACATTCTGAAAACGTACACTGTAAAAGCATTATGAATGAGTGCTGTCCCCGTATACTTTTAATATACGCCAGCGCAACTCAATATGCTAAGTCACTACACAACAATGCCGTTATTTACTTTCTGAAGAGTTATCAAACTACTTGCGGTATTGCTTTTATTATTTAAAAGTAATAAATATAATTTCTATATCAATTGTATTACGTAAATGATATTCTATACGGTTAAATTTAGATATTTGTTGCAGACATTCGTTTGGAAAATCTTCTTATTCAATTATCATCACCTACACTGCAGAACATAGAACTACCCCAAAGATAGGGGAACATATTGCATAGATACCGCACTTGGCAGGTGGGTTGCCGACTGCAGATTTTTTATTATTTTGAGCTATTATCAGAAAATGCCACTGCCCTTCTGTTTTAGTTTCTTGCTGTCGACTTTTACAATACCCACGGGTCTACATGGGGTTAATTGGTAGAAACAGCACTGCGAAATAATGGGTGCTATGAAAGGTGTTAGGTTTTTATACGTGGTAGAGCTAAGCTGCAGCTGTAGTATAGATGTAGCATGAATGGTTTGGCTTGATTGGGCTAGGACCAGGTTCTCACAGAATACCAGCGAAAATAGTAGCTTTAGCTGCTGTATTTAGTATAGCGTGTGTAGAGACGGTTCCGTGATGCAGTGGCATAGCAATGAGTTGCAGCGCTAAGGGCCGCAGGTTCGAATCCCGCACGCACAAGTATTTGTATGGCCTACAAATATTTGTTGCGGGTCTGGAGGTTTGCCCTTTTGAGATTTTTGTAAGTAAACACCCCCCCCCCCAATACAAGAGAAATAGGTTACATTTATAAAAAAGAAAAAAAAAGAGAGATTCGGAGACCCGTTTTTACTGAAAACGAGGCATTCCTTCTTAGTTCTCAGGGGCGACAACCGACAACGCCGTGGTGTTTAGATTCTTAATCGGGAATAAGTGTAGATATTTATGGGTCACGACATACACTTAGCATCAGATGGACTGCGTGCTGATTTTTCACTCTTATACGATAGCAAACCTAAGAACAAGTAAAAAGGAAGAACTTTAAATCCGTTCAGCCGTTTCTAAGTGATCAGTCAACATACATAAAAAAAAAACATTGGCATCGAATATATAACCTCCCGTTTTTTTAACATGGCTAGAAAGTATCATCCTATGTCATGTACATCTCGACTGGTCTCAAGCCACCTATCAATCCAAACAAGGATCGCGACAGAGAAAAATCCGCCATGCTGCCTAAATACTTACTCGTATTGACAGATTTTGTATGTTTTTGTTAACTTCTCAAATAAACAGGTTTCCTCGCAATGTCTTCATAGGTCCTAGTGAACATCGATCACGATTTGCTTACGGCTCTAAACTACCGTGATAGATTTAGTAAACTTCTGTTGACATCATCATAAACATCCTTCAAAAGTCCAACACACAATCACTATCACATTATATATCACCGTACAATTATTTTCATTAGGTACCTGCAACTATCGACTTCCCGCATCTCTTACTAGGTACTCAATTCATCTAAGAACGGGGGACCCCACACGTTGCTTTGCTTACCGTAACTCTAGAAACTTTTTCCGAAGGAGAAAAGTAAAATGTTACAATAACATTTTTATATTTTATTCACAAAAAAATAATTAAAATAATCAGTCGTTACATTGTAAATTAATTTAAAAAAATGTGTGTCTTTTTTGGATGTGCTTTTCGGGCTAAGAGTATGCTTTATGTTGAGGTATGCTGCAGATATATTATGTTTGCAGCACGGATTAGTCGACTGGGAAAGGAGCACGCCCTCACTGAATAATATTGTAAAAGTTTAGTATGGCGAGTATAGAGAGCTTTACTGGAAATGAGAAATTCTGTAATGGTCCTTAGGGGTAAATGCATTTGAACTTGAAGCTTCGAAGAAGAATCGAGGATAGATGTCTATGGGCCTTGAAATCACTTGCCACCTAAAATCAGGTGCACCGTGTGCTCGTTCGTCACCATTATCCTATTAAGAAAAACTAGGTAAGACTCGTAATTTTTATTTCTACGCGTATTTTTGCATATAATTTTTATTATATTTATTTCAGAAAGGATGATAAAATGTACTCTTTCCTTTCTTTCCTCCTTTTTTGGCAAACAATTCTAGTTAACAATTTCTATGTGTATTCTCATTCAAATTCACGAAAAAACAGTTTCTAAATTAAATAATTAATAAACCGAGATAAAGATTTTAACTGACAACCTTGTTTGTTATTACTCCAGCTATTGTTATGTTTACTTACAATTCAAACAAAACTGTAAATTTAGTGTCAGCACGAAATATATTAGTATATAGAAGATCATCATCAGATTTTTCATGGTTTTACCGGATACACAAGTCTTACTTCAATCGAATAAAATTCTCCATCCCCTCACTGTATTGCTACTAACAGTCATCATCTCTTGAATTGGAGTTCATAATAGGCCTATTAACCGTCACACGATCACAACGCCTGATAGACTTGACCTGACCTCCTCTAGACTTGATTAGGCTCGTGGATTTTATACTTTTTATAAAATAGGTGTTTTAAAAATCCACACAGTTCACCTAATTGTAAGTTGATGCTGTGGTCCATAGATGACAAATGCATTATCACCCCTGAAGACTAATATGGAGTGCCTCGTTTCCATAAAAAATGATCTCTGTTTCTCTACTCTTGCCCGTCCGCTATTTCGAATTCCCTATGTCGCCCCTTATGACTCCAACGGGATGATAAGAGTTAATGTGTTTTCTTCTACAGCATGGACACCCGTAACCACCATCGGACAAAAAAGGGTTAAAGATACGTTGTCACCTCCGAGGACTAATATGGAGCGCCGCTTAAACTTAAATTGCTTCTATAAAAATTTGCACACAGCCGATTATGACGTACGCGAGGGTTACCTCTGCTCAGATCTGCTCTTGTTACTGAATGGCTAACGCTCCGTAATATGAAGCTTCTATACATATGGTAAACTGAAGTGACATTGTATCAGCCATATAGCTCGAAAAACCAATAAAAGATGGTGAGGAAAGGTTCTCGAGTAACCTGGTATCGGTAAACGAAGTGTAGGGCAGCTGTTCACTAGATGGAGTAAGGAATTGGTAAGATATGCAAGAAGTCGATGGATGCAGGTGGCTTATGATATCGTGCTTTGTGCTATCCCTTGGAGCAGGCCTATGTTCAGCAGTGAACTGAGGGGCTGTAATGATGATGACGATGCGTTTAACAGTCTTTCAGAAATTTCTACAGCGTGATTGAGGCTTCGATTGTTGCACCGTTTATTTGCGTAACTATTACTTAGCAGAGTTTAATATAAAAAAAAAATTATCCAATTTAATTTGGGGCGTAATACATGATCAAGGTTATAACCAAAACATTTGCACTTTTGCTTGCCTAGCTTTTTAAGCTCTTTGTTTGTAACAATTATAATTAGCCCGAGTGAATGTAAACCCATAATGAATACAGCATAATGCACTTAGACTCCAGCCTGCTCTGTTGATTGCTACACAAAGAGTTAAGGCAACCTGCTAATTATATGATTTTACGTTGATTTGATTACGAATTCTGTTGTCTCATACATTCAGCCACTGAACTCATTGAGTTTATTATCGAAATTTATGAGTGTACCTCCTGTATTTTTTTTAGGTCAACCGATTCTGATGATTATTCTTACATTTGAAAGCTGGTGCTACTCATGTAGTTTCATGTAAACTTCATTAAGATTTGACCAGAAGTTTTTAAATTATCCTTAATAATGCGTATTTCACTTCGACTTTGACGTATTTGACATTGATGATTTCCTCATTTTATTTATGTTGATTTCAGTTGTACAAAATTTTAAATTTTGCCAATTGTAATCAAAAAAAATAAATTCACTAGAAGTGTTTTTGGAATCACCGCCTGTGCATATATTAAAAGATTTAGTAGCATTTTACTCACTGTCCATAGCATTTCCTTTTATGTAAATAGGAAACATATCGATTGTGCTTACCCAGGTCTGTTTTGTCAAGTTTAAATATTTTATTATATTTAAACTTGACAAAACAACCTATAATTATATTATATTAAATTAATATCCCCCGAAAATGAGATGTGTTCCAAGCTGTTTATTAAAGTTTTGTAATATAATAAGTTTTGTTTATAGTTTGTACATTATACAACCTGTGTTCTCATTGTATAATTTACTTTGAAAACTACTAAAGAGTATCCTATGATATTCTAAAGGTTAATCAATTATTCTAGCTAAATATTGGTATTTATAATTGTATTAAATCACTAAGTAGTGACGGTTTAAAAATTCCCGCTTCCCTGTCCATCCCATCCATTCCGCTAACTTATTAACCACCCTCGTACTGTTATAACCCTTTTTACATCACAGTGAAATCTTAGCAAGCATTATTAAATGTACAGTATATTTCCTTCATATAATTTTAGTCTGTAAGAGCCCCGTGTGGATCGTTACACTTAGCTCGAAGTTGTTGACGAGTACGTTTATCTGGGACAAACAGTCCGATTAGGTAAGTCCAACTTCGACCGAGAGGTCGATCGACGGATTCAACTCGGGTGGGCAGCTTTCGGGAAATTACGACACATCTTCTCGTCATGTATACCTCAAAACCTGAAAACTAAGTTGTACAACCAGTGCGTATTGCCAGTGATGACTTACGGAACCAAGACATGGTACTTCACTGCTGGCCGTATGAGGACGCACAAAGTCACTCGGCGAGCTATGGAGAGGGCTATGCTCGGGGTTTCTCTGCGTGATAAACTTAGAAATGAGAATATTCGCAGTAGAACCAGAGTGACCGACATAGCCCAATCGATTAGTAAGCTGAAGTGGCAATGTGTCGGCCATATAGCTCGAAGAACCGACAATTGTTGAGGAAGAAAGGTTCTCGACTGGCAGCCTCGTACCGGTAGGTGAAGAGTAGGGCGACCGCCTACTAGTTGGAGTGACGACCTGATAAGACATGCAGGAAGTTGATGGATGCAGGTGGCTCAGGACCGTGCTTTGTGGCATACATAAGGGGAGGCCTATGTTCAGCAGTGGACTTGTGAAGGGCTGTAATAATGATGATGAGTGTTCAGTAGGTTTTTAGTGTTCCTCAACTGTACATAGTTTCAGAAATATTGCTATTTCATCGACAATCTAAACAGCTGGCACGCACTTCTTACAGAACATTTAAATGGGACCGGCCCAAGACCAAAACTGCCTTTGCCCGCAGATCAAACGATAAAATGGGTTCTTATCTATACACTTAAATATATAAAACTAATTATTAAGTAAAAATAAAAAAAGATCAGGTTGTAGACTATTAGTACATAAATAGTTACAAAACAAAATGTGAAAAGAAATCGAAGCGTTATTAAAAAATATTATCTAAACTAAAAAAGCTTAACACATTCGCGGAAAGTATACTAGACACAATATATGTTGTATTGTCATCAAGCCTATAGGCGTATACTGTGCCTTAAATGGATATTTGTATCTAAAATAAATTAATAAACTTGTTAATATAATGCACATTAAGATTAAATAATAATTGAAAGGGTCTTAATTTGTACTATAAATGTGCGAACAATTTTTATTTATTTATTTAACAGTATGTACACACATACTTTGATAGGAAAATCGTAAAAACAAAATAATGTACAAAGGCACTGCTTATTCCATAAAGAAATTTCTTCCAGCAGGCCTATTGAAGGATAGTTGAAGGAAATAGAAGTAGTCAAAGTGTGCACTTTATTAACATATACAATGAAATACACATTTACAAAATTACATATATATTATACACATACGTACATACATACACATACATATATATACATATACATATACATATATTTACATAAATATAAAATACAAATATAATATATTATAAGAAAAAAGATAATATAATTCAATATATTATATTTTTAATATTACGTATATAAATATCTACACATCACGAATTAATCATTATGGTGTGAATGATAATGCTCTTTAACAAGTCTTTTAAACAAGGACACCGACTTAGCGTCACGAATCCTAAAGGGAAGTGAATTCCACAATCGTACTGCATTAACAGTAAAAGAATGAGAATAGAGCATTGTATTGAAAGACGGAAATCTTAACAGTGTTCTAGTATTTGATCTGCATGAAACATCTGGAGGGTGAACAAAAGTAAAGCGATTTTTTAGATATAGCGGAGCATCAGGGTTATGTAGGGCGGATGGGGAGCCATTTAAGCTGCACATTAAACATAAACAGAGACGTGATCGAACTTCTTTAAGCCAAAAATGTATCGAATACATAAATTTTGCAAGCGAGTTTATTAATTTGCTCCTCGGTAGCATCCAAATAGCAGACATCAGCGTAATCTAAAATTGGCAATATAAGAGTCTGGACTATAGATATCTTAGTAGACAAAGGTAGAAAACTTTGAAGGCGTTTTAGAGAATGAAAGGCGTGAAATATTTTCCTGCTTACATCCGTAACATGTGCGCCCCAAGTCAAATCGCAGTCGAAAATAACACCTAGGTTCTTGGCAGTATCTGAGTAGGGAATAGTGGCACCATCGATTCGTAGAGTTTGGAGAGAGGAGAAATCAAGCGTGCCACGCGCATGTCTTTTACCTGTTATCAAGGCTTGGGATTTAGTTGGGTTTAATGTGAGACCAAATGATCTCGATCATTTGCTAATCTTATTTAAGTCGTCATTCATAGCTTCAATCGCTATGTTAGCTTTGGATGCCACAAAATTACGATTTAACTGCAAATCGTCAGCATAAAGGTGGTAATTAGCTGATATGACCCTGGTGATACAAATAATAAAAATGGCGAAAAGCAGAGGAGAGAGGACTCCACCTTGAGGTACACCCGCAGTTACATTATACCACTAGGAGTGTATTTCATCTGAACGAACACATTGTGACCGATCACGAAGGTAAGAGTCAAACCATTGAATAACAGATTTAGACACATTAATCGTCTTAAGGATACTTATAAGGATATCAAAATCAAAAGAGTTGAATGCACTGCTGAAATCTAGTAAAACCAGAACTGTTAAGTATCCATGGTCCATATTCCAACGGATATCGTCAGTAACTTTAAGAAGGGCAGTTGTAGTACTATGTCCGGGTCGGAAACCAGATTGATATGGACATCAGATATTATTTCTGTTGAGAAATGCTGAAAATTGCTTGTGGACAATGTTTTCAAGAACTTTAGAAAGAAATGTCAAGATTGAAATAGGACGAAAGTGAGAGGGAGATGAAGGATTGGATATCTTAGGGATAGGGATAATGTGTGCTAATTTCCATGACGATGGAAAACAACAGGAAGATAAAGAGAAATTAAAAATGTATGTAAGAACAGGAAGAAGAAAAGAGAGGATAGGTATTATCATATTGGAGCATAAGCCGTCATTTCCAGTGGCCGTTGATGATATAGCTAATATTGATCGGTTGATATCGTCTTCAGTGACTACAGCAAAATCAAACGTATCACACCGCAGAACTGGGTGCTTATTCAATTCTAAAATTGACCCAACTTTATCACGCGTAGAGATAGAGACAGGAGGGCAAGAAAAATGTTGGTTAAGAATATTTAAGTCTATATCTCCACTTAAAAGTGTTCGTGACTTACCAACACCAACAGTTTTAAGAAATCTCCATGCTTTTGCGAGATCGCTTTTAGTTAGAGAATTATAAAAGTAACGTCTTTTTGCATCTCTGCACAAACGGTTGCACCGATTGCGTAGGTTCTTATAATTTGTTAAATTACTCTCCAGCGGAAATCGCTTGTATCTTCTTTTAGCCTTGTCTCTACGTGCCATGAGCGCTTTTAAAGCCTGAGTTATCCAAGGGGCACGATTATGTTTTATTTTAACACGTTTAACCACAAATATAACATAAAAGTGCACACCTAACACATAAATATGTGTTAGTTTTTCTTTTGTTCTACTTTATTAATTTTTCTGTATAGTAAATCATGTATGTGAGAAATCCACTCGGACATGTCAACGGCTAATCATAAAGTTCAAGATAAACGGAAAGACCGGTCTCTAAGACACAGAGAATCCTAATGTGGAGCCCAGTGATATTGTTTGAAATTATAAATAAAATAAAAATATGGGACTTATAAAATATGTAACATTACAGTAACTGAGTCAGTATGTGTATACTTTTTGAGCTGAATAAATATTCTTATCTTAAATGCTACGTTAATAAGTTACTATTTTTCATTTAGTCGTTTTTTTCTTTATATTAAAAATCTATCTTTATTTTAAATTGTTTTTGTACTATCACATGTACGTATATGCACATAATTATATAAAATATTATACTGTTACTTAATGATTAAAAAATAAGCCCCGCAGGGTTTCTTGGCTCTTCCCAGGACAAAGGATTTTATTTCCAAACCAATGGTAAAAATAAAAAAATGACTTTCAATATGATGATGAAAGTTTGTATACAGTTAAGCTTGCTAATTTCTTATCAAATTGTAAGTATTCTACGATATTCTGTCTATACCGTTAGTCCTCCTCATAGATTTTCTTATATTGTTACGAGCTTGAGGTTCGTGACTATAAAAACTGCCGATTGAATTACCAAAATTAACACTTTAATTTTCTTTACACTAAATAAAACTTAAAATACTAATAATTAATCACACTGATTCACTTTATTTCGCTCCGAAGCTTCGCTTGTCCCGCTGAATTCAATACTTCCCCGAACGCACCTTGCAGCGCCTATATTAGCACCTAAACATCCAGAACATTCAAGTAAAAACGCTTAAATCGTCGAAAGTTCGAGTGTCGGCTTCTAGAAGCTTAGTTTTTCGTTTCGACACTAGATGGCGCTGTCGGTTGAAATATTAGTGATGTCATTTTCTGGAAAGTTCCCCTCGCTCTAGTCCTTGACACAACATGACGTCAACTTAGGCGCGCAACAATATTATATTTGCCGTGATTGCAAGCTTGGCAGGTACGTTAACAACCTCAGTTTTTTGTGCAGTTGTTATCAGAAAGATACTGCTGCGCATTTCCTGTGTCAACCTCTCTGTGGAATTGTTTACCACTGACGACTTTTCCGGACCGACACGACTTAAAAACATTCAAGAAAAGAGCTTAATCCTTTCTAAAAGGCAGGCAACGCATTTTTAATTCCCCTGGTGTTCCGGTTGGTCATGGGCGGCGGTAGTCACTTACCATCGGGTGAGCCACATGCTTGTTTGCCCTCTCTTTTATAAAAAAAGTTTTCCTCTGTCACCTCCTACACGGTAGTTGCCGTCTATTTTGTTAAAATACGTTAAAGTAAAAACATAAATCAGATCAAAGACTTACGCTTATATTATGTTAAGTATATATATCCTAAACTTCACCACAAAATAGATTATACCATAATTTACGAAATAAGTTTATCTTGATGACTTCTATTTTTTTATAAAATAAGGGTGACAAACGAGCACACAGTCCTCCTAAGGGTAAGTGGATGCTGTGGCTCATAGACATCTATATTTATCCTCGATTAAGCATTAAAACGCAGATGCGTTGCCCCCCCCCCCCCCCCCCCTGAAGACTAAGTTGGAATGCCTCGTTTCTAGTAAAAAAGGGTCTTCAGATCTCTAAACTCACCATAAAAAACACAGCAGTATTAAGCTGCTATTTTACGCTTCAAAGTAGGAGCGTGGTTCTTCCCCGGTCGAGCCGATCCAATCGTGATACAACCATAATATAGCTTCAGCGTGGCTTTACCACGTATAAACGTATTAAGCTTGTAATACTCAAAAAATACCAATGATTCAATCTGATGTTATGTGTATTGGAGTTATAGAATAAAATAAGTATTAAAATCCAGAAAAATTTTATGATTAACACTACCCGTGTGGTTAAAGAATGGGATTGAAAATGGCGTCGTCACTATGAATAGTGGTGAACCTCCCGCTCGCGTACTGACACTATCTGTACTCACACCCGTTGATTAGAACTTCAAAAAATGCATTGAGATATGTGTTTTTGTTCGTTCTATAACTTGTAATTGTAATCAATAATAACAAAATGTCAAAAATATTAATACAAAATTTGTACATGCTATTGAGACATGAGTAACAATTTTAAAATTTTTTGCTTGCTGTCTGTCCGACATAATCGTTGAAATGGCTTAACTGATTGTAATAAAACTTCACAAAAAGAAAAGAATAATGTCAGGACCTGACATGACCTAGGCTTAATTTTATCCAAAAAATTTAGAGACTTTATTATAATAGAAATATTGATAAGATAAAATCAATGATACTTAATGTTTATCTTAAATCTAAATAACGACACATGAATGGATGGAATTTTAAAATTAACGTAACCTACTTACGCATACAATTATTTTCAAATATTTCACTTTAATATAAAATTTCTAATTTACCGAATGTAGTAATGTCGATATACCGTTATTAACGGGATTGCGCTATTGGTACTGTGCATGTTGACGGTACCTACTCGATGAGCTGCCATCCCATCCCATCTAATCCCATTCTTTATCCATATTCCGTCCGTATAAAAAAATCCACGGTCGAACACAGGCCTCCCTCATAGATTGCTTTTAGGGGGGATTCTGCCATAGTTACCACGCTAGATAGGCGAGTTGGCGACCCCAGTTTTATGATTTGAGTTGTTGTTGTTATACGAGGAAAATATTGCTGCCTATCTCCGGTTTCATATTTTGTCATATTATGACACCCTCCGCCACTATACGGTTATAATTTTTTTTTTAGATAAAAGAGAATAAGTATCTCTAGGTAAGTATACACTTTGAAATAATACTAGTTTTTACGGAATTTATCGCGTATATTTAACTTTTTAAATACCCGACGTTTCGAACGCTTTACAGCACTCATGGTCACGGGCGGGACTGAGATGTTCAACGTCCATATGTCATAGTTAACCGCGGTTACCATAGATTAAAATTTTAACTTTTGTTCCGATCTATACAGTACGAAATTATGGTATCTTGAAGTCTTGCAGTTGTATGCTTGGGTTGGGATTTAATTTTATTTATGATAGGATCCCAAGCAGATGGTAGCACCCAGCCATCTTCTCTATTGAAATTAGGATGTTTCTTGATTTCAATAGCCTCGCAAATCATCTTAGGAAGGAATCGGTGTTCTTTAGCGAGGATTTGCGGTCTATCAAATCTGATGTAGTGACGGGGGCGATCCTGTACGTGTTCACAGACTGCAGACTTCCCGGAGCGTCGATTCTTCACAGCAGCTATATGTTCTTTAACGCGGGTTTTTATTGATCTTTTAGTTTGTCCTATGTAGGAGAGACCACATTCACAATCAAGCTTGTACACTCCTGTATGTATCAAAATACTAACTGTTTTTAACCCGCATTAAAATCAGTTAGTATTTTGTGTAAGTAATTTAATAAATTGTTTTATGTTATTTAGTTATCAGGTACAATGGGACTGACATGCTAAAAATAACATAAGTCTCTAAATTGAAAACTAATAAAAACATATTATAAATAATAAGTAAATTCAAAGTGTGGCGTTTGTTAAAAAAATTACAATGTGCCGTAATGTAAATGATGTAAAGTTAAAAATAATTAAGAAACATTTATAAATTAAATTGGGGTCATATTTAAACTGTTCTATTAACCTACTGAAATTACTTATATGGAAACCGTATCCTTTTTCCACATTAGAATACATGACAAGCATTTATTCTAAGCTCGTGCACGAGGGCACGTCCCTGTCGAGGACATCAATTACAAATGATAAATGAAGACGAGGCTTCGAGCCAACTCATTCACGTTTTTCAGATGGTTTAGAGCTGTAATGAAAAATGTAGTATAGTAATTATTATATAAGTTACAAATTTCACATTCAGTTTTATTTTGAACGTAACGTTAATTGTATATACTGAAAGAAAGAAAGTATCATAAAAAAAACATCAGCGGGCAGAGCGCTAAATATTTACAAAAAAGTGCTAACTATCTGTTTATGATATTCTGTTGTATGTTTTTGTTGATTTTTTAAGAGCAAATAGCTTTTTTTAATCATTTTAAGCCAGTGCTTGACCACAATTCCACCTGTTGGTAAGTGGTGACAAAGCCCTACATGGTAAATCGCACTGTATTAGCGTAACGAAAACGTAATTAAATGAAACTTGTATATTATTTTGTTACGTACGTATACTTGCACCATCCATCATAAGTCTCTTCTTATTCGTCATCTTTAACAGTTGTATAGCCACGCGGCAGCTTTTGATGTTGCGTATGGGTCGGCTCAAACCGGGGTGGTACCACGACATCACAGAATACCGGTGTGAAGTGGAAGCTCTGCTTCCACGTTTCATATGGTGAGAGCAGATGGCCGGGGGCCCTATCCACCCGGAATTAAATGCTACACTACCCCAGGAGGGAATCAGCACCCCTGGAGAACCCCAAGCTGAGCATCCACGATCAAGTTACTTTATTCTTGAGCGTGGGTACTCAGGTTTCCCCGCGTATTCTGGGGGAAGGGGGAGGGAGTCGAAAATTTCATTCAAGACAATAACTTCTCGGGGCAAACTGAGCAACAAGACCAAGGCGACCCCTGCTATGCTATCCGTGAATTACTGCAATATCAGGGGACTTCACTCGAACCTAAACGCCGTCCACAACCATCTCGAGACAGCGAAGTTAGCTCTGCTCTTTCTGAACTAGACGTAGGTATCCTTTCCGGCTGATGAATCGTATCTCTTCTACCCGGGGTACAAACTGGAATACTCTTTTGTGCCTCGGGCTGGAGTTTAATGCATACGTCAGAGAGGACATCTATTCTAGACGCCTCGGCAGACTTGAAAGTTCGGACCTATCCATCTTTTGGCTACGCGTAGACAAAGACGACCATCCGCGCGTCTACGGGTGCCTCAATAAGTCCTTTAGCGATAAAGCCATAACAGGCAGATTTTTCGACCACGTCCGAATGGCTAGAGATTCGTTGCTACAGTAGATCCCCTCTTCAGAGCTTGTGATCCTCGACGATTTTAAAACGCCCACCATGCCGAATGGCTTAGTTCAAGTTTAACCGATCATGAGGGGAGATCTTTTCTTGATTTTGCCTCGACATATGGTCTGATAGAACTGGTTACTTTGCCTACGCAGATTCCAGACGTAGAGGATCATGCACCTTTCCTGTTGGACCTTCTGGTGACCTCTAATGCAGGCAGATATCAAGTCTCTTTAGAGACCCCTCTTGGTCCCTCGGATCATTGTTTTGCTCGTAGTGTGATACCACTTACGTTGAAATCGTGGTTGCGTTCTGCAGACTGCTGCTGTGTTTGGCACTATAGGTCAGCGGATTTGGATAGATTAGATTTTGGATAGGATGCGGTCTCTCTTTGCATCCTAACCTTGGGGGCGGGTTTGATTCTCGCAGAACGATCCCAACGTTGTTGCTGATTCTGTCGCTTATGTGGTACTTCAGAGTATGAAACTTTTATTCCTTCCTCTGTGGTGCCCATCGAAGGCAAATTTTAGCCTTGGTTTGGTCGCTCCTGTAAAATAGCATCATGTTTTAAGTAGGAGTGCTACCAAGCCTGGGCTGACTCATCAACGTCCCGGGATATAAACACTAGTGCCCCAAAAAAGAAGTATAATTCCGCCTTCAGAAACTTCAAAAGAGTCATTGCCCAGGTAAAGTCAGAGCACATGCAGAATTGGCAAAACACTAGTTCGCCTTCCTTCTGGAACCTGTGCATTTTGGTCTCTCACCAAGGCTGTCAAAGAGAATTTCTGTCGGCTATCTCTCCGATCTCTGCACAGGGAGGACGACTCACTCGTCCATTCAAAAAGGAGAAAGCCAATCTGCAAGGCTCTGTCTTTGCGTCCAACTCGACGCTTGATGACGTGGGGAGCACACCGCCGACCATCCCGCAGTATGAGTGCTCCATGCCGGTGGTGCGATTCATACAGCGTTCGGTTTGCAAAGCACTCCTCTACTTGTACATCTGCAAGTCGAGTGGGCCTGAAGGAATCTCCCCAATTGAGGACGTGTGCTCCAGATTTGGCACCGGTTCTAACACAATTTTTCTGATACTCCTACTCCTTAGGCGTAGTCATAAACTCATGAAAGACGGCTTTTGTCAACCCGATCCCTAAAAAAGGTGACTGCTCAGATCCGTCAAACAAAAGGTCTATCGCCCTCACCTTCTTGTTCTTCAAAATAATGGAATCCTTTTTTAACAGCCAGCTCATACGGTACCTTGAGGATCATTAGATGATTAGTGATCGCCATACGGTTTTCATCGGGGTCGATCAGCAGGTAATATTTTGGTCTACCTGACTCATCGATAGGCAGTACAGTCCAAGGGGGAGGCATTGGCCGTTAGTTTTGCCATTATGAAGGCCTTCGATCGGGTTTGGCACAAAGCGCTTCTTTCGAAGCTCTCTTACATCCCGAGAAATTGTGCAATTAGATTACAAGCATTTAATGCTGGTGATCGACAAGGCTGCGTGTTATCACCAACTCTGTTTCTTCTCCATAAGAATGATATTGTTACGCCGCGCTCAAATCAGCGCACTAGCGCCATCTAGTGTCAGGAACGAGAGCGAGGGGAGCTTTGCAGTAAATGACATCACAAATCTTTCGACCGACAGCGTCACCCGAAGAACTAAGTTTCTGGAAAATCTACACTCGAATACTTGTTGCCTGGCGCGCATTTACCTGAATGTTCGGGACGCTTCTTTGCTAATTATATAAATAGGTGCTGCAAGATGCCATCGACAGAGTTGAACTCGGCGACGCAAGCGAAGCTTCGGAGCGAAATTAAGTAAATTAGTGTGTTTAATTATTAGTGTTTTTAACTTTAATTTGTATAAAGTAAATTAAAGTGTTAATTTAGGTAATTCTATCGGCAATTTTTATTGTCACGAACTTCAAGCTCGTAACAATTGGTGTCAGAAGTGGGATAAAATAATGCCGATTTTACCCAAGGAGGAAACGGAGGGTGTCCGTACCCGAAGTCAACGCCAGCAGGAGACGGACCAGAGGAGATTTGGTGGTGCAACGCCGCAGATGTCTGAGGGCCAGCCGCCGGCCACGCAAGCCGGTCCGTCAGCAGCTTCTACGTCTGTGGCACCTGACTTAGGTGCTCTGATGGCCATGCTACAGGAGCAGCTGCAGCGCGGACGAGAGGAACAGGCCCGTCTGTTGAAAGAGCAGCAGGAGGAACAGGCTCGCCGACAGAAAGAACAGGCTCGCCGACAGGAGGAACAGGCTCGCCGACAGGAGGAACAGGCTCGCTGACAGGAGGAACAGGTCCGTCGGTTGGAAGAGCAGCTGCGGGGTGGACAGGATGAACAGGCCCGCCGACAAGAGGAACAGGCCCGTCGTTTAGAAGAGAAACTACAACGCGATAAGGAAGAGCAGATTCTCCTCATGAAGGTCCTTCACGCTATCTTCGGAAAAGAGATACGGGAGGTGAAGGATAAGGTTGCTCAACATGACAACCGCCTGTCGGAGGCCGAAACCCGAATCGACCAAGTAAACAATCGGGTTGACAACGTAATGGCTGACGTGAAGAAAACGCTGGACGACCTCAAACTGGGGGATGGAACAACAGCTCCCGTAGTAGCTACTACACCTTCGCTACGTGGGTTCAAGGTGCCACCATTCGACGGGACTTCTTCCTGGTCAGCCTACAAAATCCAGTTCGAAGCTGTTATGAAGGCGAACGGCTGGAATAAAAATCAGGCCATGACTGCTCTCACACTAGGCCTGCGCGACCAGGCCTTAACAGTTCTGGAAGCTCTCGATGAGGAAGTAACTTATGAGCAACTCCTTGAGGCATTGGAGGCGAGATATGGCGACGCTCACCTGGAACACGTCTTTCGTGCGCAGCTTAAAGATCGCGTGCAGCGCATCAACGAAAACCTGCAGCAGTGGGCTCTAGAGGTGGAGAAGCTGGTGCGAAAAGCATACCGGTCTGTACCTGCGCTCATTGAAGGGAACCTGGTGCAGACATTCATCGACGGCATCCGTGAACTGGAAGTCAGAGCTGCTGTGAGGCTCGGGCACCACGAGACGCTTAAGGACGCCTTGGCCCATGCACTGGAGGTAGAAGCCGTGCGGCAGGATCATCGTTCCCATCGCGTCAGGGAGGTTGCAGCAGTTACAGTTCGCGACCGCAACAGAGGATACAGCCCTAGGTGCTATGGCTGTGGGGAAAAGGGCCATCTTCGATCAAGCTGCCCTAAGCGAACCCTAGAAGGGGACGGTGAACGATCTCAGGAGAGTAGTGCGGCCAACAGCACCGCCCAGCAGCAGCAGGGAAACGAGTAAAAGCCAGAACTGCGGGGCGGGTGCTGGCTGATGTTAAAAGAGCCCCAAGGATCTCGATCTCACAAAGCCATGATGGGAACAGTCTAATCATCAAGGGCGAGGTCAACGGAATGCCGTGTAAACTGACCATAGACACTGGAGCCTCTCGTACGGTTGTTAGTTCCCAACTTATAAGTCAGTTCCTTGGGGACTCCGCATACTACCTAGAACGCATTAATTTGATAACAGCCACCGGTCAGCGTATACCCGTCCGTGGAGAGAAGGAGATGGAGTTGAAGCTAGGTAACGTGATCTACCTGCATAATGTCATCGTGGCTGATATAATGGACGACTGCATCCTAGGCTTAGACTTTATGAGGAATAATTGTTGCAAGATCGACGTTAAGCAAGGTGTTTTGAAATGTGGACAGGAGGAACTTCTTATGGAAGGTGCGTTACCAGGGAACGTGTACAGCATCAAGAAGATTGTTCTTCCGCCGAGATCGGAAACGATTGTTCCGGTTAGTCTTCCTCGAAACGCTGGGCAAGCTCACCGTTGTGTACTTGTGGAAAGGGTAAACAATGACCTTCCATGGAAAGTAGCTCGAACCTTGGTCAGGACCACTGACATCTCAGGAGTACGTGTGCTGAACCTTTGCGACCGGGAACAGATTATAGAAAAAGGCACACTGGTTGGTACTTGTGAGGAAGTGGATTGGTTACGTCAGTGCCAATATATATCGAGTGGGACCCCCAGCAAGGATTCAAAAACGAGAGTGATCACACTTTTGGAAGACTGTCGCAGTGTTCTGCCCCCGAACGAATTGGTCAAGGCGAAGAAGTTGTTACTCGAGTACGCCGATGTATTCTCATCAAACGATGCTGACATAGGAAAGACTGGTTTAGTTCAACACAAAATAAACACAGGTGAAGAGTTGCCTATCCGTCAGCGGCCAAGACGATTGCCGGTAGCACGTGAAAAGGAAGTGGAAACCATGATTAAGGGAATGGTGAATGATGGTGTTATTGAACCTTCATCTAGTCCATGGTGTTCACCCGTGGTACTGGTAAAGAAGAAGGACGGCAGCTTGCGGTTTTGTGTTGACTACCGCCGTCTGAACGACGTTACTAAGAAGGATAGCTATCCCTTGCCAAGAATTGACGACACGCTGGACATGCTTACAGGAGTAAAGTGGTTTAGCACGCTGGACCTAAAAAGTGGCTACTGGCAAGTTGAAATTGACCCTAAGGACAAGGAGAAAACTGCGTTCTCGACGGGAAAGGGTCTGTGGCAATTTAAAGTAATGCCGTTTGGGTTGTGCAATGCTCCAGCAACGTTTGAAAGGCTGATGGAACTTGTACTTACCGGGCTAATTGGCGACGCCTGTCTGGTCTACTTGGATGACATCATCATCGTGGGCCGTACGTTTGAGGAACACCTTAAAAACTTGGAACGCGTGCTCATGAAGATTAAGAGTGCCAACCTCAAGTTGAGTCCGAAGAAATGTTCACTATTCAAACGGCAAGTCAACTTTTTGGGGTATGTAGTGTCGGAAGAAGGTATCCGCACGGATCCAGAGAAAATCGCAGCTGTAAAGGATTGGCTGGTTCCAAAAGACAAGACGCAGGTTAGAGCATTTTTGGGTTTGTGCTCCTATTACCGACGTTTTGTGAAGAACTTTGCAGATATAGCCAAACCTCTGCATAAGCTAACCGAGGAGAAGCGACATTTCTGCTGGGATGAAAGTTGTAACATCGCATTCCAGGAGCTCAAGGACCGTCTGTGCAAGACACCTATTTTGGGATACCCTGATGTAAGCAAAGAGTTTATAGTTGACACGGACGCAAGTGATATAGGACTTGGCGGTGTGTTGTCTCAACGTAATGGTGACCAAGAGGTCGTGATAGCGTACTTCAGCAAGTCGTTGTCAAAACCGGAAAGGAACTACTGTGTCACAAGACGCGAATTGCTAGCTGTGGTAAAGTCGTTGCAATATATTAGCAAATATCTTCTGGGACGAAAATTTCACTTACGTACTGACCATGCTGCATTAAAATGGCTATTGCAGTTTCAAAACCCAGAAGGACAAGTTGCGATGTGGATTGAACTACTGCAGGAATACGACTTTGAGATCGAACATCGCAGCGGGAAATCTCATGGCAACGCAGATGCATTGTCAAGAAGACCTTGTCCTGAAGATTGCAAACATTGTACTAGGCAAGAGAGTAAGGAAGTGGTATCCGTGAGGATGCTCAGGGCAGACCACCTCAGCAACGAGTGGAAGGACAGCTTACTTCATGCACAGCAGGAAGATCCGGACATCAAGCCGATTCTGGAATGGATAAAGGCCAGTGCTCCCAAGCCCAAGTGGAGTGAAGTCTCAGCGATGAGTTCGACCACTAAAAACTATTGGGCCCAGTGGGACAGCTTGCTGCTTCAGGATGGAGTTCGGTGTCGTAAATGGGAAAACGTTCGGGGAGACAGCTGTCATTTGCAAATGGTTGTCCCTAAAGCTAAAGTACCGGATGTTCTAAAGCTGTACCATAATGATTGTTCAGGAGGCCATCTGGGAGTTAAACGAACTCTCCTGAAGATCCGAGAACGGTTTTACTGGGTCCACTGTCGAAACGTTGTCGAGGACTGGTGTCGCAAATGTACAAGTTGTGCGGCTGTAAAGGGTCCACAGACTCGTAGTAGAGGTGCATTGAAGTTGTACAATGTTGGTGCACCATGGGGAAGAATAGCCATTGACGTGGCGGGACCGTTTCCGGAGAGTGAAAGCGGTAACAAGTATTTCATGGTTGTGATGGATTCCTTCACTAAGTGGCCAGAAGTCTTCGCCATTCCAAATCAAGAAGCTTCAACAGTTGCTGATAAACTAGTTCATGAAGTGTTCTGTCGTTTTGGTGTACCTTTAGAGATTCACAGCGATCAAGGAAGGAATTTCGAGTCTCAAATATTCCAGGAAACTTGCCGAGTTATGGGTACTCATAAAACAAGAACGACTTTTTATCACCCGCAATCTGATGGAATGGTGGAACGATTTAATCAGACATTGGAGAGGTACCTAGCAAAAGTTGTAGACAATCGGCAACGAGATTGGGACAAGCACATACAACCGTTTTTGTTGTCATATCGAAGTTCTGTTCACGAAAGTACAGCAGTGACACCAGCTTTCGCAAACTTTGGAAGGGAATTACGGCTGCCTGCGGACCTGAACACCGGGATACCACCCGATGCCCCACGCAGTATAACCGATTATGCAAATGACTTGCGGAACAAAATGAATGACATTTATGAGCACGTCAGACAATCGGGCCAGCAAATGTCTGAGAAAATGAAAACCCGGTACGACCGCAAAGTGAACAATAAAGGGTTCAACGAAGGTTCATTAGTGTGGTTGCATAATCCAGTCCGCAGCAAAGGGAAATCTCCTAAGCTTCAAGCTACATGGGTCGGCCCGTACCGGATTGTGACCAGGATCAACGATGTAACCTACCGGATACAGAAAGGCGCAAGAGGGACTCCTAAGATCGTCCATGTGGATCGCCTAGGGCGTTATTATGGGGCCGATAATGCTCGGGACGAGCATGTCTTAGGAGGGGGCAGTGTTACGCCGCGCTCAAATCAGCGCACTAGCGCCATCTAGTGTCAGGAACGAGAACGAGGGGAGCTTTGCAGTAAATGACATCACAAATCTTTCGACCGACAGCGCCACCCGAAGAACTAAGTTTCTGGAAAATCTACACTCGAACACTCGTTGCCTGGCGCGTATTTATCTGAATGTTTGGGACGCTTCTTTGCTAATTATATAAATAGGCGCTGCAAGATGCGATCGACAGAGTTGACTCGGCGACGCAAGCGAAGCTTCGGAGCGAAATTAAGTGAATTAGTGTGTTTAATTTTTAGTGTTTTTAACTTTAATTTGTATAAAGTAAATTAAAGTATTAATTTAGGTAAAATTATCGGCAATTTTTATTGTCACGAACTTCAAGCTCGTAACAATATGTTGCAAACCGGTAACATTCATTTTAATGTGGATGGCAGCACTGGTGATACTCTGTACACCGGCCGTGCCAGTATTTCTCGAAAAAGGGTCGCCGACAAGCTTGAGTCTGAAGTCGAGTCTTAGCTGAATACAGTCTATTATTGGGGGCGACTAAATCTAATACAATTTAATCCTCAAAAGGCACACGCATTTACAGCTAAAAAGAACCTCTTCATCGTATATCATCAGTCTCAAGGCACTTTCTTTATTGCCTTAGCCAGTATCGGAATCCTCGGCTTTGACATATCGAGTGGCGTGCAGTTTTGTGGTCACTTGTAAGAGAAGGCCAAATTGGTCTCTAAAAAGCTTGGCGTACTCAGTAGGGCTGGAAAGAAAATGCAAAGAGATGTTGCATCTCTTTGTATTTTCTTTTGCATCTACCGCGGGGAGTGCTTTGAAAAATTGTTCGGGTTAATCCCAGCCGCCAAATTTCATAAACACACTACGCGGAAAACCTGATACCATCCATACCATCTGGTTCTGATGCTTGGGGGTCTACCAGTGTTCGTTTCACTAGTTTTCTTCCGCGTACGACCTCTGTGTGGAATACATTACTACTGGAGATTTTTCTGGACTAATACGATCTAAGGACCTTCAAGAAAAGAGCTTACTCCTTTCTAAAAGGCCGGAAATGCAGTGACTAAGCGTGCGGGTTACATTCCCGTGCAGAGTAAGTGTTTATTTGGTCTTTAAATAATTTTTGCAGAAGATGTAAATTCTATCGGAATTAATTCATGTAATGATTAATTTATGTAACAGTTAAAGTTAAAAATCTATTTCAAGTATTTACAGAATCTGTTTTCTGAAAATTATTTTATTTTTTCTAGTTCTTTGAGTTTGGCCATTACTTTTTATATCGAGATTTGTTTAACCCTTTGAGTGGACAAAAATATCAGAACCTCAATGTAACAACTAGAACTAATACGTTTCATTTTAAACTTCAATCTGTATTATCCTATCTTTATTAGTGGTATTTTTCTCCAAATTTTAAACGTAGTACTGCGACGATGCATCTTTATAACATATTATTTTTTTAGCACGAGTAGGTTTGCTCACACGACGCCACGAAGGACCAGACTTTCACAGAATACCATCGCAAAATAGCAGCAGCTCTGTTTCTTGTTGTGAGTGTAGAAAACCATGTAACCTTTTTACTGGAAACGAGGAATTCTATCTTAGTTCTCTTTATTCTTATTCTACAAAAAAGAACATATGAGACCAGCCCTGAAATATAAACTATTTATTAAAAATATCGGTTCGCAATGAATGAAGATATGTAGCAAAATATCTCTCTTTATAAAAATCTATTGCCGCAGAACACATTCGTTAACATCCACTTACATTATAGGAAACTCATACTTCATCATTTTCATCATCATCATTACAGCCCTTCACAAGTCTACTACCGAACATAGGCCTCCTCCAAGGTATGCCACAAAGCACGGTCCTGAGCCACCTGCGTCCATCGACTTCCTGCATGTCTTACCAGGTCGTCACTCTATCTAGTGGGGGGTCGCCCTACACTTCGCCTACAAGTACGAGCCTACCACTCGAGAACCTTCTTTCTCCAACGTTTGTCGATTCTTCGAGCTATATGGCCAGCCCATTGACACTTCAGCTTAAATCCGTTGGGCTATGTCGGTCACTCTGGTTCTACTGCGGATGTCCTCATTTCTAAGGTTATCACGCAGAGAAACCTCGAGTATAGCCCACTCCATAACTCGCTGAGCAACTTTGAGCGTCCTCATACGACAAGCGGTGAAGGACCACGTTTCAGTTTCATAGGTCATTACTGGCAACACGCACTGTTTGTATAGTCTCCGTTTCAGGTTTTGAGATATAGCTGACGAGAAGATGTAGCGTAATTTCCTCAACGCTGCCCAGCCGGTCGAAGTTGGTCTTACCGAGCTTAGCGCTCAAACAACCACTTATACTTACCTAAACTTAATACCAAATTAGGTTTAGGTAAGCATAAACTATATAAATATTAATAAATACCAAAAAATAGAAAACATTTTTTTTTCTGTTTACTTAAAATCAATGAAAAACTTAACATTACCCAAACGAACTTCTCTGCATTTAAATCGCTAATACTGTATTACCAATTCCTCGTGGATATGTACCATACGATGCAAAATATTAATATATTTGTTTGTATCTTACATCAACGTACTGTATTATAAGGTTATCATTGAATTAATACGAGAACATTAAAAATTCATACACGTTTTATAAGACCTACCATAAGAAGAGTAATTAAATTTATATTATCCTAAAGTTACTATGCTAAAGGTTAGCTTAATAAAGCTAGTAAAACAATATATAAAAATCAGACTGCATAAAACAATTTACCGAAAACACAAAAAATAAAGCCCTATCTCACTTTCACAACTGAGATAAATCTAACGACCACATATGTGAAATAAGTTTAGTAGTAAAACTATGATAAACCACAAATCCTCGGAAAGGAACACCGATTCCTACCCAGGATAATACGCAAGAGTATAAAAATAACCTAATTTCAATAGGGAAGATGGATGAGTGCTTCTACCTGCTTGGGATACTTTATTTAACAAAATCAAACCCAAACCAAAAAAATTAATATTCAAAAACTGAAGGTAGCCGGGCTATGACAATGGGACGTCAAATACCTCCCCCCACACAGTTGGAGAGACAGAATATCTTTTTATGGCACAAAAGCATTGGCCTGTCATGCGTGCTGTAAATGACCAAGTGTTGGCGTCTCTTTTAGTACGTGGTATATATTACTTCAATGAAATTTTATTGTGTTATGTCGTTGTGTAACTTTTTTAATAATAAATAAAATAAATATAATAAAGTTGTTTATAATCATTAAACTACTATAATTGGCACTTTAACTTTATAGTGGCGGCTTAATAATATTTTCACTATCAGAAGATGGGCAGCATCTACCAAATAACAGTTAAATAAAAATCCAAAAACTTATGAATATGACAAATGTCTGCTCTATGAAGAAATCTATGGGGGAATATTATTCAGCTGTGGATTTTTGATAGGCTGTAGTGGTAATGGTAAACTACAATAGAATTCTTATTTTGAATAGCCAACTTTTTCTATTTATAATTATAACTAATAAAAAAAGTAGGAACCGACTTCAAATTGCTAAAAGTGTAGAAAATGAATTCGCTACACCTACGAGTGAAAACTTTTATGCAAATTTATATAACAACCTTGAAATATAACGTGTATAATAAAAAAACATTATATCTTTATTTAACAGAAACATATCTCGTAACATATATATGAAAAAATACACTCGAATTGAGAGCCTCCGCCTTTTTAAAGTCGGTAAAAAACGATAAGATATATATAAATAAAATGCACACATTTAAACACGAAAACAAAAACAGCCCGCAGGACCGAAACCACCTAAACGCCACCTTAACCTAAACCGTATTATCGAAGTGAGAATCAAGTACAAAAACGTGAAGAATCAACGTTGAAATGCCTTATTTAATAGCCTTCGTAAAGAATGAACGTTTAAGGGAAGGACGCTCAATTTGAGATAGTGAAGGGTATCGATTGTACACCCTCAGGCAGCGAATGTCAAAGGTTAGAATTTATTGGAGATTTGCTTGATTTTCTGCGTGTTCAGTTTCAATAAATGTTATTTTATTCAATACGGTTGAAATACAAGTATATTTTCAATATATTTTGTTTTCTTTAGGCATGGGGTCGTTTGGTGGTATACATTTTTGCCAGTGTGAAGTATAAAGAATTATCAATTAACATATTAGTATGTTTAAAAACGTTTTCACAATATGCTGATGTGAAAAACTGCTAAGTTTTTGGGAGATTTTCTGACAGTTTAACCCAGCGGACTGTCGATGATGACAGTAAATAAAGTTTTTAATACACCTAAGCGAATAAAATAACTTAAGGTTTATTCTAGTGTTATTAACTTCGAAGCATTTGTTTAGACTTTTAAACTAATAATTCACATGCGCAGACACTTAGTATACAAAAGCGTATCAAAAACAATTTCAAGCCATCATTTAAACGATAAAACAGCTGCAACAACCCGTCTATGGTCAAGTTCACCCCAAAACTTCAAGTAATAATAGGATATTTTACCACGTCCAAAAGCTAAAGTGCGATTATCTAAGTTTAACCGGCTACAATAAGGTGCAGCCTATTGTAACTAATCAAACTTAATTATTTTAATTTTATTCTTGTCTAAAACTAGGAGTGATTTTAAATGACTTACTTTTATTACCTTAGTCCAAAATACTAAAGAATCTATCAAGTGATAACGGCAACAGTAGCACATATATTTAATTGGACACAGGATATTTTTAATTGGAATACTGTTGACTTTTATTTTCTTAACAGTTATCTTTTTTATGAATTCCAGTTAGTTGAAGTGGCAACGGATCGGCCATTTTACCCGAAGAAACGAAAAACGGTGCAAAGGAGATAAGAATCTTCTCGAGTACCGATAAGCGAAGTGTAGGACGCTCCCCCCCTCCCACTAAACAATGCAGAAAATCGACCTCGTCTTAGAACCGTGTTATGTGGTTAACGTTATTAAAATTTAATTCTGTTTTCAAAACAACGTTGACTTTATAAACTGATAAAAATTATGCTAATAACTATATTCAACCGTACTATTAATTGACTTATGAAAAGGACTGCCTCCCATTATATTTATCAAAACGGAAGGCAATGTATGTATACTATAAGACCAAGTTTTTTAACCGTTTTTGTTAGGACATTTTAAGAACAATTTTTAAGTCGTAAATTTGAAATTAATTTAAATGTTTAAGTTTGAGCAGTAAATAATATAAAGTAAATCATTTCGAATATAATATTGTGCCGATAAATATACATTTTCACAGTAAAAATTTCATAATTAATACATGAATATTTACATGAATAATAAGTTACTCAATATTTTTTAATTTCTATAATTAATAAGGATTTTATACAGAATAAAGGTGCCAAAGCAGCTGAAAGTTTACTTGATGGTAAGTGGATGCTATGGCACATGGACATCTGCATCTATGTTCAATTAATAATCAAAATGCAGATAACTTATCACCCCTAAGAACGAAGAGGAAGTGTAATGTCCACATCACACCTGCCCGTCCCCACAACTACCCGCATGGTAGTTGTTGGAAGCACTGAGCTCGAAGTTGTTGATGAGTATGTTTGCCTTGGGACAAATAGTCCGACTAAGTAAGTCAAACCTAAACCGAAACCAAGACCGGTAGCGTTGGTGAAATTACGACATATATTCTCGTTAGGTATATACCTCAAAACATGAAAACAAGATTATACAAAAAGTGCATGTCGCTAGTGATGACTTATGCTAGTGATGACTAGGCTGTGTTAATGCTTTAAATTTGTTATTTCACGCTGGTATTATATGAGAGCGTGGTCCTTTCCTGGCAGAACCAACTCATTCGTGTTATAAAACCATAATATAGCTGCAGTGGTTATACTATGTTAGATAAAGATGACATGCTTTCATATTATTAAGGTAATAAATGAGCTGACAGTCCGCCTGATAGTAAGCTACTAAACCCCAAGAACACCTGCAACCAATTTCGAATAAAAAAGGAGGCTTTAAATTCGTTTTCACCTCCGAGGACTAAGGTTTTCGCTTTAACTGGTTAATTTTAAAATTTGAAACAGGTTAATTTCTGTAGTTCAATCTCAAACGAAGGAAAATATGAAAACCAGCAGCTTATAAATTCTCGTTGACTTTGATAAAAATTAACGATATATTTAAATAAAAAAATAAATTTTAATTTTTATATTTATAAAGTTATTAAAATAACCGCTGTTTAGTAGCGGCGTAAGAGGATACACTACCCCTTATAATTATTTGGATGCTATATCGGCTAATTAAGGGATTGATTGAAATAGGATATGGGCAGTAGCATCCATCTGATAAAAATTCAAAACATTTAACAAAATTACGGTTACCACCCTGCCTGCCAGTATGGCAACTCGGACAAATAATTCCCGTATTAGGCAATGTCTTCTTGTTGTTCGTGTAGTGACGTTGTAAAAATATCCAATACCTCACACCGTTCCGTTAGTGTCGTAAGAGGTGACAGAGGGAAAGAAACCTGGAGCCGGGTAGCAGCGTTTTTTTAATAACGACTAAAAATAAAAACTACGGTTTTAACCCGCGTGTAAAGCGTAGCAACTATGGCAAATATCCACTTATAAGGCAGTCATCCACTTATATGGAGTAGTCCTACGTTCAGCAATGGACTTTTTTATGAATGAAAATATTGTAACAAATGAATCCATGATTTAATCAAGACTTTTTTTACTTAATGTTCTTTCTTTATTATGTTACGAATTATTTGTTGTCGTGTAGACGTGTTGACAAATTGACGCAAACTAGGCTGAGAAACAAGTCGTCACAGAGTGCGTGTCAAACGACGGCTTTGCGTTTATTTAATACAGTGGTGGAGCGACAGGCCCAGGGGTTCTTGGATCCGATTCCCAGGTCGGACCTTGACCTTATTATGCAAGATGTGACTAGGTTGACTGTATGTGCGGTTTCTTGATACCCCAAAACAAGATGGCTGACGTAGCACACGACAGACTTGAACGATGCACTCGCTCTTCCAAAATCTACTACTTCACCAGTGCCTAGAGGGAGATCTACTTGAGCCGGTAGGGAAGAAAAATGTGACGGGGAAAACAAAAAATGGCTCAAGCCAATTAAAAAAGAAAAAACACACTTAGCAGGGTGAAGTTCCTTTCGGTGCCTCGCGGACGACGCTCCTGGTCTGGTGGTGCGTTGGAAGAGCAGCGGTGCGCGACGATAACTCGCACTATGCGAGGCGCTTACTTCTAGCGGTTCTGTGGCCGACTGCCAAAGAGGTGCAATAACAACTAGCGGAGTCGTTGAACTATGATGCAAGAAGGGTTGACCGATGACAATGCGTGTCCATACATGGGCAGGCCACTTCCACCTATTCCATCTCGGCGGGGCGCGGTTCTGATTGAACGAAAAGGTGGCACCATATTCAAGACCCCCTTCCCCCTTCAGTATGTGCAGAAGGAATGTGTGGATACAGAAAGGGAAGGCATTGGCGAAAAATAATCAACCGAACAAAATATATGAGAGTACCCGATTCTTTTTCCGCTCAACTATACAGGCTAATATACAATTGAAGAAAATGTATCATCATCATAATAAAACACGAAGTATGAGAATAAAATATAATATTATTTAAATAATAAAATTTAAATTATCGTGTCGTAATGAATTGAACTGAACAAAAAGTCATTGAAAGGAACAAAAGAACCTTAAGAAGAACCAGAAGAAGAAGAAAGGTAACAAATTAGAAAATTATTCACCTGAATGCTGTGGCTCATAGTTTCTTATCTTTTGCTAAAAATAGTGAGATAAGAAACACAAACAGATAAGCTACAGCACAATGAATCTACCGTATGTTGTACTGTTGCTTTTGTAAAAGTCAGTAAAGAAAATCCAAGATGAATATTGTGGCAGCCTCAGACCACCAACAAAATGTATACGGAGCGGTGTATTCACTACGGTGACACCAAAATTAAACCAAACCACGATTATTTTTTGAAAGAACACATACGTTCACATATGTACCTGTAAAAATTTGCTACCGTAATCAAGGTTTTAGGTGCATATGTTTGCCTAAGGTGACAACGTAGCCTTCTTAGTCGATAATATAAGCCCATCAACAATAAATAACCTCACTAAAGTCCAGTAAACGTAGAGTTAATATAGTCCAAATTTCCTTTTGATTAGCTCTGGCTTGCTCTCTTTATATAACTTTAAATCATAATTTGTTGTGTCAAACGCAAGACTCGTTGAACTAAATCTCGTTTTAAATGAAGTAACATTTTATGCATGAACGTTTTCAGGTAAATTGGCTTTTAATTGAACGTTGTCCGCATTAACAATGTTTAAAACTAATTTCACTGGCCAGTATCCATCATATTTTTTTAGTTTTCTTTTGTTTTAATTTTTTTCTGTTTTTTTTATTAGTAGCATTTAAAATGAAAATACCTATGTGAAACGTGTATTTGTTTATTTATGTTGTTTTTATGAATAGCGAAAGTCTATAATAGCTTGATTCTGTTGTGTTTCGTATGGTGAGTGTAGAGAACTGGAGACCCTGTTTCTTTGGAAATGAGTCGTTTCATCTTAGTCCTCACGTGTGACAACGCATTTTGATTCGTATTCGAGGATAGATGTAGATGTCTATGGGCCACAGCAACCACTTACCGTCGGTGAAATGTGTGCTTATTTGTCACCCTATCCTATTAAAAAACCCCATGAAATGAAATAAGGCGATTTTCTAAAAACACATAAGTTGTTTGGGAATTATAAAATTTCCGTGCCTAAAAACACCTAGACCGAGCAACAAATTTCAGATTTCAAAACATTTTTTAATAAAAAAGAACAATAAAAAATAGTTATAAATTTGTATTTAAAAGTAATAAATTATCGTGTAGCATCTAGGATAGATAACGTTTCAAGCGGGTTTTCAATAATGCTACAGAGATACATACTTTAACCTCGATACGCAGCTTGTTGTTAAAGTCCCTCAAAGTCAATGTTTTTTCCTACGCAATGCTATCTCAGGCAACGCTATTTGTGTTGTGTCTATTACGGCAACAATATCAGAGTGTTATTTTAGAAAGTTCAGTAAAGTAGTAAAAAGTGACAAGTTTATTATATATTATTTATTTAAGGCACTTGCCACAATTTTCTATAACGCCATGTTACTTTGCAGAAATCCATTATATTAAGTAAGAGTTATTTCGTAACCATCTGCTAAATAAAATAAAATCATGTGTATTACCTACTTTGAAGAGTACCTCCCACCCTCCCTCAATTGCGTGCACTAATCCGGTCACTACTAATCCCAGCACCACTACTCCTAATACCACTACTCTAGGAAAGACACACCATCGATGATAATACGACAAGTGTTTCGCCTCAACACGAGGCATCCTCAGGTGATGTAGACTCCGGGGCGGCTGACCGTTAATATGAATAATAAAATGCTAACTGGCATTAAGTCTGCCCTTTGTAACTTTTATAAATTTTTAAAGAAATTGTAAGTGTTGATATGAATATTATTATTTCATATACTATAAATAATATTATTATTTAATATAAACCTATGACGATGTCTCACCTCGCTGGTTTGGGTATTTAACGTCACATGGTAACGAGTTAGTCATAAACGTGACGAAATGAGGTACCGGATGTTGAACCTTTTTAATATGTTAAAGGACAGTAATTTTACAGATTTTATCGCGTTTAATTTAAAGTTTTTAATTCCCGACGTTTGGATGCTTTACAGCGTCAAAGGTCACGGGGGAACTGAGGTGTTAGACGCCCCGCTATCATAGTTAGCCTGGCTACCTTCAAATTTTGAATATTAATTTTTGGTCCGAACTACACACAAAGAGCTTATTGTAGCTTGAAGTCTTGCAATGGTACGCTTGGGTTTGCATTTAATTTTGTTAATAGTAGGATCCCAAACAGAAGGTCCACCAATCCATCTACTCTTTTAAAATAAGGTTCTTCTTTAATTTTAAAGCCTCGCGAATCATCTTTAGTAGGAATAGGATTTCTTTTGAGAAGATTGACCATTGAAGATTGACCACTAGTCAATAAAATCTGATATACGACGACACGATGATGGGAGCGATCATAAACGAGTTTGAAATCGTCTCAATATTTTCTATGGTTCTATCAAGCAGATTATATTAATTTCAAACTAAATACATTCTAACTGCAAATTATGGGATCGTGATTTATGATAATTAAGGCGATTCTAAGATAAGGTGCGACACACGTTTTCTTCATCTTCCCTTATAGTTTGTTCAGTGAAACCTAACATTTGACCTATAACTCACAATAAGATCCGGTCTGTTGATACTTGGCTTTCACGTCTGGAAACCATAATTTATGAGCAAATTGCTAAAGGCAGTCAACACATGCTTCAACCGCAGGCGTAACGCCAAAGCTCTGATTCATAGCTCTGGTACGTGTATTTCATCGGAGCTTTTACGATATAACGGTACAGGCCAAGAACAATGTATTCAGTCTAAGTTATGAAAATAAAATAGATTATTTTATTTTTATTACGTAATTCATTGTTGCGAAGCGGCAGCGTAAGACGATTCAAGCGCAACTTCATCCGTGGCTTTACGCCCTCCTTTCTGCCATTGCGCCCTCCCTTCTGCCAAGGAGGGTCGCGTTCGTATACGGCTTAGAGATCTCTAGTCAGATCGTTAAGCCAATTCCTAAAAGGCGGTGTTTAGTGGGTAAAAGTCTCCACATAACCACGCAGCCGGCTGCATGGTATGCTATGAGCATTCATCGCCTCCCACCCACGCTTTCCGGAGGGTTTCCCATATTTGCTTCGGGCGCAAAAAAAAAATTCATCAATGGTAGTCCTAAGAGATACCAAGGGAAAATGAAACAGGAGATAGGTATCGTCCTGATAACAGCTCATAATAAACCAGATTTAATGAGAGCGGGTAGTGTGACCATATCAAGTTGACAGTAAAACATAACCACCACGCCTTGCGTTTGAGATTTGCATTAACCCGCCGAGGATATAGAGGGGTCAATTTGACCCTCTCAATTTAAAATCGAGTGTAGTTTATTTTTCCGTGGCTGATGGATTTTGAACGTCTCAGTAGCTGTTGCTAAAGGTCCCGCTTGCACATCACACACCGCTACACAGTCAGCTGGCGCCTGCGACGGGATTCACACGTGCGCGAAGTCAAAAAGGTAAATATGACCCTGCCACAACCGCGATGTAGCACTTTTGTGCAATGTATCGGAAGCATTTTGTTATTGAATATAATTATGTTTTTAGGTGTTTCTGGATGCAATTAGCAGTCAGAAGATTGGCGATGAGCGCATATGTCAGATTTCGTTGCAACATGATAGTGAAGACGACCTGTTGTCTGACGGTAGCGAAATTGAAGATCATTTAAGTGCACGTAGTCAAGATAGTGATACTGAGCAGGACGTAAGCAGCGAATATGACAGCGAGTATGAGATACCACTATTTTAATTGCGAGCTCGGAATCAATTCTTGCCGGAAGAAAAGTTGGATAGCCAGTTAACTAATTCGTTTTTGGTCACAACAACAACACAACAATTTCGTACTGGGTCTGAGCACATCATCCGACACACACCTGGAGTAAGCCCAGTGGCAAGATCGGCACAGTCAGAGCTTGAATGCTGGAGTTTGTTTTCTCCCGAAACAAATGCTTTCTATTATCTTGACTCATACAAATTAACCTATTGAAGAAAGAAATGCTGGTTGTGAATCTTTTCCCCACTTTAAGGAAGAAACAGACATGACTTGATTCAAGATTTTTATTGGTTTGTCGTACATCGTTGGTTTTTACCGCCCGGGAAAGCAAAATACTGTTAGCCTATGAGCTTCAGACGGCACAGGAGTTGAAATATTTTCGTTGACAATGTCACACCAGCGATTTCATTTTATTCAAAACTGTCTTTGTTTTGATAATAAAGCTCGTCAAAGCCCGCGAAATAAGGCATAAAAATATGACCCTTAGTTGACGCAAAAAAGTTTAACATTTTCAATCTAAAGCAAACCAGAAAAGCAGCCAGTGGGACCATTTATAATAAGAAACAAAACGTTTGATGTTATGAATCGTCTATTACTGCCTATTTCGAGAACTGGCCGCCATTCGATAACTGGTTCACTAGTTTTGAACTTGTGTCTCATCTGCTCAATAGCTGACATCTGTGGGTACAATACGCAAAAATAAGAGACAAGTCATAAAGAAATTTACCAATACTCGCGGTGTAGATATCTATTCATCGAAGTTTGGCTTTAAAAAGTACGTAACACTTATATCTTGTACAATAAAAAAACAATATTGTTATATATATGTTAAGTCTCCAACCACAACGCTCAAATTGATGAATCGACTGGAGAGAAAAAAAAACCCTGAAATAAATACGTTTTATAACTCCACTAAATGTGGAGTAGATGTTGCAGATGAGTCGTCCACGACATACGATGTTAGCCGCAACTCAAGAAAATAGCCTCTGACTGTATTCTATGCAACGCTGAATATGGCTGGAATTAATGCATGTATTAAACATGTGTCTAGTACACAGGTAATTCAGAACCGTCGCAATTTTATCAAAACATTGGGTCGTATGCTTGTTACTGAACATTTGATTACCCGAAAAGAAATACCTCAATTGCTAAGACAGCTGTGTAAAAGAACTGGAGAATTCAGTGGAGTATCTCAAGAAGAACTACCTATGAGAGGTATGAGGTTGAGGTACAGGATCAAATATACCCTCCACAACCTCCAAGTAACTATTTTCACCACAACCTAGCTGGGTTAAAAAACTACGGTTGATGTCCCACCTGGCTACCACTAATATATGCTTATGGCTCAGCTACGCATTCACTGACATGCCTACTAAAAAAAACTAGAATTCTTTGGGAGACACTTATATTCAGCACTGTCTGTCATTATGATGTTGATAATGAATAATATTATTGACCGTGTATATCCACTATTCTGTATCATTCCATGGGCGTTGCAAGAGGCGACAGGTGGAAACAATGCAGAAGATGGGCGGCAACGTCTTCCAAATAACAACAACAAAATAAAAGACTATGTTCGACTATCTTCCTGTCAAGCTTAAGTACTGTGACTAATATCGTCTTTGTTTTTTGCTTGATTTGTGAGTGCGATTTCTTTAAGAACACGCTAGTGAAAAAATCACTGTTAATTTGGGAAATTCGTAGTAAAAGTAAAAGTAAAGTTATATATATATGTTATAAGTTATATATATATAAGCCTATATACGTCCCACTGCTGGGCACAAGCTTCCCCTCATTTCTGAGAGAGTTTTAGGACAAACAAAACAAGTATCCACCGCGCTACCTCAACGCGTGTTGGCGAACTTCACATATCTTCGCAATATTTTTTTTCTAGACCGTGGATGGAACGAGCCCTCACAAATTAACCGCGTAAAATAGCAGCTCACAATGCTGCTGTGTTTCGTATGTAAGTGAAGAGATCTTGAAGGTTCCTAAGTCGTATCGGTCCGAAAAAATCTGTTGTGGTATTCGATTCTACAATGAAGTTTTGCGAGGAAGAAATCTTCTTTTTAATTGCACAATGGTGGACTGCCAGTCATCTAGATAGTATGGTTGATATCGCAAGCTTTGTTGCGATGTGCGATGGTGAAATTCTGCAGCGGGAATTAGTCCGAATAATTCCTCCGAGCATTTATTTTGCAGAAGTGAACAACAGAGTCGTATGCAATCACATGTCAAAAGATAATAGCTTTTTAATTTTGTATTATTTTATTTTATATCTTAAAGGAAAATCATCCTGCAAGATGATGTTGTGCATAGCTCGCAAAAAAGGTACACATGTTATTATCTTTGTTATCATTTGTTCGTTCACTACATTAACCACGGAGATTGTTTATGAATGTGTTAGTATTTCGGAACTCATGTTTATGTGATTTTCAAATTAGCAAGTGTGACGGTAATGTTCGTTGGCGACAAGAAAAAATACATATAATATTCATTCTGTTGACCTCTCCCCTTATAAGAATAAATGGTCTTCATATTTCAAACGTAATTTGCAATTGGTGTTACAACAAAAAAAGGAATAGGGTTAATAACTATGCATTTTGGACTTTTTTTATCAAATGTCAGTATAGAAAATATTCAACTAGCGTTATCAATTGTTATAATTAATCTGATAATTTATTTGGAGTCCAACCGCGGAACACAGGACCAGACGCTCGGTCGGTCTCCATTTAATTGTTTTTGACACACCACGCATTTAAAACAAATGACTTGGTTCGTCTTTCAAAAGAAAGAGATAAATAACTCACCAGCGAAATCCGTAACGACTACGGTTTTAGTAACAGGCATTAAAATAGGTACTACAGTTAAAAGTATTGAATATAATCATTCGAAACAAGAGTGAATAGCATTTTGTTATCATAATAACAACTACAGTTTAAAGTCATGAGAATTATGATTCAAGGCAAGAGTGAATAAATAGGCTTTAGAAAAACTAAGTCAATGAGCTTTACCGTCTTTGGATGCATCATCATTAACTATCAAGTTGGCTGGTATGGCTACATGACTTCTAATTGTAAATAATGAATATGAACATTTTAAAACCCCCGAAAGAAAAATAAAATTTGAATGACTGAACTGTGTTTGAATCATTGGCACACTTTTGACTAAGTCTATGTTCAACCAAAAGAAAAATTAAATCAGAAACAGAAACTTTTTTATTTAATGTAGATTATAACATATACTTATTGAAAGTCACATTTTTCATTTACCACTGGTTCGCAAAAAAAACCTCTGTCCTGGGAAGAACCAGCAAGAAACCCAGCGGGACTAGTTTTTTTCCAATAATAGCTTACAATCATGTTTACAATTAGCAACACAAGACAAATTAGAAATAGCTTGGTAGTGATCACCCTTCCCAGGGGTTATTATCATCCATAAATTCCTTAAATTAATTATAATAACCCTTTTTATACAAACTTAGTTTAATAACATTTTGAACTTTGTGTATGATAAATTTTGTTTATTTTCTGGGATTTTGTTGTAAAAGCGTATACATCGCCCCAAGAATGAATTACTGACTCGGTGGAGTCGAGTAACTAGTACCACTAGCTTGTGTCTGTTCCTAGTATTTACAGAATGAATATCACTTACTTTCGCAAAACTACTTTTATTTTTGTGTACGTACATTACATTTTCATAAATGTAATGAGAGGCCAGAGTTAAAACATTATTTTCCTTAAATTTTTGTCTTAGTGACTCTTTTGGTTTTAAATTATATATTGTTCTAATGGACCTCTTCTGTAAAATAAATATAATTTCAGTGTCAGTTGCGTGTCCCCATAGCAAAATACCATACAACATAATGCTATGGAAATAACTAAAGTAAACTATTCTGGCTGTTTCAACATTGGTAAGAGTTCTAAACTTTTTTACAGCATATGCTGCAGAACTAAGTCTGCTAGCTAATTTTGATATATGGGGGAGCCATTGAAGCTTTGCGTCCAGTGTGATTCCAAGTTTAAATCAAAATCAGTTCATCGATTTGGTCGCTACGAAATCACAGATTGAAACACTGATACACAGATACACACGGTTAAACTTATAAAACACGCGGTTAAAAAAAGTTCTGGCATTTATTTACAAATTCGATATCTACAAAAAAAATAATTTATAATGACGTAATACGAAACCGTCTAAAAGTCTATGATTGCGGCCTATGGTTTGTTCTCGAACTAACATTATTAATCAAGAATGTGTGGAAGCATTATACTGGAAAACGCCGTGTTGACATCTCTTGCCAGTGTGATGCTTCCAACTTTATATGGAGTGATGACTATATAAAAATAGAGAGAATCGATTGATGCAAGTGGCTGCGAACCATGATTAGTGGAAATATATTATGGGGGATTACTATGTTCAGCAGTGGACCTATTAGACTATAATGATGTTGATGATGCTTTCGTTTATAGTTATATACCAAACATTAGACAATTGGTTCCTATATCACACGTATTAATTAAAAAAGAAAAGGTGATATTTCCTGACAATTTAGTTCATTTGGTAACTAGCACATTGTGTTTCAAATTAATCACCTGAAATTAATTAGTCATGTTATTTTAACTGATCTATACCAAAGTAATTATTAAATAATAATTGATATGAAGTCATTTCATTCCGGCTCACCGTCTGCAACTTTACAAGCCGCAGGTTTGGCTGCAAATGGTATACTGTTCCCATCTCTGGTCTGGGCTGGGGCTCCGCAGTGCCAGCTCCTTCTATTTGATCGCATCCAGCGCAGACCAGTTTGAATCGTCGGCGACCGAGCTCTTTCCGATCGGCTTGACTCACTGACACTGCGAAGAGGTGTTTCATCTCTTTGCGTATTTTATCGCATCTACCACGATGAGTGCTCTGAGGAATTGTTAGGACTAATTCCAGCCGCACAATTTCATCATCGCACATCAATGGCACGTTTTTTATATTAAAATTCCCTAAAATACAGGAGAACATTTTGCTCTAACGTTTATTAAAAGCAAATGTTGAAATTTTTATCAGTCATCCAATATAGGCCTAGATGGCTCAGGGTCAGGGAATTTCACAGTACGCGAGCTACACAGGGTCAATCCCATTGGCACATGGCACAAGGCCTATTGTTTATTGCAATTTAAGTGCTCATTTATCTCGTTTAAATAAAATGTGTTGAGGATATGGGAAGGTTTGCCAACACGCACTGGGACAGTTGAGAAGACAAATAGCTCCCATTCAGAACTTAGCCTACAGAACTCATAGGCTATAACTATAACTATAGCTTTACCTTAATTTGTACAGTGCGAATAGTTTTTCTAATTAAGATTTTAAAATCGTTAAGTATGGCTAGCATGGTTTTTAAAGGAAAGACTTCGGCCGAAAATAATTGTTAAAAAATATCTGGGTTCATTGACTTTTGTGTTTACTTTTTTCATAATATATATATATCGAGGTCGAAGTTAGAATTACCTAGACTATTAGTCGGACTATGTGTTTCAGGTAAACGTACTCGCCAACGATTTCAAGCTTAGCGCTCCCAACACTTACTGGAAGGGTGTGACATGGACATTAAACATTATCTCTGTTTGGTCCATGTTCATCGTAAGATGTATCCGTTGGGAGATACTGTTGAGGTCATTCAACATAGGGCTTAGGTGCTCCAGCGATTCTGCCATAATGACTATATCTTAGGCAAATCGAAGGTGAGTTATGTACTCGCCATTTATGTTAATACCGTATTCTTTCCAGTCCAGTAGCTAGAAAACTTCTTTCAACGCAGCGGTGAAGAGTTTCAGGGATATAACGTCACCCTGTCTTACATCTCGATAGGTTTCGTACTCTGGTTCCGTACTTGTATAGCCATCGTAGCCCTACTGTAAAAACACTTAAGCATTTCGATATAGCAACAGGCCACTTGGCACCGCCGATGGGACTGTATCATCGTTCAAATTTCGACGAAATCAAAGGTTTTCTCATAGTCCACATACGCCAGGCAAAGTGTAAGATTGTACTCTTCGGACTTCTGTACAATTTTCAGAAGATTATGTATGTGGTCTATGGTGCTAAAGCCTTTTAGGAAACCGGCTTGTTTGGGAGGTTGGAAGTCGTCGAGTCTGCGTGCGAGATAATTCGTGATGACTCTCAAAAACAGCACGTATACACGGCTCAGAAGTGATATCGTTCTGTAGTTCTTCAAGAGAACATTGTCACCTTTCTTGAAGAACAAGACCACCGCACTTCTTATCCTTGCCTTGGGAGTAGTCGCCAAGGAGGACGGAATTAAAGAGCTTCTGAAATACTTCAAGTACCGGTTTTCCACCCGCTTTTTAAAACTCGGCTGTAATTCCATCCTTCCTTGGGGCCCTGTTGATTTTAAAATGCTGAAGAGCCATTGTAATCTCGCTCAGACTGACGTCCGGGATATTATTGGAATAATGTTGGATAAAACTTGCTCTTGGATTGCTACTCACACTTGCGTATGGCTCAGAAGATGACGTGTACAGCTGCCCATAGAAACTCTCAATATCACTCAAAATCTCAAGTGAAAACGTTGCTGCTACACTCGGTCTTCAGCTTTGACATTTGGTTCTTTCTGACAGACAGATCCCTGGCAAATACTTTGGAGCCTTGGTTCCGCACAATCGCTTCTTCAATACGAGATGTATTGAAGTTGCGTAAGTCCCGCCGCATATGTTTGGAGATCTTACTGTTCAATTGACTGTATGCTGCTCAATCTGCTGATGACTGCAGCTTTATTTCTCTTCAAACAACCGTGAGATTGAGAGTGTGATCGTAGAGTTTTTGTGTTATTTTGCGGCGGGTCTTGTAGAACTTAGCTCCAACCGCATGGATAGTTTCCACGAGCTTGTCATTCATATTGTGTACTGTATTTCAGTCTCCTAAGCACTGAAAAAGGCTATGTAATTCGAGATGAAAGTTTTCGGGACTCTGGATTAGTGCACGGGGGGACGGAACGTTGACTTCATTAGACGAGGCCTCTCCAACTTAACGTTTGTGTTCAGTGTTCCTCTAACCATTTGGTGATTGCTGCCAGTTTTCACCCTCCACCCACTGAAAAGTTTGCTTCTGGTCGTCATTATGAAGTCAATCTCATTTTTGTCGAACCGTCGGGGATTGACCATGTCCACTTCCGGTGGGGCCGCTTCTGGAAGAAAGAGTTCATCATAAAGATTCCCTCTTTTTCCATGAAGTCGGCCAGCTGCTGGCCCATTGGTTTACGTTGCTCTATTCTAAATCTCCCCAACTTTAGCTCAGCGCTTTCTTTTGTGCCTAGTTTTGTGTTGAAGTCTCCCGTAAATATCGTCAAGTGGGTTTTGGAGGAATGCATGGCTCTAGAGATATCCTCATACATTTCCTCCACCTCCTCATCAGTATGTGCCGAGGTTGCTGCGTAAACCTGTATGACCTTCAGCGAATACTCTTTGGCGATTCTGAGTATCAGGTACGTGACCTTCTTCGACAAACTTTCGATCTTTACAACGTTGTTGACGAGAAACTTGTGGACGATAAACCCGACACCACCTTGGGACAGATGGTCGCCATCTCGGTGATTGAACTTACCCTCTCTTCGAACGATGGATAATCCTATAATATTCTAGCGCAACTTGTCTACTACTTCTTCCAGCTCCACTATCTTCTCGTTGGTCCTGAAGGTACGTGCGTTATATGAAGCCAGGCCGAGTCATCGTAGGTAGCAACCGAACCTACATTTACCGGACTACATACCAGAGATTCTTAGCGAACCCTGCCTCGCCGTTACCATGGTCGCTACAGTAGCCCGGAAAAGCGGGGTTGCCGGGGACTGGGGGCCGATTGTTTGTGTCGTTGCCCATGGGGATGTTTGCCACAGTTGAACCGCTTTGCGAGCGGGTTAGCAAATGCATAATTTTATTTTTTTATTGTTGTTATCAGGAAGATTCTGCTGCCCATTTACTGCTTGTCTCCCTCTGTCACCTCTTACGACACCAACGGGAAGATATGGGGTAGTGGTTATTCTCAACCGCCACCACACGGCCTACATACATATGAGTAATAAATAAATTAAAACATATGGAATGTACTATTTTTGTTCTGCCAATTGGTCTGAACGTAATTCGAATGCCATTCGTTCATTTAATTTAATTTATATGGCTGAATAAGCATTACTCGAAACACTGTGAAATGCTTAACATAATCACAACACGCTTGAGTGTTTACTGAAGTTCGTTATTCCGCTTTAAATTGTGTGAATTGTTTCAATACCAATCCACAAAATTATAATGTATCAATTGCCCTTCCACAACAGGTACTTTTAATATAAAAAAGATTGTACATTTAATTTCAAATCCATTCCATTAGAGCTCATAATAGTCCACTGCTGAACATAGGCCACCCTCATAGATTGCCTTATGGAGGATTTTGCTACAGTTGCCACGCTTGGTTGGCAGTTTACTACTTTGGGTTGTTATCAGGAAGTTACTGATGCCTATTTCATGTTTCATTTTCTCTCTGTTGCTTCCTACTACGCCCTAGGGATGTATGGGACAGTGAATATTCTTAAAATGCCTCTACGTGGTTACTAATTTTATCCGCTTTTTTATTTTTACTTGATTTCTTCGTATATCTTTCCAGTTTGAAGCACTGGATGACACAGAAGTCGGCATAATAATATAATCCCGATGATAATGCAATATTATGGCACCATGGAGCCAGTCTGATGATAGGCCCGGATGCTGGCTGGCACTAGCCACTCGAAAAAAAATTTGGTTTAAGTCCCTTGAAAATTGAGCGACTTCCTTTTTCCATTTATTGCGTTGGCATTATGGTTATTATCCTTAAAATTATGGGACTCATTTATTTGAAACATATCTCGCCTATAAGATTATTTAATAGCCTTTAAAATGAAGGTAGTTAGTTGTCATTTTTTGTATCAAAGTTTACCTTCTTATCTACACTTGTAGATTAAAATTATTGTGTTTGATTTGCACATGACATTTTGCTTGTACTACATAAATAAAAGGTTTTATTGGGTTTTTTTTTTGTTTTTGTAGTATTTATCTACGTCTGTGTAATCATTTCTTCGCTCTGCTTATTGTATATACTTATAGAGTCCACTAAACCCATATCGGAGAAACATTACGAACCAGTGGGATAACGTTTTTTTTTATATAAGAAAAACTGACTAGAGAACCTTGTTATTTAACGTAGTTAATATACTCGCCTAAACATCTGCTGACATAAGGAATTGCAGAGGCATACACTATTAATATTTTTTGAAGTTTTTTCTATAATATTATTAACTGGCTTCTATTAGGCTTTATGCATTCCTCCAAAACCCACTACACGGTGTTGATGAGAGACTACAACGCAGAACTAGGCACAAGAGAGTTTTGGAGGACGGAAATTTGGAGTAGGGCAACGAAACCGAAGGAGCCAGCAGCTGGCTGACTTTATGGAAAAAGAGAGACTCCTTATGATAAACTCTTTTTTCCAGAAGCGGCCCCACAGGAAGTGGACCTGTTCGAGCCCCGACGGTTTGACAAAAAATGAGATTGACTTCATTATGACAACCAGAAGACAACTGTTCAGTGATGTCTCAGTGATCGCAAGGGTGAAAACTGGCAGCGATCACCGAATGGTTAGAGGCTCACTGAACCTAAACGTTAAGTTGGGGAGGTCTCGTCTAATGAAGTCAACGTTCCGTCCCCCTCGTGCTCTAATCCAGAATCCCGAAACCTATCAGCTCGACTTACGTAACCGCTTTCAGTGCCTAGAAGATTGCAATGCAGTGGACGATATGAATGATAAGCTCGTGGAAACTCTCCATGCGATCGGAGCTAAGTTCTACAAGAACCGCCGCAGAGGAACACAAAAACTCTCCGATCACACTCTTAATCACATGGCTGTTAGACGGGAGATGATGCTGCAATCGTCAACAGTTTTGACAGCATACAGGCTACTGAACAAACAGATCTCCAAATGCATGCGGCGAGACTTGCGCAACTTCAATACTACTAGTATTGAAGAAGCAATCGAGCGGATCCAGGGCTCCAAAGTCTTTGCCAGAGATCTGTCTGCCAGAAAGAACCAACTGTCAAAGCTGAAGACTGAGTGTGGTAGCATCGTTTCCGGGACACCTGAGATTCCGAGTGAGATTGAGAGGTTCTGTGAGCAGCTGTACACATCATCGTTGGAGCCACACGCAAGTGTGAGTAACGATCCAAGAGCAAGTCTTATCTGACACTATTCCGATGATACCCCGGACGTCAGTCTGAGCGAGATTAGAATGGCTCTTCAGCATTTTAAAATCAGCAGCGCCCCAAGGAAGGATGTCATTACAGTGAAGTTTTTAAAAGCGGGTGGAAAACCGGTACTTGAAGTCTTTCAGAAGCTCCTTAATTCCGTCCTGCATGGCGACTACTCCCGAGGCGTGGAGCAGAAGTGTGAAGGCCTTGTTCTTCAAGAAAGGTGACAATGCTCTCTTGAAGAAGTTCAGACTGATTTCCCTTCTGAGCCGCATCTACGTGCTGTTTTCGAGAGTCATTACGAATCGTCTCCTCCATGACTTCCAGCCTCCCGAACAAGCCGGTTTCCGAAAAGGCTTCTGTACCATAGACCATGGTTGCGCGGAAAACCCATTCGTATTATTATATTTGACGGTAGGTGCCAAGTCGTTTATTCCTTCCAAAACGATATCATTCATACCCTCCTATCGACACATCGGGGTGGTGGGGTGGGAGGGGAAAGAAGATGATTCTAGAATGTCGCGTAATCATCGGAGCCGAGGACATATAAGACACGCGCGACCGTTGCGCGCCCTCTTCCCGCCGCGCCAGTCATTGGAACAACAGCTCTCTTTCCGCCGCAGTCGTCGTTGAAACCACACCGCTAGTAGAAACCGCTTTAGCCTGGAAGCAGTCGAGCTCCAGGAGACCCGCCTCACCTCGTGTGAGATATAGTCGCGCACCGCCTCTCCCCAGAGTGTCTGTCTAGAAGAAGTTCCAGAAGTTGCAGCTATAGTGCTCAACAGGATAGAAGAAACCCCGGTGAGTCAATACTACTTTAAATTAGTTCCTGCCTGATATAATTGTTTTAACCCGCTCCAATTTGTGTTTTCCTAATCAGGCAGGATTCCTTTTCATCGACTTGGCAAAATAATAGTTTTAGTTTTAGGGAAGAGCGAGTGCATTATACCGCATGCTATAGTAGTCGCCTTTACGTAAGCGTGGAAGCAATCGCATATACAGTCCGCTGCAGTTAATATCTCGCGTAATAGGTTTAAGGTTCGACCGGGGAATTAGACTTCGGCAGCCTTAGACACGTGGCTCCACCAGACCACATACATACCTTGCGGCAGATTGTACAGAAGACCGAAGAGTACCATCTGCCACTTTGCCTGGCGTTTGTGGACTATGAGAAAGCCTTTGATTCCGTCGAAATTCGGGCGGTGCTACAGTCCCTTTAGCGGTGCCAATTTGACTGTCGGTATACTCGTACGGCTACGATGGCTATCCGAGTACAGAAGCAGAGTTCGAAACCTATCCAACTGCAGAGAGGTGTAAGACAGGGTGACGTTATATCCCCGAAACTCTTCACCGCTGCGTTCGAAGACGGTTTCATGCTACTGGACTGGAAAAGCTACGGTATTAACATCAATTGCGAGTACATCACTCACCCTCAATTTGTCGAAGATATAATCCTTATGGCAGAAGAACAGACTTTAGCACTATGCTCAATGACCTCAATGGTGTCTTCCAACGGTTAGGTCTTAAGATGAACATGGACAAAACAAAGATCATGTCCATGTCACACCTATGCCGGTAGTTGTTGGGAGCACTATGCTCGAAGTTGTTGACGAGTACGTTTACCTGGGACAAATAGTCCGACTAGGTAAATCCATCTTCGACCGAGAGGTCAATCGACGGATTCAACTCGGCTGGGCAGCTTTCGGGAGATTTCGACAAATCTTCTCGTCAGATTTACCTCAATCTCTGAAAACTAAAATGTACAACCAGTGCGTGTTGTCAGTGATAACTTACGGATTTGAGCTATGGAGAGGGCTATGCTTGGAGTTTCTCTGCGTGATAGACTCAGAAATGAGGATATCCGCAGTAAAGCCAGAGTGACCGACATCGCCCAACGGATTAGTAAGCTGAAGTGGCAATGGGCCGGCCATATAGCTCGAAGAACCGATAACCGATGGGGAAGAAAGGTTCTCGAGTGACGGCGATCCCCCACTAGATGGAGTGACGACCTGGTAAGACATGCAGGAAGTCGATGGATGCAGGTGGCTCAGGACCGTTCTTTGTGGCATTACTTGGGGGAGGCCTATGTTCAATGTTCAGCAGTGGACTTGTGAAAGGCTGTAATGATGATATATATATATATATATATATATATATATATATATATATATATATATATATATATATATATATATATATATATATATATATATATATATATATATATATATATATATATATATATATCGGTTCCGTAATTGAGTAAAGTGTGCGTGATAGATCGTGGAAACTACATATGTCAAAAATGAAGCAATCAGTGGGGAAGTTCATGTTCAGCAGTGGATTTTAAAATGCTGTAATGGTTATAGGATAAAAGTGAGAAATATTTATTTGCTGGTCGAATACAAACATTGCGTTAAAAGCAGCGAACAAAGTATTTATTTACATATTATGTGTCTTTCATATCTTCCTCATAATTAAACCTGCTAACAGTGCTTCAAAACACTTATAGCGCAGTCTATATAAAATTATAGTAGTTAATTTGTTATTGCAGTAAATAAAAAAATATTATATTTAGAAAATATCGGATAGGAATAATATAACAACAACTCAAATTCGGGTTACGTAATTTTTCAATTTCACGACATTGTAAATTTTAAAACTTTTTGGAACTGCAAAAGGGAAGTATAGTATGCCTACTGCCAAGCTCCTATGATCCTCGCCAAATCCAAAGAAATTGTTGAAAGCTCTTTTAAAATATCATATACTATGTTGTTGTTACTCGGCGGTAAAAACTATAAGCAAATCTACTTTTTTAAAATTTAATAAATAATTTGCACAACACCACCTATCGATTTTCCTGGTTGACATAAAAAATTATAAACCCTAACATTTTAGTGAAAAAAGTACATCAACTTTTTTCACTAAAATGTTAGGGTTTATAATTTTTTATAAATATTTATAACGTTATTCTTTATTATTCTTATTACTGCGTTGAGATACAACTATGTCACACTATTTTACATTATTAAATTACAAAAATGCCCTTCATCACTCAACACCACCATTGAACATATTCGTACCTATACTTCCTTGTACCTAGAATATTAGTCATAACTTTTGATATGATGAACCGATTTTAATAAAACCAAAATTAAATGTAAAGCGAAATACGCTTTATAATTTTCTAAACGAATATTATGATATATATCGGGACTTTATACATGAAATTTTAACAAACCGACAGACAGACAGACAGACAATTCTAAGAATGACAGAAATGTATTCAGTTAATTATTTTTAGTCCCTCTTAATCAATTTTGCTACCAAAATATAAAATTTATAGACATCTGCAAATTGGATTTTTATTATATGTATAGAAATATAGAAGATGAACAACAATTTTTAAATTTTTGTCTGTTTGTCTGTTTGTCTGGGATAGCCTTGGGAAAGGCTGAACTGATTGCGATAAAACTTTACAAACAGATGGAGAGCAAAGCCAGGAGGGATCTTGGCTATTTCTATTTAAAAAGCTTTGTGTAAGCAAAAAAAAAACTAAAAATGTATAAAATAAATGGTCTATGATTATTTTAAATCTGAATAATGTTAAATTAATATATCCTATCCAAGCGAAGCTAGGGTGGGTACTGCAAAATAAGGGTGACAAATAAGCACTATTTAATAGAATGCTGTGGCCTTTAGGTTTTAACTCGTATATTATCTTTCCTCAATTAAGAATCTCCATGCAGATGCGTTGTCACTTCTGAGGACTAACATGGACTGCCTCGTTTCCAGTAAAAGTGTCTACTATTTTTCACACTCATTATACGAAACCCAGCAGCATTATATTCACATCAGCCTTCTTTTTTGAAACTGGTTGCAGATACTATATGTTGTAGAGCCATCTTGCTGTTATATCATGGTTATTTTTTTATAAACCATGCAGAAGTAGGAGCCCCGCTTGGCGGGTTTCCCTCAACCTAGCTTCCCTCAAATGCGCTACGTTGAGTGGCGTGGGGGCTTCCTCCCCCAACTGTCTTCCCCAATAAATCAGGTTTATAGTTAAGACATAACCTCAAAATGAGATTTATAGAAAGCCCTAAGCCCAGGGGATGAAGAGGAGGGCGACTCTACAACTTCCCCGCATCCCTCCCCACCCCCACCTCTAATTCAGGCGGCTTTATTTCAAACCTTATCCGAAATAAGATAAACTATAATATTATTTGTTGAATGTTTCAACATTTTCCTTCTGGTAACAAATTTTACATCATCATTGTTGCTAAAAATACTTTTTATTATATATCTAACATGAAATGTAACCGAACTACACAACACCCTCTTTTTCTCGCTTAAAACTTTTAAATACTTATAGACATTTTGAGCAATACGACGGCCATTTGCAAATTATGTCAAATTTAGTTCCCGGTACACTCAATGACAACGCTTCAAATCGGCGTAAACGTTTTATAGGGTATAGTCAGTATAGCGTACTAGTATATATGGAGGTAAGTGAGAAAATTCATTACGCCATTTAATTTCATGCGAGTCTTAAGAGCGAGTATATGATATGCCAAACGCTCTATTTTTATCCGCTAGATGGTGGTGTAATAAAGTAATTTACGCTTGACATAAAATTCCCAGCATGGTGACAAGAAAAATGTTCAAAGGAGTGAAACATTTGCTTTTGATATCGCCTATATCTCGACCGACGATGTACGACCGATCTGTTGATTTTTCCGTAGCGATACGACCTGGGGACCTTCAAGAAAAGAGCTTACTCCTTTCTAAAGGGCCGGCAACACAACTGCAATTCCCCTGGTATTCCGGTTGATCATGGGCGGCGGTAGTTACTTAATATCAGGTGAGCCGCATGCTCGTTTGCCCCCTCTTCTATAAAAAATCATTTATACTTAGTCATGGTATAAAAATGCATATTTTATTATTATTTTTTGTATATTTTATGTTTTGGCAACGGGTCTGCATTTTGGTTCTTAATCGAGGATATAAGTTGATGTCTATGGGCTACAGCATCTATTTACCATGAAGTAGAATGTGAGTTCGTTTGTCACCTTTCTATAAAAAAAAACTTCAATAATTAAACTACAACTGGCAGACTTATTATAACACTGTTTCACTTACATAAATACGTATAAGTATACCTTCATATAGAAGGGTACATTGTGCACATCGTAGTAAGACATTTCTTTTTATAGGATAAGGATAACAAACAAGCACACAGTCCTCCTGATGTTAAGTGGTTACTGTGGTATATAGACATCTACATCTATCCTCGATTACGAAACAAAATGCAGATGCATTTGCACACGTTGGGACCAAGATAGAATTCCTCGTTTCCGGTAAAAAGGGTCTCCGGTTCTCTACACTCACCATACGAAACACAGCGGCATTAAGCTACTATTTTACGCTTGTTATAAGTGAGAGCGTGGTCTTTCGCCGATCGAGCAGATACTTTCATGCTATAACAAAAACAACATGCAGGAATTTGAGGTAATGCCACGAAGCACAGTCCTGAGAGTGGCTCAGGACTGTGCTCTGTGGCATTCCTTATGATTATCGGTGAACTTGTGAAAGGCTGTAACGGTGATGATGATGATGCAAACATCAGAACGCTAGATTAAACCTATTTATCATAAAATAATTACAATTGCTAAATGCGTGTACTGCTGTTGTGTGAATTGATTAATAACAAAATAACCCCCTTTTAGATTTAACTCGCGTAATAGAATTATCGAAGTCACGTCTGTCACAGAAACAACGTAACAACGTTGTACCTAATTCTTCATTGAATTATGAACAATAATAAAATCACGTACATTTCCGAAGCTGTCGGCAACAGATTATTGGGAAAATATAAAATGAGTATTAATTTCAAGCTCATAATTAATACTAAAACTAATAAAAGCAATTTATGAAAATATACTTTTACTAGATGGTAGTTGCTAGCCCTCCTTTTCGTTAATACTTTGCTCAGATGGTAGGACTTCTCGCTATAAATACTATTCCTAGGTGGTAAGACTCCTTTTTAATATACTTTTACTCGTCTTCGGAATTATTTTTGGTCTATGAATCCATCTGGTTTGCTCTTACATATTTTTGTCGCTATGTAGCAGTGCAAGCAGTGCTGAATTTCAGTGTGGAGGGTGTAGATATCTAGTAAAATTATAGGTGGTGGGGCATCCCTATTAGTGCTTATGTGACAATGCATCTGTAGATTTATTTGTTGGAAGTTGGGTGCAGTTATCCATTGAATTGCAGTAACACATACCATCGGGACTGTTAGTCATTTCAGTTTTTTAGCTTTATATTTCTTAGCACAACACATTGGTATTATATGACGTGTATTTTTTAAAGGGAAAAGGGTCATAGCAGGACTGCAAAAACTACCGCGGTGTCAGCTTGCTTAGTATTGTGGGTAAACTGTATGCTAAGGTGTTAATTGAAAGAGTTATGAAAGAAACTGATGGAAAAATTTGGGATGTGCAAGCGGGTTTTAGAAAGGGAATGGGGTGCACAGATCAAGTCTTTTCCATGCGCATGATTGCGGAGAAGTTTTTGGCCTAAAACCAGAAAGTTTTTTGTGCGTTCATGGACTTGGAAAGGGCTTATGACAGAGTGGACAGGAATGTGTTATGGCAAACACTGAACTCATATGGGTTGAGCGCTGGTTTGATACGGGCATTAAGGTCTCTTTATAGGGATAATACTTGTGTCAGGATAAATGGGGTCTACTCGGACTGGTTTGGCATCCAAAAAGGTGTCAGACAGGGCTGTGTAGCTTCCCCTTGGCTGTTCCACCTATTTATGGACCGGTGTTTGCAAACTTTGAAAGATGAAGAATGTGGGTTAAGAATGGGCGAGTTAACCATCAAATTCCTTTTGTATGCCGATGATCAAGTCATATTTGCGTCATCGGCGGCTGAGTTGCAAATGATGGTTACATTAATGAACTGGGAATTAAAAGAAAGGGGAATGAAAGTGAAAGCAAGTAAGACGAAAGTGATGGTTTTTGAAAGAGAAGAAAGCAAAACGGTATGTGAAATAAGAATAGAAGGAGAGTTAATTGAGCAAGAAGGAGAGTTAATGGTAGATATGATAGGGATATAGAATGACGAGTAAATGCAGGGAATAGAGTGAATGGGGCACTACACTCTATTATGAAGAACCAGAATGTGTCAAAACAAGCACGTATGGTAATTCATAATGCTGTGTTAGTACCTACTTTAATGTATGGTAGTGAAAGCTGGGTGTGGCAGAAGAAGCACGAAAGTATAATAAATGCTGTAGAAATGTGAGAAATTGCGTGATAAGAGATAAATGTGGTATGCAAGATGATGTTGTGACCAGGATTATGAAAGGAATGCTTCGGTGGTTTGGTCACGTAGAAAGAATGAATGAGGAAAGAGTGACAAAGCAAATTTATATGGCAGATTTGAACGGCCGAGTCGGGAAGGGACGCTCTAGAAAAAAGTTTATCGACCAAATTGGCGATATTTTGAAAATGGGCAACGTTAGAAATACCCTTAACCGACGAGCATGTATGCGTAGATATATGGATGTAAAGGAGGCGAAAGAGGTATGTCAGGATCGTGCCAAATGGAAGTCCGTAGTCTCTGCCTACCCCTCTGCGTGAGTGTTTATGTATGTATGTAATGTTTTTTTTATATGTTAGTAACGAAGTAATATTTTTTAAGAAGTAACCAAAAATATTTATTTTGGTTACCCCTGAGGACTAAGATGAAATGCCTCGAGTCCAGTAAAAAGGGTCTCCGGTTCTCTGCACTCGTCATACGACACAACAGCATAACGCTATTATTTTACGCTGGTTTTCTGTGAGATCCTGCCCTGCTTGAGCCTCCCCTTTTGTGCTACAACTGTAATATAGCTGCAGCGTGGCTCTATCACGTACAAAAATATTTATATTCAAGTGGTAGGACTATTTTTCTCCTAGAAGGAAGCTAGGTAGGTACCGCCCTCTTACCTATTGCTGCCGCCAAATAGCAGTGCCCACAAAGTTGTGTTCGAGGCTCAGAATAGAGAGAGTCGGTATAATTATAGGTTGTAAGGTTTCATGTTTTTCCTATGAGATGACAATGCATCTGCGGCATTGTTTATGTGAATAAGTTGTTTGTTTTGAAATTTTAACTGACACCTCACTCACCAATTTTAATTTGAGTTTGAGTTTGTATGAGCTTGGGTTATGTTTGAGTTTGAGTAAGAGTTTTAGTTTGAGTATGAGATCGATTTTGAGTTTAAGTTTGAATTTGTATTTGAAAGCAAATTAGGAAATTTTTTCCGCTGCAGATGTTCAATGATTTTATTGACAACTTAACATCAGGTGGAGGTAAGTTCATTTATTTCTTCAGTTATATAATTCAGTAAGAAAATGAGTAAACACCCTAAAATCTTAGTTATAGAACGGAATAGGGTGATCGATCGTATTACGAAGCTTGGTTAACATTGATGTCCAGCGTAGTATGGATTATTATAGTATAGAATATTGAATTAAACTCACATTTTATTTACAATTTTAAAAGCTTTTTCACTCCGCCTCCGTCTCAAGAATATCTGCTTAGTTATGAATCGAATGTATATGAAATGAATAAACATTCGAAATACTCTACTATCACTCCTTAGATATGGAGCAGTACTAATAAATGTCATCACAACTTTATTACATATTACTGTTTAGCTAATTGAAACAATTTTGATCTGACTCCAAATCATTTGTAAAATTATTTTGCTGATCAATGGAAGTAGTTGTCAAGATAGCAAGAATTCGACTAGGTGAAGATATAAATAATAAGATAATGTATTTGTTACCACTCTTAAACCATACATCTCTTGTCAAAAACTCTAAGTAAAATCATTAATATTAATGAAACAAAATTTATCATTATATTTCTTACTCATCGTCATCATTACATCGCTTCATAAGTACACTGCTGAACATAGGCCGCCCTCCCCCTGAATATATAGATACCAAGGTATGCCATAAAGCACGGTCCTAAGCCACCTGCATCCATCGACTTCCTGCATGTCTTACCAGGTCGTCACTCCATTTATTGGGAGGTCGCCATACACTTTGCCTACCGGTACGAGGCTGCCACTCGAGAACCTTTTTTCCCCAACGGTTGTCGATTCTTGAGCTATATGAACGGCCCATTGCCACTTCAGCTTACTAATCCGTTAGGCTACGTCGGCCACTCTGGTTCTACTGCGGATATCCTCATTTCTAAGTTTATCATGCAGATAAACCTTGAGCATAGCCCTCTCCATAGCTCGCTGAGCAACTTTGAGCGTCCTCATACGGCCAGCAGTGAAGAACCACGTGTCAGTTCCGTAGGTCATCGCTGGCAACACGCACTGTTTATACAACTTAGTTTTTAGGTTTTTAGGTATACCTGACGAGAAGATGTGTCCTAATTTTCTGAACACTGCCCACCCGCGTTGAATCGGTCGATTGACCGAATCGGTCGAAGATGGACTTACCAGGTCAGACTATTTGTCCCAGGTAAACGTACTCGTCATCAACTTCGAGCTTAGTGCTCCCAACAACTACCGGCATAAGTGTTACATGGACATTAAATATGATCTTTGTTTTGTCCATTTTCATATTAAGACCTATCCGTTGGGAGACACTTTTGAGGTCATTGCGCATAGTGTTTAAGTCCTCCAGCAATTCTGCAATAAGAACTATGCCGTCGGCAAATCGAAGATAAGTGATTTACTCGCCAATAATATTAATACCGTATCCTTTCCGGTTTTTTTTTCAAGATACTGGAGCTTGAAAACGTTTTACAATGCAGCGGTGAAGAGTTTCGGGGATATAACAACACCCTGTCTTACACTTATCTGCAGTTAGATAGGTTTCGTACTCTGGTTCTGTACTCGGATAGCCGTCGTAACTCTACTGTGCAAACACTTCAGCACTTCGATATACCGACAGTTAACTTGGCACCGCTGAAGAGACTGTAGCACTGCCCAAATTTCGATGGAATCAAAGGCTTCCTTATAGTTTACATACGCCAGGCAAAGTGGCAGATTGCACCCTTCGGTCTTCCGTACAATCTGCCGCAAGGTTACATACCTTGTGTGGTCTATGGTACAGAAGCCTTTTCGGAAACCGGCTTGTTCGGGAGGCTGGAAGTCGTCGAGTCGGCGTGCGAGACGATTCGTAATGACTCTCGAAAACAGTACGTAGACGCGGCTCAGAAGGGATATCGGTCTGTAGTTCTTCAAGAGGCCATTGTCACCTTTCTTGAAGAATAAAACTACCGCACTTCTACTCCACGCCTCGGGGGTGGTATTTCTTACTATTAAATGTAAAATTTAAATTATTATGTATGATATATCAAATGATTCATTATTCAATTAAATTATATCTTACTTTACTTTCCTGCCCCCATTTATATAAGGCAATATATACAAGATAACTTTATACACATTTAAGTTATTAAGATATTCAATATATTTTAACAATTGATTCTTGTTCATATTGCCTCTTGTCCTAACAAAAATTATTTATAAACTATTAAGGTTCAACATTTAATTAATAATATTACCGATTGATGATTCGGGCAAGCAGTAATTACTTAGCTATTTCCCTTATAAACAGTTTTTAAGGATATTTTCAAGTTTCATCATCACTATGCTCTGTAACAGTACGTCACACATACTATCATAGAGTTTAGGTAAAGAAAATGAAGAGGGACCTGGCATTGAGCGCTGATATTCATTATGATATTTTATTAAGTAGTCAAAACGTTCCTCGTTATATTTAAATGAATTTACCAGATTAACCATGGTCAGTGTTGGCGACGCGCCTATAAGAGTATTTCAATTTATTAGTTAACCGATTACGAATAGCTTCTAAAAAGCAAATTATCAAGCAACAATATTCCGATAAGAAAATGCTTAGTTGAATCTTAAAGAAATAACGAATTAATGATATGAAGGTCTTGGGTTCGACTCCCAGGCCGGAATAGTTTATCGTTTTCTTAGTAATATCTCTTAACAAATTCATATAGGGAATTTTTAAGGCATAAATTATGTTACCGGATTTGTTCCCCGGTTGAAATCATCTTTTCAATAATGTTAATTTAAAGAAATATTAAAATAAAGTTAGAGACCAGGATTTGATCCCCGGTCGAGATGATCGCTGTGCATAAGTAGAATTAATGGAAATTAATTGCATGAGTATTGTCTTATATGAGTTTTATATGTTTTGTATGAAAACAAATGCCTATTTTCTATGATTGATTTATGAAAACATTCACTTACATTGTTTGATAAGAAACATGATAACTTGTAAGAATCTGATTAGAAATAGTTTTCAATGTTTTAGAATTGTGTAGAATAATTTATTCACCTAGTATTGTTGATATTAGTGTATACTAAACTTTCCATTTTTACTGATAGTCGATAGCCATGCAAAAGTTAGTTGTTCAAATAGTGTGAGTTCATAGACGCACGCTAGCCACGTACTTAGGAGGCCAAATATGTAGAAATTTAAATATTTGCAAATTTTAGCAATTTATGTAAAAATGACTTGTAAACATTTCAGATTGATTGTATGTGTAAAAGAGGTGAATTCTGTGTTATTTTTATGTGAAAATTCCTTTTCAATAAGTGAAATAATGATAGTTTTGTATAAGAAATTTAAAAGTATTTTAATAGTGAAATGTATAGAGAAAATGTAAACTAAACTATTGTATTAGTTAAGATATGTATAATTTCAAGTGGAAAACATTGTTTTAACTTTATTTGTTAAATATTTAAAAAATTCCAACTTTGAACATATGAGTAAAATAAGCATATTTTGTTAAATAAATAAAAGGTTTTTGCGATATGAAAATGTAATGTATATCGTAGTATAGATATTTTTTTTGTGCTATATTTATAAGTAAATTGTATAAATGTATGTCTTATACAAATAAAGTAATTGAGTAAACCGTGAGAGAGTAATAGTACAAATTGATGTAATTGAGTTGCGCAAGCGCACAAATGGCGCGGCTCACTTTCGCGTATAGCTCTGGGGTAGCTCAGTATACGAGTTTTCTTGCAATTCGTTTGGGAATCGTTCGGAAATCGTTCGGAAATCGTTCGGAAATCGTTCGGGAATCGTTCGGGAATCGTTCGTGGAAGTTCGGAGAAACTTTGGGAAAAGTGCAAGACCAGCAGTCAATAAGAAGAAGAAAGAAAAAGAATAGGGAAGTGATAGGGAAAAGTAATAACTCTCTCACGGAACGGTTTGAAGATAATTGCTGTTTTATTCCCAAGGAATTCTTCCCTTAAAATAATACAGTCCATATCGAAGAATTAAGGCGTTGGGACCGGGACGACTTCGGAAGACCCATAATCCCCGCCTGAACCTATTTTCTGAAAAGGAAGAGGTTATCGCCCTTGTGTGTTACTCCGTTGTGGAGATCACATACGTTGTTCCCGAACCCAACGTAGGCGTTATAGGAGGCCGGATCGAGAGAAGCCTCGATTCCCCCCTTGTGTTTCTTAGTTTAACGTTTGTCTGGTTCCTTTTCAGTCAGTATGTGTCATTTTATCCCATTCTCTGCAGATTTTTATTTATTTGATATAATTTGTAATGAAGTTTAGAGTGATAACATTTTTGAATAAAGAAACTCCATTTCAGTCTCATAACAATCTTTCATATTTCCACCTCAATTGAATATAATTCAAGTTTACTAATTAACTCTTGCTTTTTCTTACATAAATTTGTATAATTTTTAGTATTAATTCTAGTTTTAACAAATTTTTGCTTTTTCCGGTTATATGTTGACACTAACATTTATTTATTTAGATATTTATCACTTTTGTTTATTACACAATACAATTTGCTTGTAATTAATAACTATTACTTAATTTTGATCTAAAAATGATCAGTTCAAATATTTATTTTACGAAATTATTTGAGAGCAAACAACTTGTAATCGGAGTTGCCACAGAGTCCAAAATTTAAAAAAATATATTATAAAGATATGAAAAACTTATAGAGATTAAAATCACATTCTCACCGTATAAAACTATATTCACGTCGTTAAGACGAGGCAGAGGCTCATAATCGACGTATTGTGCCATATAAAGTTACGTGCGCAATATTTCATGTGAATCATTATAAACACATTTATTTTTCCTACATTGATGTTGAAAGGTAGGAAATATACAGTTTATAAGCATGTTGCTTTTTCAAATAAAAAAGGGTGATAAACGAGTATACAGTGCACCTGATATTAAGTGGATACTGCAGCCCAAATATATCAAAATCTATCTCCGATAAAAAATCAAAATTCAGATGTATAGTCACCTTATGTATTATTGTATAAACTGAGATAGAATGCTTTGATGCCAGTAAAAAGGGTCACCGGTTCTTTACACTCACCATAAGAAACACACCAGAATTAAGCTTTCACGGAATACCAGCGTAAAATAACACGCTGGTATTCCGTGAAAGCGTGGTGAAAGTGGGTGACGCACGCAGCGACTTGCATGCATAAATAATTTTTACAAAAAATAACACGGTGCACGCATTGCACATTGCGCAACAGCTACGCGACAGCGTCTTGCATACGCCATCAGTTTGTACAAAGTTTTCGCAAAGAATATCTGTAGCGTTCACACGCCGTCTTAACGTGCATGCTTGTTTGTATAACTTAATAAACATTTAAACGAATTAATACATTTAAACAACACATTTAAAGCAAAAAAAAAACTTTACACTTTTCCCACTTAATATCAACTTACGGATAAAAACTGACACCTGATGTTTCGCCGACATTTCTTGATGTAGTTTTGCAGTATCAAGATACGTAAAATTTCATATTTTCTGAAATTCGACAAATATTAGTATATATTTTATTTATAATTATTCCACAATATAAACTGGCTATAAAACAAATTAACAAATTAAATTTATTTCTAAAAACACTGCGTCAGGTTTTAAACACTGTGTTCAGTAAAATGGGGTGAAAGCGTGGTGAAAGTGGTAGAGTATTCGAATCCACCTTTCGAAACTACTGCGAACCACTCCTGACACAATAATTTTTGGCTTTATGGAGTTGATGAAAGGAATTAATTTTTTTTTTAATTTTAAAGTACTAGTAGTCCAATATTGGGAACTTCACTATAGTTTAATTAATAGATAAAGCATTGCTTTTCGTTATAAAATACTTATTCTGTAATACGTTTTCAACCGGCTGGCACGTAATTGTGGTAAATGAACATTTAAAGTGGCCTCTCGGGGGTAAAACTTCTCACGTGCTATAATTTTTTTAAACGAGAATTTATTCCCCGAAGTCTTTATCGCCTCTTTAGTCTTTTATGTAATTCTAAAACTTACCTTCTTTATAGAATAACGCTGACAAATGAGCACACAGTCCATCTGATGGTAAGTGGATTCTGCGGCCCAAATACGTATCTATTTTCGATCAATATATAGTTGTAAATCGTGTAGTGGCGGTGTATAAAAACTACACAGTAAACTTTTAGTGAATTTACTATGAATATCGGATGGGCAGCAGCATTTTTTTAATAACAACTTACAGAAGACTGCGATAGCCAACTGTGGCAAAATCCCCTCTAGGACGCAATCTGTGAGGAAAAGAGGTCACAACTGATGTCACTGCCCTTCAGCAGTTAAAGTATGAAATTGAGTTGTATTTCATCGCTTTCTGTTGCTTGAGGATAGTTGTGATGAGTACGTAGTATAAAATATGGTTTCTAACTGCAGGTCTTGTAATGTTAAAACTGTTTTTCAAACAATAAAAGCAGCAAGTCGGGGTTGTTTATCTGAGATTTTGCCACTATTATAAAATTTTTTTTAATATTGGTTTAAAATTGAAATTTTAAAATTGGGTTTCTTAATTGTTCTTCCTAGGAAGGAGGTTTTTCAAGAAGTATTATTATCTAAAGTGAGTAAAAATGTTTCTATTTCTATTTCTAACAACGTCACTACAATTAACAATACTCACTACAAAAAACAATATTACGACAATTTCATATATATACGACTGGCCTGTTGGTCTAGTGGTTAGTGAGCCTGACTGCTATGCCGGAGGTCGTTGGTTCTATTCCCACCCAGGACAAATGTTTGTGTGATGAGCACGATCATTTGTTCTGTGTCTGAGTGTAATTTATCTATAATATTTATGTATTTAGAAATATATAAGTATGTTTATCAGTTGTCTAGTACCCATAACACAAGCTCTGCTTAGCTTGGGACTAGATGGCGTTGTGTGTGATAGTTGTGGAATATTATATATAATTTCATACTTTTTTATAGAATAAGTGGATGAACGAGCACACAGTCCACCTGATGGTAAGTGGATAACCTGTGGCCCATAGACATCTATAATTATCCTCGATTAAGAATCAAAATACAGATGCGTTGTCACCCCTGAGTATAAGACGGAATGCCTCGTTTCCAGTAAAAAAAGTCTCCTGATCTTTACATTCAACATACGTAACACAGCAGTATCAAGCTTCTATTTTACGCTGGTATTTTGTGGGAGTGTTGTCCTTCCACGTTTCAGTCGACCCACTCTTGCTACAACCATAATATAAGATGTAGCGTAGCTCTACCACGTATAAACGTATTTTAAACCCAACGTGTCTAATAACTATTTATCCCTAACAAAGTAAATATAATTTAAAAAATATGTAAAGAATATTAAAATTAGGTAAGTTATTTAAATAAAAGAGTATTTAAGAATTATTCAGTTTTCAGCTATATATACAGAATGGGTCCCACATATATGCAATAAATGAAACCATATACTTGTTATCGCCTTTGCTGACGATATACTAAAAATGAACGTAATCGATCCAGTAATTAGGTCAAAAAGTAGAGTTTTAATTTTAAGCAAATTTGAACACTCTATAGAATTGGGTCACAAAGTCAAGGATTCAATGAACTTGAATGAATCCTTGAACATTAAAAAGCGACGTTGCCACGCAGTGCAAACTATTGGTATTGCGACATATCGACAGCGGTGTCTTTTGTCGGCGTGCCACCCGCGTGCAACGTTGTCACTCTTCCAAGGGGTCAAGGTACGTTGTCTAAACAGAGTGTTCACTTTTAGTGAATTTATTTAAATATTTATTTTGTTTGAAAATTTCACTTTTTTATTTTACGGGTTTTAGTTTAATATTTAATTTTTCTATACTTCTACGGACTAGTATTACTTGTGGTTTCATTTATTGCATATATGTGGGAGCCATTCTATATATATATATATATATATATATATATATATATATATATATATATATATATATATATATATATATATAGATATATATATATATATGAACATGTTCAAGATCATCCCCACCATTACATCAGATTTGTTAAACCAAAACTCCTCGCAAAAGAACACCGATTCCTACCAAGTTTGATACGCGAGGCTATTAAAATTAAAAAACATCCTAATTTCAATAGGGAAGATGGTTGGGTGCTGCCATCTGCTTGGGATCCTATAATTAACAAAATTAAACCCAAACCCAAGCATGCCACTGCAAGACTTCAAGATACTGTAAGTTCGTTTTGCGTAAATCGGACCAAAAATTAATATTCAAAAACTGAAGGTAGCCGGGCTAACAATGACATTGGGACGTCAAACATCTCAGTCCCACCCCGTGACCATGGTGGCTGTAAAGCACCCGAAACGTCGGGAATTAAAAATAAGTAAAATCAGTTAAATAAACGCGATATAATACGTAAATTTAGTTTTATTCAATGTGTAGTGTTCGCGTAAATTTAAGAAATCATTATCTTACCTGAGATTTTTTTATTCAAAGCCATTTTAGTGTTGACTAAAGTAGGCACTTTCAATATCATGTATAAATATGTCTAAATAGCGTCCAAAGTAAAAGGACCGTCCTAGAGAAAAAACTATTTCAGACCGAGCATCCATTTATTCAGACACTTTGATAAACCTGCAATAAAGAACACATCCATTATCACTTCTTAGGTTATCTTTAGATTAACAGACAAGCTATTCGCTTACTTTGCACTGCACACTGTATTTCGCATTCCAAACACTCACTACGAGGGGCACACTGAAATGATCAGTAATAAGAAAAATCACATGCACATCATCATCATCATCATCATTACAGCCTTTCACAAGTCCACTGCTGAACATAGGCCTCCCCCAAGTAATGCCACAAAGCACGGTCCTGAGCCACCTGCATCCATCGACTTCCTGCATGTCTTACCAGGTCGTCACTCCATCTAGTGGGGGGTCGCCCTACACTACGCCTACCGGTACGAGGCTGCCACTCGAGAACCTTTCTTCCCCATCGGTTATCGGTTCTTCGAGCTATATGGCCGGCCCATTGCCACTTCAGCTTACTAATCCGTTGGGCTATGTCGGTCACTCTGGTTTTACTGCGGATATCCTCATTTCTGAGTCTATCACGCAAAGAAACTCCGAGCATAGCCCTCTCCATAGCTCGCTGAGCGACCTTAAGCGTCCTCATACGGCCAGCAGTGAAGGACCACGTCTCAGATCCATAAGTCATCACTGGCAACACGCACTGGTTGTACAATCTAGTTTTTAGAGATTGAGGTATACCTGACGAAAAGATATGTCGTAATTTCCCGAACGCTGCCCAGCCGAGTTGAATCCGTCGATTGACCTCTCGGTCGAAGTTGGACTTACCTAGTCGGACTATTTGTCCCAGGTAAACGTACTCGTCAACAACTTCGAGCATAGTGCTCCCAACAACTACCGGCATAGGTGTGACATGGACATTGAACATGATCTTTGTTTTGTCCATGTTCATCTTAAGACCTATCCGTTGGGAGGCACTATTGAGGTCATTGAGCATAGTGCTTAAGTCCTCCAGCGATTCTGCCATAAGGACTATATCGTCGGCAAATCGAAGGTGAGTGATGTACTCGCCATTGATGTCAATACCGTATCCTTTCCAGTCCAGTAGCTTGAAAACGTCTTCCAATGCAGCGGTGAAGAGTTTCGGGGATATAACGTCACCCTGTCTTACACCTCTCTGCAGTTGGATAGGTCTCGAGCTCTGGTTCTGTACTCGGATAGCCATCGTAGCCCTACTGTACAAACACTTCAGCACTTCGATATACCGACAGTCAAGTTGGCACCGCTGAAGGGACTGTAGCACCGCCCAAATTTCGACGGAATCAAAGGCTTTCTCATAGTCCACATACGCCAGGCAAAGTGGCAGATTGTACTCTTCAGTCTTCTGTACAATCTGCCGCAGGGTATGTATGTGGTCTATGGTACTGAAGCCTTTTCGGAAACCGGCTTGTTCGGGAGGCTGGAAGTCGTCAAGTCTGCGTGCGAGACGATTCGTAATGACTCTCGAAAACAGCACGTAGACGCGGCTCAGAAGGGAAATCGGTCTGTAGTTCTTTAAGAGAGCGTTGTCGCCTTTCTTAAAGAACAAGACCACCGCACTTCTGCTCCACGCCTCTGGAGTAGTGCCACCATGGAGGACGGAATTGAAGAGCTTCTGAAGGACTACAAGTACCGGTGTTCCACCCGCTTTCAGAAGCTCCGCTGTAATTCCATCCTCGCCTGGGGCCCTGCCGTTTTTAAGGTGCTGGAGAGCCATTCTAATCTCGCTTAGACTGACGTCCGGGATATCATCGGAATAGTGTCGGATAAGACTTGCTCTTGGATCGTTACTCACACTTGCGTGTGGCTCCAACGATGATGTGTACAGCTGCCCATAGAACCTCTCAATCTCACTCAAAATCTCAGGTGTCCCGGAAACGATGTTGCCACACTCAGTCTTCAGCTTTGACAGTTGGCTCCTTCTGGCAGACAGATCTCTGGCAAAGACTTTGGAGCCCTGGTTCCGCTCGATCGCTTCTTTAATACGAGAAGTATTAAAGTTGCGTAAGTCTCGCCGCATGCACTTGGAGATCTCTCTGTTCAGTTGCCTGTATGCTGTCAAATCTGTTGACGATTGCAGCCTCATCTCCCGTCTAACAGCCATGAGATTAAGAGTGTGATCGGAGAGTTTTTGTGTTCTTCTGCGGCGGGTCTTGCAGAACTTAGCTCCGACCGCATGGACAGTTTCCACGAGCTTGTCGTTCATATCGTCCACTGCATTGCAATCTTCTAGGCACTGGAAGCGGTTACGTAACTCGAGCTGAAAGGTTTCGGGATTCTGGATTAGAGCACGAGGGGGACGGAGCGTTGACTTCATTAGACGAGACCTCTCCAACTTAACGTTTAGGTTCAGTGTGCCTCTAACCATTCGGTGATCGCTGCCAGTTTTCACCCTTGCGATCACTGAGACATCACTGAACAGTTGGCGTCTGGTCGTCATAATGAAGTCAATCTCATTTTTTGTCGAACCGTCGGGGCTCGACCAGGTCCACTTCCTGTGGGGCCGCTTCTGGAAGAAAGAGTTCATCATAAAGAGTCCCTCTTTCTCCATAAAGTCGGCCAGCTGCTGGCCCCTTCGGTTCCGTTGCCCCACTCCAAATTTCCCTACCTTCAGCTCACCGCTTTCTCTTGTGCCTAGTTTTGCGTTGAAGTCTCCCATCAACACCGTGTAGTGGGTTTTGGAGGAATGTATGGCTCTGGAAATATCCTCATACATTTCCTCCACCTCCTCATCGGGGTGTGCCGAGGTTGGTGCGTAAACCTGAATGACCTTCAGCGAATACCGTTTGGTGATTCTGAGTATCAGGTACGCGACCCTCGTCGACACACTCCCAATCTTTACAACGTTGTTGACGAGAGACTTGTGGACGATAAATCCGACACCTCCTTGGGACAGATGGTCGCCCTCCCGGTGATAGAACAAGTTGCCGGACTCGAGGATTGCCGTGTCCTCCCCCTCTCTTCGGACCTCGGATAATCCAATAATATGCCAGCGCAACTTGTCTACCTCTTCTTCCAGCTCCAGTATCTTCTCGTCAGTCCTCAGGGTGCGTGCGTTATATGTTGCCAGGTCGAGTCGTCGTAGGTGGCAACCGAACCTCCACCGGAGATTCTTAGCACCCCCTGCCCCGCCGTTACCATGGTCGCCACCGTAGCCAGGAATAGCGGGGCCGCCGGGGACTGGGGGCCGTCTTTTTGTGTATTTGTTCATTGGGGGGTATTTGCCGTAGTTGCCACGCTTGGCGAGCGGGTTGGCAACCGCAGTTTTTTATTACGTCACAGTTGTCATCAGGAAGATGCTGCTGCCCATCTCCTGCCTGTCTCCCTCTGTCGCCTCTTACGACACCCACGGGAAGATATGGGGTAGTGGATATTCTTAACCGTCAATCACATGCACGGTATGGTTAAATTGTATTTTATTGTTTTTCGAAATATTCTTCATTCAACCTAATGCACTTTTCCATTCGTGCGAACTAATCATTAAAACAGTAATTTCAGTTTGAAGTTGATGTTGACAAAATGCCAGTTTTGTACGCTTCCACAGCTGCTTCGGGGTCTTCAAACCGTTGACCGCGTAATAAATCTTTCATTCTAGGGAATGTAAAGAAATTGTTTGGGCTCAGGTCAGGACTGCACGGAGGATGGCTCATCAGCTCAACGTTTTCGTGCTTAAAAAATCATTTGTCTTCCGAGCCGTATGGGAGCTAGCATTGTCTGCGATTTGGAATTTAAAATCAAAGTTTAAAGGGTCTGCCATTTCAATGTGTGAATTCCTCCCTAAATTTCGTCAGTCCATACATAAGAATGCCCTTAAGCATTTCGGAATTAGAAATGTCTGGACAATTGATGATGTAATCTATGTAAAGCACTCGGGAGGCCGAACGAAGATTTCCACTGAGGAGGAATTGGACGACCTAATAGCCAAGTACCCCATGGATGGTTCCCCTGAGAGTTCTAACAAGGCTCCTAATACAAAGGTCACCCCAACGCAGCAGAGCTCTTCGAATCGGCAAAATGATACAGCACGTCGCACTCAAACTTCAGCGGTGACTCAAATTGATGACGTAAAGAGATCTAGACGACTGGTAGGCAAGAAGTAATTCCTACATTGCTATTAACTTTCCAAGATATCCTTGTTATTCTTGTTATCATATTTTGGTTATGTTCATCTCCTTTCGTATTTTTCCTTCTCTTATAGTTTACTTTGTCTGGTGATATAATAACTATTTTTAGTTTTATTAACCGGCAGCATTAGACAAGAATATAAATCGATTGTAGTCCAATTGTATGTAACTAATTTGCTATAACTTGTCTTTAGTATTTCCTTTATTCATAATCCAATAGTTTTATGTTGATTATTAGCTAATTTTATTATTTTATTTTTGTACTGTAGTAACTTTAATTATATTTGTAAACTTTAGTAAATTAGTTTGTGTTTATAATTTTTATCATGTAAAAGTGTTAAAATGTAACCAAATATCATAGATAAATGTTATTGTAGTCCGTAGATGCTAGAGCTAGGCATAGACAGTTGCAAAGAAAAGGCAAAGACTGTTGACCATAGATAATAACTTTTACTGTCAACGCAGTAGTGGTAACATGGGCACAGATCCTTTTGCCACACATTTGAATTATGTACTCTTGTTAGATTTAAATTTTCTGGATGTTTTTAACTAATTGGGTTTCAAAATCTTGAGATTACGCTGATTTTTATTGCTAATTTTTCGATTAATTCTGTAGTGCCCTGCTATTAAAATATTTAGTTGTCTTATTTTAATATTTATGTTATTTTTTGCTTAATATAATTGAATCACTGTGTTGGCTCGCTATTTAATTACTTAGCTTATGTTTTTTTTTAATTGATAGTTCAGTACAATTGTTTTTTTTATTTAGTACTGATTATATTATGTAAAAAGTTAACTGGTGGGATGATGTTTAATGATTTATTACTATTTAAGTCATTGTTTTTTTTTTATATCTTGATAGTATTTTTGTTATATATATTATTGACAAACATTTTTATTTAATATCGTATTTTTATATATTTTTATTTTATTTATTTTTATATTGGGTATATTATGCTTTTAACTTATCATGTCTGACTCTGACTCTTTTTATTCTATTGAGTCAGAGAGTTCTTTTGAATCTTTTGACGATCAGACGAATTATAGTGTGCCCTCTTTAGCCAATTGAATAGCATTTTTCACTTTTTTGATAGAACGTTAAATGTTTGCCATATTAACGCACAAAGCATTCCCAGCCACTTTTCTGAGCTAGAAGCATCGTTCTCTAACAACAATATACATGCTGTCTTAGTTTCAGAAACTTGGTTGAAACCGTCTTTAAATTTGGCATTGTATCCTCTTCCTGGGTTTGTGCTGATTAGGAATGATCGTATAGATAAAGGAGGAGGTGGAGTTGCAATATATCTCCACGCTACTATTTCTTACATAATCATATTAGCATCCCCTTCTCCTTACACTGCTTCCGCAGAATTTCTTTTTATAGAACTTGATGTAAAGGGCTCAAGGATGATTCTTGGAGCAGTGTATTGTCCTCCTTCCACTGATTACTTCGCCAATTTAGAAGAGGCTCTTGATAACATTGGTTCTGAGTACACCCACTGCATAATCATGGGAGATTTCAACACGGATTTACTGAAAAATTCAGTCCGGTCTCAAAAGCTTCGTAAAATCATTGAGTCTGTCAATCTCAACATTCTTCCTTTAAAGGCAACTCATCATAATATCGACACTGATGACTCTCTAATTGATCTCATTATAACTCTTCTGACAGGGTGCTGTCATATGGGCAACTTGAAGCGCCCGGCGCTTTTTCCCACCATGATCTTATTTATGTATCATATAAACTTAAACCTCCCAAATATCGACCTACTGTACTATTCCTACGTAATTTTAGTAGAATTAATATGGATAAACTTTTGAAAGACGCATCGCTTATAGATTTTACGCCATTAGCAACTATATCAACAGTAGATGATAAAGTAACTATTTTCAATAACATAATTCATGTTTTGTATGATAACCATGCTCCTGTACGTAAAGTTAAACTACGACGGCCACCAGCTCCCTGGATGACTGAAGAGGTACGGAAGGCCATGACTAGGCGAAATCGAGCATTTGCCCGGTTCAAGAGGAGCAGATCTGAGGAAAACTGATTGTCTTTTAAGAAGGCCAGAAACAGATGCAATCAGATGGTACGTTCTGCAAAACTCCGATTTATCCATAGCAATATGAGTAATTCTTCGCCAGCTGATGTGTGGAAATTTCTTAGTTCTCTAGGTGTGGGCAAAACACCCTTTTTGGATTGTGGTTTATCGCTTTCTCACGGTGCTTTAAATCTTCATTTTGCTTCTGCTTCTGCGTTGGACCTTTCAATCCGATCCCAAACAGTCGCTTACATAGCCTTAATTCCGTCTCCACACATACCAGTCTTTCTTTTTAACCCTGTAGATCAGGATAAAATCAGAAAGATCCTTCTGGCAATAAAATCCAAGGCTGTCGGTTGCGATGATATTAGCAGAGCCATGATTGTTAATATTCTAGAACACATTATCTCCGCAATCACACATATTGTTAATTTTTCGCTTGACTCGGGTCAGTTTCCGAGTCAGTGGAAAAATGCTTTCGTTAGACCCCTTCTTAAAGTATCCAATCCCACACTTCCCAATCACTTCCGTCCCATATCAGTTTTACCTTTCCTATCTAAAGTTTTGGAAGCCTGTGTTCATAAGCAAATTTCCAATTTCATATATAAACATAACCTGCTGAGTACTTTTCAGTCCGGCTTTCGTCCTGGTCACAGCACTACAACTGCCTTACTTAAAATAACTGAAGACATTAGAGAAGGAATGGAAAACAAGAAAGTTACAATTGTGGTGCTCGTCGACTTTTCTAATGCTTTTAACACAGTTGACCATGATATCATTCTTGCTATCCTTTCTTATTATAGGTTTGCACCGTCAGTCCTGGAATGGTTCTCATGTTATCTTCGCGGACGTTAACAGTCTGTCCACGTGGAGCAAATGACTTCACAGTGGGTTGACCTGATTTCTGGCGTACCGCAAGGCGGTATACTTTCTCCATTAATCTTCTCTATTTTTATTAATTCCATCACATCTAATACTGATTGTTCGTACCATCTGTATGCTGATGACCTACAAATTTATATACAGTCTGACATTTCTGACATCCATTATGCGATTAACAAATAGAATTTAAATCTCAAGTCAGTCTGTGATTGGTCTATGCGTTTTGGAGTGTCTGTCAACCCTACGAAATGCCAAGCGATGATTGTGGGTAGCTCAAGGATGCTTGCTAAAATAGATGCCGCCAGTCTACCTCCCGTCTATTATAATGATCGTCTGATACCGTTCTCTCCCTCAGTTAAAAATCTTGGTCTCCATATTGATAGTACTCTATCCTGGGGGGGTTCATATCTCCGAAACATGTCGTAAAGTCTCTGGTTCTTTACGTTCTCTTTATCGATTGAAAAATTTTCTCCCCTTTAAGACTAAAATTATGCTTGTACAGTTACTTATACTACCAATCATTGATTATGCAGACGTGTGTTACCCGGATTTAAACCAAAATCTTCTTAACAAGCTAGAGCGCCTTCTCAACAATTGCGTCAGATACACTTTCAATCTCCATAAATTTGATCACATTTCTCACTATCGCTCTCGCCTAAAATGGCTCACTATTAAACGGAGGCGTGACTCTAGAATTTTGCTTGTTCTTTTCTCTATCTTAAATGATCCATCCACTCCTTCATATCTCAAGGAGAAATTTCGATATATTTCCCTAACGCATGATAGAACTCTGCGTTCCTCATATAATAATAAACTAAGTATCCCTCTACATTTTACTAATTTTGTTGGTAAATCCTTCACAATTCAGGCTGCACTGCTCTGGAACTCCTTGCCCGATGACGTCAGAAAAACATCTAATAGGACTGCCTTTAAAAGATTGGTACATAAGCATTTTATGAAAATATTAGATGATAGTTAATATGGTTAATTTTGGTTACCTTTGTTGTTATTTTATTTATAGGTTTATATTATATATCTATTTGTATTTAAAATATGTATTTATTTATGTATCTATGAATATGTATGTATATATTATATATTATCTGTATTATATTTTGGAGTATATAAGTTTATTGTATTTGTATATATAATATTAGTTTGTTTTTAAGTTTATCAGTAGTTTTTTTCCTTGATTTACTCTATTGTTTATTTTATTTTGTCACCTATCACATAATTTCCACACGTCCCGGGTAGTTAAACCGGGAGAGAATGCCTAATGACATTAAGTCCGCCCTTTGTAATCTTTTTATGGTGCAATAAAGTGTAAATAAATAAATAAATAAAATAGCCAGCCCATTGCTACTTTAGCTTACTAATCCGTTAGGCTATATTGGTCACTCTGGTTCTACCCGAAAAACCCACAACATAGCCCTTTCTATAGCTCGCTGAGTAACTTTGAGCTTCCTCATACGACCAGCAGTGAAGTATTATATCTCAGATCCATAGTTCATCATTGGCAACACGCACTGGTTGAACAATCTAGTTTTGAAGTTTTGATGAAGATGTGTCGTTATCTCTCGAAAGCTGCCGATATGACTTGAATCTGTCGATTTACCGGTCTCGGTCTCCGTACTCGGTCAAAGTTTGAGTTACCTAGTCGGACAATTCGTCCAAGGTAAACATTCTCATAAACATTTAAATAATCCAATTTTTACGGATTTTAATGCGTATATTAATGTTTTTTATATTCCGGACGTTTCGAGTATTTTACAACACCAATGGTCACGGTGGGGACTGAGATGTTCAACATCCAGATGTCGGAGTAAACCGCGGTTACCCCAGATTAAATTTATTAATTTTTGTTTCGATGTAGGTACGTTGTATGTGTGTATTTTATTAATTTTAGGATTACAAGCAAATGGACCATCTGCTTGGGATCTACACTTCGAAATTCCATAAGTTCATACTGTGTAAATCGGAACAAAAATTAAAAATTTTAATCGGTGGTAACCTCGATTAACTATGACTTCTGGACGTTGAACTATGGGTGCTGTAAAGTGCTCAAAACGTCTGGAGTATAAAAAAGCTAATATATCATCAGTAAAAACTAGTATTATTTAAATGTGTAGTGTTCACGTAAATATAAGAAATCTTTATACTCCTCAACAACTTCGAACTTATTGCTCCCGAAAACCATCGGCTTATTTGTGACGTGGAAATTACGCATGACTTTTGACAAACACAAAACCATATGTAAGTAAAATATTTTACTGAACACAGACTTGATGCGGTGTTTGTAGAAATTGATTTAATTTGTTTATTTGTTTTATAACCAGTTTATATTGTGGAATATTTATAAATAAAATATCTGCTAATATTTGTCGACGTTCAGAAAATACGAAAATTTGCGTATTTCGATACTGAAAAATTCATCAAGAAATGTCGGTGAAACATCGGGTATCAGTTTTCATCGGTAAGTTGATATTAAGTGGGAAAAGTGTGAAGTTTTATTTTTGCTTTAAATGTGTTGTTTAAATTTATTAATTAGTTTAAATGTAAATTAAGTTGCACAAGCTGGCGTGTACGTTAAAACGGCTTGTGAACGCCACAGATGTTCTTTGCGAAAACTTTGTACAAACGCGCGTAGACAAGACGCTATCGTGTAACCGTTGCACAATGTGCAGTGCGTGCACCGTGTTATAATTTGCAAAAATTATTTACGCATGCAAGTCGCTGCGTATAGCCGGATCCTTACGCTTCACATACACAAAATTCGTCATCGGCCGAAGTTTGAACGGGCGATAACGGCTTAACTAGGACGATTGAATCAAACACTTGTAAAACACATACACGAGCACCATCGTCCGATAACGCACGAAAACGGCCGATCAACTGTCGAATCTGAACTTGTTGGGATTTCTCGCCCGACTGCCGGCGTCTACACAGTCTACAGTGCAAATGAGTGTATTTATAGTTTAATTTAATCATTTTGTATTTATTCAGTTGTTTCTGTCAGTGTTGTTGTCTCCCTAAACGACTATGGATATTGAAAATAGAAAAATAGAAAAGAAAGAATAAAATAGAAAAGAAGTGGTATACTGTTGCAGTATAAGCACATACACGTCCGAGTTACTCGTCCGGGTAGTTCTGTCCGCCATCGGCCGACAAAATCGGTTTTGATGTACACGTATCGTTAGATACATTTTGACACCCACGTTTCTAGCACTACCGAACGACTACTTATTTTAGTTTAAATAAATATATTTGTAAATATAATATTAAAAAGATCTTTGTTAATAAATATATATTTTTAATTTTACGTAATTACCTTTTAGATTTTAAAAAGTATCAAAATGTTATTGTGACATAACTTTATGTGATACGTATTGCATAAAATTAGCAGATGTGCAAAATAAATGACTATTTAAAAAACTGTGCTCGATATAATTAACAATACGATCTAAATAAACAATTGTTTTGTACTGATCATTATAATATAACACGTATAATCTATGATTACTAAATCTAATCGCGCAAGGGCATCGAGCACTGTGGTGCAAATAGTGTTTTGTATGTAAATCTCCTTCCAGGCTTCCTGGTTTTCTGCTAACCGTAAGTAGAGTGAAACACACCCGCTACCTCAGAGGTAGCCATCTATTTTAATTTTTTGTGTTGATTGTTGCATTAGGCAACAGTTAAGTACACAATCTAGCGTACGAACGCTCTACGTGTTTAGGCGTTTATTTTAGGCACACACCTGCTTGGTACACATTCGTGTTAACTTGTTATCATAAGACAAGATGGCGTCGGATTTAAGCGATGAATTCACCGACTTACTGCGTCGAGCCTTCTCCGACATTCGGTCTGGGTTCCTAGCAAGTGCAATGATATGTTTGTTCATGAGGAAATTCCTTCTCTCCTCCATCCGCCCCGGTTTCAGCGACTTCTTTCGCGTCAGTGAACGACGCTGCTTCCCCCGCATCATCCGCGACATCAACCCGCAGCCCCTCTTCGGCCTTTTCGGACGCCGACTCTGGCTCCGACATGGAGACTGAGACACGTGCCCCATCTAAGCGCGAAGACGAAGGCTTCATCCTTGTCCAGGGTAAAAAGCACAAGCGCGCAGAGAAAAACGCAGCCGATACTAACTCGGCCTTCCCCACCGCCACTCAGGCTAAAAAGCCAGACCCTGCGGCGCGTCCTCAACCTCTCAAATTTGCAACTGATCCCGCGGAGAAAGGGTCTCCTGCTGAACGCAGTGAAAAGCCGCCGCCACCCATCGTCATATAGGACTAAACCAAGTGAAATAATTTGTCCAATTGGTAAACTCCAAAATAATATACAGCCTAAAGGTGCAAAACGCCGGTCAGGGCATCAGAATGTAAGTCAACTCGACCGAGGAATTACGCAAATTGACTAGTCACCTGCGCGCTCAGAAAATTAGTTTAGACGCTTACACCCTGACAGAGGAGCGTAATCTTTGTGTGGTCTTTCGAGGACTCCCTAAAGAACTCGAGACGATACATATATTAGACGATATAAAGACCCAGAAACTTTCGGTCCGAGAGGTGCACAGAATGCACCACCAGACCAGCAAAAATCATTTCTTTGACCTCTGCCTTGTCATTCTGGACCTGTCTCCGGAAGGCAAGAAGATATTCAAATATAATGACAATTAGGTTACGATTCATTAATACGTAAAATTAAAGTAATTTAAAATACTAAGATAAATTTGGTTTCTCTTAGAAAACGGAAGAGAAATAATACACAAGAGCGTATTCAAATATTTTGTTTTCACAAAATATTATTGAACGAGACTGCATTTGTAAAGCAATAATATTTTTATGCAATATTACAATATTATGTAATATATAAACTTCCTATCCTAATCTAGGATATATTATCTCAATATTTATCGGCCACTTACCTGGAGGATCAGGTGAACTGTATGCTCGTTTGTTAAAACGCTATTAAAACTCCTATCTAGATAATTCAAATAAATTATAGTTCGCACTGCGTATTTATTTTTCCTTGTTCATTAATTTATTGTATCAAAAAAAAACATTGCTTCTTTAACAAACGCACAGATTTATTACCATACTCAACATAATTAAATCTCCAGCAAACTATACGGTCAGTTAATTCGGGCATAATTTAGACCAAACGTTCGAACAATGTACAGCGTAGGGATAAAGACTGGTTTAAAAGTAAATTATATAAGCTATTTTTAACATGTATTCAGGTAATTCGGGCGATTTAACAATTCAAGCTATGCGCTTTTAACAAATAGTGCGCTTTAGAAGATTAAATGTTAAAACATAAGCCAATAAAATCTAGCAGTAACTCTACAGTTAACCCTTTCCATTTTGATTATTACGGCACCGCCTTTTACATGTCTATCAATATTTAGCCGAATGGTTAAGTGGGAAAGACTGCCCTAGTGCATTAAGTCCGCCATATGTACAACTTTGTGCATGAGAGTGTAAATTAAGAAATGAACTAGTTATAATGCTAAGTGATCAGCATCATATTATGTGTGTATACACTACTTACCCTTATCCTTATACGTGATAGAGCCACGCTGTAGCTATATTATAGTTGGTAGCACGAATGCATCGGCTCGCCAGGGGTAGTACACGCCCTCACAGAATAGTGGCGTAAAATAACAGCGTAAAGCTGCTATGTTTCGTATGGTTATGTGTAGAGAACCGGATAACTTTTTATGGAAAAGAGGCATTCCATTTCAGTCCTCAGGGCTGAAAATACATCTACATTTTGGTTCTTAATCAAGGATGTATGTAGAAGTCTAAAGGCCACAGCATCTAATTGAAATAAGGTGGACTGTGTGCTCGTTTTTTATGGTTAAAGATATTTTATTCTCAAAAGAAATATACAATGAGAAGTTACAATATTCAAGTTGTAAATGGGTTATGAGCATACAAATAGCCAAAAAATATATATATTAACATTAAAAAGGGAGAAAAGAGTTTCGTGACATACAACTTCTTACTAGTTTAGGCATACAACTTAATACTTCCCATATTATCTTTTTGTGTATTGATGTACAAGTTACCAATCTTTTAGAATACAAGTTAATATAGTGGATAGTAAGTAAGTAAGTAAGGTATTAAATACCTTACTTACTTACTTACTGGAAATTTTCTTATCGTTACCGAATAACGCTAATTAGCGGTCGGCATATGGACAGGGTCGGATTTAGAATTTATTCATTATATGTTGTTTTAGTTTGCTTTTAAAGATGTTAAAACTATTTTTTTTATTTCTTGTGGTAGTTTATTATATATTTTAACTACATCAAAAAGTATACTCTGCCTGACATAGTTTGTTCGTACCATAGGTATGTAAATATTATTAGTGATGCGAAGTACTTTCTTTCTTTTGCCTTTATGTGTTACAAATTTTAATTGTGTGTGTATTTTGGTATCTAAAATTTTCTTTATGAGAATACAAGTATTTTATTAATATGTTTGATAAATATTTATAATTTTACCCTTATTCTACAGAAAAAACTCCTTTGGATTGAACAGCATTGGTCCTGCAAAAAGAAATATGGTAAACGTTTGTTATAAATTTAAGTGAATAATTTAATAATACTCGTACATTCGTAAAAATAATTATAACTCGTACAAAATATATAAAAGAAACCAAAAAATATAATGACAGGACTACATCATATTTTATTAATGATGAATTAGGAAGGCTTTAATAATGTGAAGTTAACAGTAAGCTAAAACAAAGTAAGGGTACTATCGGGGATTAAGATAAACAGAGTTTCATTGAATATTTCATTTATTCTAACAGCTTATAACACAGTAAGTTATTAGATGAAAACTTTGTGTACGTGTATGATCATCGAAACAAAGATTAATAATAATTTTAATCTGTGGGTAACTGCGGTTAACTATGACATCTGGACGTTGAACAACTTGTCCCCCCGTGACCATAGGCGCAGTGAAGTAGTGGTAGAATATAAAAAAAGTTAATATACGCGAAAAATACGTAAAACCTCATTTTAACTCATGTTCGCGTAAATATAAGAAATCATTAAAATATTTTATTTCAAAAGCATCTTCTGCCTACTTCATTGGATTTATTAATTTTGAATTGCTCATCATTTTGGATTTATTGTCCTATCGGTAAACGTATTTTTTTATTTTCTGTGGTAATTTTTTTCTTAACACATATATCAAGTTTATAGATTTTTTGTTTACTGCAATGTATAATATTGGGTCCTTACATATGAATTTAGCGTTTTGTCGTACTTATCACTATCATCTGAAATATCTCCTCTTTGGTTAAGAATTCCAAATTAAAATTTATAAATTCATTTAGCTGATACATTTTCGTTTTGTAAACAGTCATTCATTTGTTTTTTCCTCATTATTTTTTGTGAGGACCTAATATTTAAATAATTATATAGCCTAACATATTGTACTAGATGTTAGAACTCCTTTTTTTCCTAGCAGTCCGTTTGGGTAGGTACCACTTTCTTAACTTCTCGTATTTGCTTAAATAAAACTCTTAAAAACTGAAAAGAAGTTTTGCACAATAGTGGACTATATTTACCTACTAATTAATCGTTCAAAGGTATCACGAACCGTAAATTGGAGACAAAAATCTCACAGTACACATAAGTTCAATCACTTATATCGGACTTGATACAAAAAAACCGGTGAAATATTGCTATGCTGATAGACAAACATCTTCAACTTAAGTACTTCTTTCTTGTTAAAAAAATATTATCGAAAAATTTTTTTACTTCTTTCATTGATTCGGAAAAAAAACAGAGGTTTTTTGTGATGGTGAACCACCAAGAAACTCCGCGAAACTTCTTTCAAAGTAAATTATACAATAAGAAAAATTATTAAAAATGTTATAGAAACAGCTTGAAAGCGACTGTACTCTCTTAAATCACTTCCCTTAGGTCTAAGATATTGTGAAGCGGCTATAAAATAAAGCAAATCAGCCATCAGTGACGCTTCGGTTCTGACTGAATTTCTTTTGTAATATGATTTCGCAAGACCTACATTGATATATTATTGGGAGATGAGGAATAAATAAGTGCGCTTATCATTTTCTGTCACTGATACACCGTTAATCACGTGGAAGAACCGCCCGGAACCAAATATATTGTTAATTGCTATTTTTTAGTGTTGATATACCACGTGCTCAGTGGTGAAGGAAAACATTGTGAAGCAATTTAAACTTCGACGAAAGTAAACAATAAATACATTATTCATTATACAATGTTATGTATATTTTATTCATTAGTATAAGGTTGTACGGACCAAGTTTGTCTTTTTTAATATATTTTCCTTTAATGGGTCTAGTGGAAGATATTATAGTAAATAATGGAATAAGTAGTACCTTTGTACGAACTCACTGTATGATTGTTTTTGTGTCCTGTTGTGTGTACGAAAATAAATTTAAAAAATACCTGGTAAGCCCGTAACCACGAAATGGAACAGCGCGGTGGAAATCAAAAACCCTTTAGGAAATTAAAAAAGAAGTTTGTAGCGTAGTGTAAACGTAGACAGATGTATGTGTGATTTGTATGGTCTATGTGAGGCAGCTGGCAGAAACTGGATGAAGCCGAAGATCGGATTAAGTGGCGAGCTTGGCATATATATATTATTGAGTGCCTCGTTGGTCTAGTGGTCGTAAGCGTGACAGCAGATCATGAGGAGGTTCGAAAACCGTGTCAGGCCAAAAAATCAGCTATTAAGTTTTCTGTCAAAATATGTATACTCAGTAGCTGTACGGAGTTGTCGGTGTTTATTTTTTTAAAGAATATTAGCAATGCTACAAACATTACTAATATTCCCCTTAACCACTCATGGTAAGCTTAAATTGCTCGTGTAACGAGTGGTTCACGCCGGTAGTCGAATGGTGGATTCAAACCCACGACCTTTTTGAGTTCGCGGTCCGCGCCCTACCATTAGGCTACTGTCGCTTCACTGTGTTTCACCACCTTGACACGATAAGCACGTAAATCCATTATACCGGTGCCAGATTTCTCTTCGGTCGTATCAGTTTGCAGTTCTGTCTGTCAATGAGGGATTAGGGTAAGGGAATAGTGGGTGCACTTGTGCTTGCGCGTACACTTGGGAACAATAATCCTGTCGTGCGCAGATGACTAGTCCCCGTTGAGGCTGGCCGCTGTGGATATATTTATTTTGTGATATCAACACATTATTTTTATGATATTATAATAAAATATAATATATTCGTTTAGTTTTTTTTAATTATTATAAGTCTCACTATTCAATAGGTCGATTTTTCTTTAACCATAAGGATGACTGGAAGAGATTGATCTTTAGTGGCAAGACCGCCTTTTCGTACCTACCTCTTACAATTATCTTCCTATAATTTGTTTGCTTATGTGATTTTATAGTGTATAAACGGGTATTAATAATAATAATAATGTGTATTTTATTCGCTCTCACTAATTACCTTGCCTACATACCTACCTATCTTGCATAATAATATCATTGGAAGTGTAACCGTTTTTATTTGTCAGTGACTGGTGTTAGTACTAGGAAAGACCTGTATGACTAATCACCATACTCTCCTCCCTTAGTCTAACTTTTATCAACAAACTTTTAAGTTTAATGTACTTCGTACGGCAATATGATTTATAGTTACTGTTTTTGTAATTAAAGTTACAATGAAAAGAAAAAAAAACTAAAAACTATATTATACGTAAGCTCATGTGCTTGCGCGCGCGCATGTGTGTGTTTTTGTGCGCGCGCGTGTGTGTGTGTGTGTGTGTGTGTGTGTGTGTGTGCGTGTGCGTGTGCGTGTGTATAAGAAAGAGAGAGAGAGAGAGAAAGAGAGCGTGTTTATAAGTGTGCGTGTTTGTATTATATTTTAAGTAATGGGCGTTATCAGGGATTCTGTTTCTATTCAGTTTAAGGCCAAAAGTTATTCCGTTAGCCTTGTTTTAAAAATTACTAGGTACATGCATAAACACATACATACATACAAATTAATAAATACACTCATAATATGTAAGTAAACATAACTTTGACTTTCTGAAAGTATTTGAGGACCCTCCTCAAAATAAAGCAAAATGTAGTGTGTGAAATTTCTAAATGAAACTTTTACTTCGTCTGACCTCTTTCAAGCTTTTCGTGCCGGATATCGAGAAATAAAATGCTCGAATAATTTGTCAACCAGTGAGTTTATTTTTCAACTTTGCGCGTAGACCTTCAAGTCCGGACGTAATTAGCTCTTCCCGCCTCAACCATTCCCGGCACGTCTTAATTCGCTCCTTTTGGTTTGTCAGTTCATTTTTTCTTAAATCAGTTCATCAGTTTTTCTTAAATCATCAGTTTTTCTTAAAAAGCTTGTAGCAAATCCTCGTAAACTCAGACTTTCTTGTTTAAAACTTTCCATGTTTCCAGTTTTGTGCTGTGATTATAGTTTCAGGTCCCTGGTTCACCGGGAAACTGCCTTAAAAAAAAGCAAAATATAGGCAGACAAGAAAATGAATTTATAATGCATTGTGCTTCAGCTCTCCATGCTCTCCATGGTGGCACTACTCCAGAGGCGTGGAGCGGAAGTGCGGTGGTCTTGTTCTTTAAGAAAGGCGACAACGCTCTCTTGAAGAACTACAGACCGATTTCCCTTCTGAGCCGCGTCTACATGCTGTTTTCGAGAGTCATTACGAATCGTCTCGCACGCAGACTCGACGACTTCCAGCCTCCCGAACAAGCCGGTTTCCGAAAAGGCTTCAGTACCATAGACCACATACATACCCTGCGGCAGATTGTACAGAAGACTGAAGACTACAATTTGCCACTTAACCTGGCGTATGTGGACTATGAGAAAGCCTTTGATTCCGTCGAAATTTGGGCGGTGCTGCAGTCCCTTCAGCGGTGCCAAGTTGACTGTCGGTATATCGAAGTGCTGAAGTGTTTGTACAGTAGGGCTACGATGGCTATCCGAGTACAGAACCAGAGCTCGAAACCTATCCAACTGCAGAGAGGTGTAAGACAGGGTGACGTTATATCCCCGAAACTCTTCACCGCTGCTTTGGAAGACGTTTTCAAGCTACTGGACTGGAAAGGATACGGTATTAACATCAATGGCGAGTACATCACTCACCTTCGATTTGCCGACGATATAGTCCTTATGGCAGAATCGCTGGAGGACTTAAGCACTCAATAGTGCCTCCCAACGGATAGGTCTTAAGATGAACATGGACAAAACAAAGATCATGTTTAATGTCCATGTCACACCTATGCCGATAGGTGTTGGGAGCACTATGCTCGAAGTTGTTGACGAGTACGTTTACTTGGGACAAATAGTCCGACTACGTAAGTCCAACTTCGACCGAGAGGTCAATCGACGGATTCAACTCGGCTGGGCAGCGTTCGGGAAATTACGACATATCTTCTCGTCAGGTATACCTCAATCTCTAAAAACTAGATTGTACAACCAGTACGTGTTGCCAGTGATGACTTACGGATCTGAGACGTGGTCCTTCACTGCTGGCCGTATGAGGACGCTCAAGGTCGCTCAGCGAGCTATGGAGAGGGCTATGCTCGGAGTTTCTCTGTGTGATAGACTCAGAAATGAGGATATCAGCAGTAAAACCAGAGTGACCGACATAGCCCAACGGATTAGTAAGCTGAAGTGGCAATGGGCCGGCCATATAGCTCGAAGAACCGATAACCGATGGGGAAGAAAGGTTCTCGAGTGGCAGCCTCGTACCGGTAGGCGTAGTGTAGGGCGACCCACCACTAGAAGGAGTGACGACCTGGTAAGATATGCAGGAAGTTGATGGATGCAGGTAGCTCAGGACCGTGCTTTGTGGCATTACTTGGGGGAGGCCTATTTTCAGCAGTGGAATTGTGAAGGGCTGTAATAATGATGACGATGATGTGCTTCAGCTCTGAGCTAATGTATGGTGAGTTAGCGTTCGGTTTTACTGGAAGCGATGCATGCCATTTCAGTACTCAGAAGTGACAACGCATCTGAATTTTGTTTTTTAAGTTAAGATAAATGCATGTGTCAATGTGACAGCGTCAGCATCCACTAATCATCAGGCAAACTTTGTGCTAGTTTGTCACCCTTATTCCATAAAAAAGAAAAAAAGTACGTCAATAGCGCTAGACCTCAAGTACTGGAACTGACAACCCATCTTCCAAGCGTGACGAGTACAACAAATTCTATAACAGAAGAGGCCCACTTCCAGAAGTGAATTTTCACAGGCTGATAAAGTAGAAGGAGGGAAGATCCTACCAGAGGGGTTTAAGTGAAGATAAATTAAGTCTATGGGCTACAGCATCCACGTATCATCAGGTAAACTTTATGCTCGTTGCGTAAGTCGCCCAAATGTCCTAAAAAATACGGGCCATGATCGGAACCATCCCGAAAACTATCTACTAGGAAGTTATGATAATAACTTATGTAATATACGATTATGCGTGTGTGGGTGCGTATTTGTGTACGTTGTTTCTTCTATCTTCGTTTCTTTTTTAATAAGTAGTTATCACAGTAAAATCACATGTAGTCACATGGGCCCGGCAAATCCCGAGCACACCCACTCACAGCACTTAAAACCATAAAAACTTATATTTATATATCCTATATAGGGATTTGACGGAATATGGCCGCGGTCTCGTGAGACCACTAGAGGATATAGAGGTTAAATTGTATTTGTTGTATATTATGTGTGTTGGGATAAATTTCTTTATAACTTATGTTAAAAAAATATGTTTACGTACAGGAGTCGGCCAACTGAACAATACAAGTAATTACATTCAGCACGCCTTAATCACTTTGTCGGCAGTCTACGACACAATGCTCGTAATTTGCTATTTAGAGCGTGCACACTTTAGTATTACTGCCCATTTTAGCGCAGCAATCTGTACATACATGTGCTATGTATCTAAAATACTTTTTAATAGATTTAGGTTTTGATGTCAGCTAAAAAACAGTCATTTTTCGAATCCCATACGGAACCGAGTTTGTATATATGCCCTATAATTGTAAATAAAAACTTTTAAGGGCTGATGACTAAGAATAACGTTGCTTACGGATATTAAATAATTATATAATATTCAGTCATAACTGAATAAAGAAAAATAATGACATGTTGGAGCTCGGCGACCAGAAGACGTTTCTGTTTCTGTGCAGATGTAGCCGTGGGCAGAAGAATTCAAACAATTAAATATAATAAAAATTAGACTACATAAAAAGCAAAAGCCAACTTCAAAGGACTACAGAGAATAAAATAATTTACATGTAATATCTTATGAAACGAGGGCATTAATACTTCTAAATACTATCTCCTAGCGACTTCTGTGAATAAAATATATTTTTTTTAATTCTTTAAAGTCGCCGGCTTTTTTAAAAACCATTTTTTAATTATTTATTATCGTACTAACTAATTACTTATTATTCTTTTCACTATAAGGCGGGTGTCTTAGGTGACGACAAAGAAAAATAAACCGGGAGAGATGAACAGCTATATCTTTTTGATAATTAGTGAAAATAATAAAACCTATAATATACGCGGTGTAACTTGGGGTGTGGATCATCTGTGGCTGGTGGGTGGAGCATCTCCGTACCTGTTGACTTGACCCCCCTGTATGTAATGCGATTTTCAGTAGCTCAAAATTTATTTGCACTTTAGTAAATTTTTGTCAAAATCGGATTTTAGCCTAAATTTCGCAATTGCAGGCAAATTATAGGGTTTGCGAAAATGATTTTTTTTCAAACAGGATAAATATAGGATCTTTTGTACCTTTAAATCAAACAGAGGCTTAGGTTTGTACTATACTATACCTATAGTTTTTTTTTCTTAAACAAATATTCCACCTATTATTTTTTCTACATCAATTAACTACTGGCTTTTATGAATAATTTACTCTGAAAATTTAATTTGGCTAGTGCTAAGTCATTATGTCTCGCTGTGGTTGGCTGATTTGGTGGCTTGATATTTTTATGGTTGTTCTTGGAAGTTTTTTTGTGTTTTTTGAGTAAAGGGTATGACTATTTTTTAGGGTTCCGTAGTCAACTAGGAACCCTTATAGTTTCGCCATGTCTGTCTGTCCGTCTGTCCGTCCTCGCTTAATCTCTGTGACCGTTAGCACTAGAAAGCTGAAATTTGGTACCAATATGTATATCAATCACGCCGACAAACTGGTAAAATAAAAATTGGAAAAAAATGTTTTATTAGGGTAGCCCCCCTATATGTAAAGTGGGAAGTGATTTTTTTTTTAATTTCAACCCTTACGTGTGATATATTGCTGGAAAGGTATTTAAAAATGAATAGGGGTTTACTAAAATCATTTTTTGATAATGTCAATAATTTCAGAAATAATCGCTCCAAAAGTAAAAAACAATGTGTCCCCCCCCCCTCTAACTTTTGAACCATAGGTTTAGAAAATATGAAAAAAATCTGAAAGGTAGAACTTTATAAGGACTTTCTAGGAAAATTATTTTGAACCTGGATGGAAACAGTTTTTGTACAAAAAAGACAAAAAGTTGTACAAAATAATTTCTGGACTAAGTTTGTAGTATAATCGTTTAAGCAGGCATTTTTTTTAACTTCGTTTACATATTTTATTATCCTGAACGTATCTTTTTTCAAACAAAAAAAGAATTATTAAAATCGGTTCTCGCAATCCAAAATTACCATCGAAAACTTCTGGCACGTCTATGTATTAATTAGTAACCCAATTCCCCGAGAGATGGCGCTGTAGGTACTTATTACATTGGGTCGGGTATTATCGAATTGTTCGGTTGGTCTCTCCTTGGCATCGCATGTCGCGGAGCGTGCAATGTTGCACGCTCCATGTTCGCGCACGTACCCACTACCGGGAGCAGTTGCAGGAGCGCGGAGCGCTGTTGGAGCGCGAACATAATGGATACCCACCTTTAAACTCATAAGTGGGAACACTTATTGTGACGGACGGGAAACTACGGAACCCTACACTGAGCGTGGCCCGACACGCTCTTGGCCGGTTTTTTTAATAATAATAATAATTTCTTTATTAGCTTAAAACATGGTGTTTGTAGGTGGTACAGTAAAATAAGTTCACATGTTTTGCTTATAATTAGCATGCAAATTTAAGTCTATATTCAGGTAACATTTATTTCAAATGGGTCAAATATATTCATTAAAATAAATGTCAACAAATCAATAATTATTAAAGCTTAACGTCAATAAGTTCTTCAATGTCATACACTTTAAGTTCAATAAGCCACTTACAGAGTCTCGATTTGAATAAATTCAGTTTGAGGTTTTTGATGTCATTGGGGATCTTATTATATACCTTAACACACATTGCTAAACAACTTTTTCTGAATTTAGCAGATCTTGGAATGGCTCCGGATTTCTTTTCCCTCGAGAGTTTATATCTCTGGCTTTCTGAAAGAGTTCAGTATGACGTTTTACAAAACAACTCATTTCAAAGATATACAGAGTAAGCCCAGGCTCCAAAACGATGCTCTACAGGAATTGCCTGGGGGAATCCCACATATGGCTCTGATGCATTTTTTGCGCTATAAATACTCTTCGTCTCTCAGTACTATTGCCCCATATCATTACCCCATAACGTAGAATGGAGCCTACATACGCGTGGTAAGTGGTAATGGCTGTTTGCAAATTGGTTACGCTACTTGTTTTATAAAGAGCATAAACAAAGCTGTTAATACGCTTGCATAAGGCCTCAATGTGTAATTTCCAGTTAAGATCTTGGTCTATCGTTATACCTAAAAACTTGGTGTGTGTAATTTCTTTAATCCTTTCAATATCGATGTTAAAATTGTATTTATAATATTTGAATGAAATTTGATTTATCTAAATTTAATTTTCGATTATTTTCCTCTAGCCATTTAATAATGTTGTCAATAGTATTATTAATCTCAATTTCGTGGTCATGTATTGAATTGTATTTATTTTTTCTGATGTCAAAATTATTGATATGTCATCGGCAAACAAGATACATTTATGACCAGTCACTTTGGTAATTTCATTTATATACGATATAAACATAAGTGGACCTGGGACACTTCCCTGAGGAATACCACACGGGTTATTTTTTAAGGTAGAAGAACTTGTCACCAGTTCGCTATTTATGAATTTGTTAACAGTGATGCGCTGACACAGATTCTTCAAGTAGGATGATAGCCACTGTAGTGTAGGTCCTCTTATACCAAACGTTTCAAGTTTATTTAATAAGAGGTCATGGTCTACAAAATCAAACGCCTTGGATAAGTCGAAAAATAGACCTGTTGTTAGATAACCTTCATTTAATTTTGTGAGTATTGTTTGTACAAGAGTAAATGTTGCTAAAGTTGTCGACTTTTCTTTTTGGAAACCAAATTGATCCTTACTAATGATGTTGTATGTGTTGCAATAATTAAGTATTCTCAGGTGCATACATTTCTCAAACACCTTCGATAGAATAGGTATAAGAGTAATTGGGCGATAATTGTTGACGTCATTTTTTTCCCTTTTTATACAATGATTTGACGACTGATTGTTTTAATGCTTCCGGAAACGTACCAGATGAAAATGATAGATTAATTAAATACGTCAATACAGGCACTAGTTCATCAATAAACATTTTAATTATTCTTGTACTGATTCCGTCAAAGTAATGATGACTACGTAATTATTGGACGTTGATAATCTCTATGGATTTGGATTATTGTTACCTCGTTACTTATCGGACGATTATAATTATTAGGTAGATCTACGTAAATTTTGCCATCATGTCTTATTCTCCACGCGAGGAAACGCCTAGCGACTGCTGAAATTTACCATGAGCCACTTATTAGACTAGATGGTGCACAAGCTGAGGTATTACCCTGACTACCGTATTTTTGGTGCCCAAAACGCGTACATGGAAGGTCACGTACCCGTCACTTCTCGACCCAAAGAAGTTTCGAGAATTGACTCAGATCAAATTAATCAAATCTTTTAAGACGCGTAAAGATTTTCGTCAACAAGTACGGGAGTCTTTGGCCGTAGCACTGGACTATCTCACCTTATTTGTACACATAATTCTGCAAGCGGACGAAATGCATTGTGAAAAAAGTGCAAGATTTACTACCTACGAACAGCTTTTGTAGGTACATGATAACGACGTAGATGAGATCTTTTTGAAAACATAATGTGGACAGATGAGTAAACCTTCAGACGGAGTAGAATTTTTAATATGCACAATTGCCACTCCTGGATTTTTAGAAAACCACTTGCGATTCGATGCCACAATTTACAACACCATAGTGTGTTAATTTATGGACACGAGTATTAAACAAATAGATTAGACAGAAAATTTAGGTGCCTATAATACATTAAGAAGCCTATAATACATTTAACAAGCCTATGATACATTTAAGGGCTTTAGATTTTTTTTATATAGGATAGGGTGACAAACGAGCACACAGTCCACCTGATGGTAAGTGGTTTCTGTGGCCCATGGTCATCTACATCAATCCTCAATTACGAATTAAAATGCAGATGCGTTGTCACCCGTGAGGACTAAGATGAAATGCCTCGTTTCCAGTAAAAAGGGTCTCCGGTTCTCTACACTCACCATACGAAATACAGTAGCATTAAGCTACTATTTCACGCTAGTATTCTGTGAGAGCGTGGTCCCTCCCCGGTTGAGCCGACCCATGTGAGCTACAACTATACTTCTAATATAACTGCAGCATGGCTCTACCACGTAGAAAATAGATAGAAAGTAGATACATTTAGGTGCCTATAATAAATTTAGGTGCCTATGATTCATTTTCGCCTAACATTTAGGTGCTTGTGGTCAACAATATCATCTAACTGTGCAGAAAAAAAATGGCTTTACATCATATTCTTCAAATCTGAACACCACACATTGCAATAGCAATGCACCCATCGACCATGGAAATGCCATTAGTCGCAGAAGTAGGTAAAAACGTGTCAAATTAAGTAATTTGCAGAGGATGAGACCCGTAAAAATTTCACCGTAGTTAATCATTTTTTATTCAAAATATCCCACCGTACTATACTGTATTTTTATTTTGTCTCCACGTACCAATTTATCCGTAACACGAGACTCACAAGGTATTTGCTTAAGATGCACTCAAATAATTGAAGAGTGGCCTCAATTAGAAGTTAATAAAGCAAGATTTTATTTATTATAGCTTTATCAAAATAGTATTAATAGAGCTAAACCGGTTTAATATTAATTTTACGTAATATTTTGACACTTTTCATAGTTTTATGTCAATAAAATTACAACTTAAATTAAACCAATTGTTACGGACTTTATGTCATTACGCATCTTAGTCCCCCATATATTTTTTAAATAAAATAAGTGACAAACGGGCACATAATCCACTTGATGGTAAGTGGATGCAGTGGCCCACAGACATATGCATTTACCCTCGATTAAGAATCAAAATGCAGATGCGTTGTCAGCCCTGAGGACTAAGATTGAATGAAACGTCCAGTTAAAATAATTTCTACTTCTCTATCTCTCAATACAAAACACAGCAGAATTTAGCTGCTATTTTACGCTGGTATTCTATGTGTGCGTAGTTCTTCCCTGTTTGAGCCAACCTGTTCGTGTGGCAATAAATAATATAGCTGCAGCAATTCTCTATAGCATTTCTTTATCGGACGTTGTAAGTCTCAGTTCCTCCATGACCATGGGTACTGTAAAGTACTCAAAACGTTAGGAGTACGAAAAAAATGTAAAAATATACGAGATTCATATTAAAATGGGTTCAACTTTAATGTGAAGTGTTCACATGAACATAATATGAAATTAACATTACAATTTACTGTAACAAACATGTGCGTAAGAAACGAAAAGTAAATATACTACCTAAATCATAAAGCAATAAAATCGCACATCGAAAAACAAAACATCAACTTTGTTCAAGAGCTACTAATTAACTTGATCGGTGAGCTATACAAGTTAATGAGATCTGAAGTTTTATCTCGCGCCTAATACTGTGGTTGTATTACAGTATTAATCTGGATAAGAAAGATTTTATTCGTTAATGTTTTAGAGAGATGTGTGATACTTAGAGTGTTTGTAAATAACTAGTTATTATTTAGTAATGTTCAGTTTATAAGCTAAAAAAAGCTTGGAAACGGACCTGTTTTAAATTTTTGCGTGTCAGTTAATTGCACTTTCACCCACTTTGGTAAAGACTGTTCTCAGCAGTAACCATAAAAGAGTTTTATAGGAGGATAAAGAGGGAAATTGAACACCAGATCGGCCGCAGCATCTTTCCGATAAAAACTTAAAGTAATATGAAAATGCGGTCGCCAAGCCCTCTGCCAAGCGTGAAAATCATGACCAATATCTTCCGAATAAAGCAGTTTATTAGGAGGTCTATATTCAATAGTGGCTTTTCGATAAGCCTTGCAAGATGGGCCGCCCGTAACAAAAATAAATGATCCTAAAATGCCTTGAAGATAGTGACGTATTCGATCTTTCTATTTGACTACTGATGAAAAGTGAAAAAGGTGGAAGGCATGAAAGTATATTAGCTGTCAAAAAATGGATGAAATGTACGAAATTATTACAAGGCTGAAAGAATTTGGAACAAATCACGGTTGTTCGTATAAGAGCGGCGTGTCTGCCGCTGGTTTTATTAGTTTTCCAGTCCGATGAAGATGTGAGGTCAGTGACAAATTACAAGGGATAAATTATTATTGTGTACTAAAATGTCAAAAGTAGGAAACAAGTTATGGCGAGTGGGTTAGTTATTGAGTTACCTGTCTAAGTAGGTACCAAGTTCGAATCGCCACCGGAGACAATATACGGTTAATAAAAATTGACTTCTGGATTTTCAGTTGTATTAAATATTCTCTTTACTGGGTCGTGCCACTCCGTTCCTCTCTCAAAGTACATACAATTTACTGACGCACATCTAGAGGAATTGTTGTAGAATAATTATAATTCTAAATCGCAAATATTTTTACCTGAGTTATATTTATTTATTTAGTCCTGAGCTATATGTATAGTGACAGCCACTCAAAACAAACAAACAGAAAGAAAGATGAATGAATTGATATTGCATTGTCCAACTATGAGTTATATTTAAATATTAAAGTTTCTAGCTCATCAGGAAGTTAGCTTAATAAATTTAAAAATTATTTCCTATCAGGCAAGAAAGCGAGTTAACAAAAACGTGGTAAAAAAAAACTTTAAACTGAAGAGATACAACAAAGGGGTTTCGTTTGGCGGTAAACGCCGCAACTCATGTCTTCCAGGTATTGAAATGGATTGGATCCCAATGCGAGATTTTCTTGAGCATAGACTTGATTTCAGACACAAGTTTGTTATGGTACTCGGTAACGTTTTCCCAACAACTATTGGTAATCTTTTGCATAGCAATAAATGCTAATGGCTTGGCAACATATCTCTGATATGCAGAAGGAACAGCGTTAGTAACACGTGGCCTTGTGGAACACAAGTATTAATAAATAGGCTTGCAATCAGAGCACGCACCATCTACTACCTTGATGCTCCGATCTATAAGAAAGCTGGTGATCCAAATGCAAATTTTCTCGGAAAGCTTATAAGATTGAAGTTTTGAAATAAGCGCTTTGTGGTAAACTCGATCGAAGACCTTCACAATGTCCAAATTAACCGCCAAGTTGTCGTATTGGATTCAACCACCTGTGCCCCTTAGGGTAAACAAAAAGATCATCATCTGAGCGATCCCGACGGAAACAGTACTGGCGGTCACTAATCATCTGGTGCTCCTCAAGATACTGTGTGAGCTGGCAGGTAATTGTCGACTTCATTAACAAGGAGGTTATGGTGATAGGCCTGTAATTGGACGGATCAGTGCGGTTGCCTTTTTTACGGATCTTTTTAGGATAATATACATAATCGATTTCCGCAAAGTTAACTCTGATCCTATTATGTTATATATATATATATATATATATATATATATATATATATATATATATATATATATATATATATATATATATATATATAGTTAAATTAAAACTAATATATATATATATATATATATATATATATATATATATATATATATATTAGTTTTAATTTAACTTTGTATCAGCATTAATGTTTAAAACTTATAAAATAGGTAATAATTTATATCCATTGATTTCTCGCGAATCAATTTATGTAGCTCCGTCAAAATATCAGTGCTGCAGTAACTCAGTGAGTGTAGGATTATGTTGAATTAGTAGCCCTTTTGTTGCTGTAATCAATGTTCCTTCATCTAAGATTTTGTTAAATTTTTCTTTTTTATAATAATATTGTTTTGTAAAAGTAAGTTGTAGTAATGATTAAATATATCCTTTCTTCTTTTTCTCGTTTTTCTTTAATACGCTTTATACTTTGTTAACAAAATAATATTATATTTATATAAAAAAGTCAACGGTTTATAATCGACATGTACGCAATAAAATGAAACTTAACCTTAAAATGTAAAAACAAAGTAAATCACGATTCCCACTAGTTTTTCAATTGCACTACTCTTCCTTATTAGTGGTGACGGGAACAGTGCACGCAAATGAGGGAGGGCGAGAGGTGCTCTTCAAACTGGATAAGACACATTTCTCATTTTACTACGCGGAACTAGCTATTTAATTCTTACTGTCTTTATTATAATCGGCTTCTGAAAAGTAACTCCTGATTCTATTAAGAATCCTTACAGTCTTTTCTACGTGTCCTATAGTCGCACCTTACAATACCCCACAGGACAAAACGAGTTTCTGGACTATCTGACGCCGCCGTCACACGTCAACATCCAGACTACAGTCTTATTTTATTTTTGTAGTGAATTTATCCTAAGGTGATATTTTCAATAACTGTATTACGATCTTTAAAAGATGTACATATAAAATGTCAAGTTACCAATCGTTCATAATAAATATTTTAAGCAATCTACACAAATACAATTCAGAAATCAATTCCGCTAAAAGCTCTCATTTTACTTTTTGCTGTAATAATAAAACACGCGTGGAAAATTTCGGAACCCTAATTTCCGCAGTACTTTAACGTACTTTCACTCTATTTTTATTACGTTATTATTCTCTAAGAACTACGTTGTTTATACGACTGAACTGCTAAATGAACTTACATTGCTCTAAATGGTAAATGGTTACTGCAGTCCATGGACACCAGCAGCTAACTTCAAATAAAAAAGCTTTAGATGTTTTATTTTTTATTTTTGAGGATTCAGATGGAACATAATAACGCCGTTACTTTGACGGCTCCTTGGCGCAGTGACATAGCAATGAGTTGCAGCTCTAAGGGCCGCGGGTTCGAATTCAGTCTTTTTTTAAATGGCAGAAAATCCTTTTAGAAATAAGTCCACCTTTTGATCACACACGGTTGTAAGGCTTAATAAAGTTTAAATAAGTAAATGCACAGTTTGTAATTATACTAGATCGCTATAACCCTTTAGTGCAAATATTGCTCTTGAGCAGTAGAAATAGGTAAGAAAGTGGTATTTACCTAGACGGACTAATACGTGAAAAAGAAGGCCTACGTAGTGGTCTGGCGCGACTCTCACGTGGTAGAGCTATCAACCCTAAGAACTAAAATGGATTGGTTCCTTTTCAGTAAAAAAATTCTTTTTTTCTCTTCATTCTCCTTACAAAATACATCAGCATAAAACTGCTAGGTATTTTACGCTGGTGTTCAAAAGAATGAATCAGCCACTAAACAGGCATAAAACTGATTCTTATATTTAAATAAAGCCGGTTTTGATCAGAGAAAAATAAACGCAACGAGTTTTAAGTTTTGTAATATTATAAGCAATTCTCTCGGATTTCATACGTTATCCATTCCTGGTAGTGACTATAATTCAAATTTTACACTCAATGTAGAATAAAGGCAAATACATGAAAATAAATTACAGGAATTTGTTCATAAGCCATTACAATAAAAATCTGTACATGTTGTATTCCATGAATAAATTCTCGATTTTATTACTTCATCTGCTTCAAGCAATTTGCAGCACCCATAGTCTCAGGGGGCTAGAATAAGATTTTAATAAAAGATTCTCGAATGGCAACCTTGTAACGGTAAGTGGCGGCATGCCTCTAGATCGTGTGACGAGCTGGTGAGATATGCAGTAAGGCGATGGATGTTGGTGACTCAGGACCATGCTCTGTGGCATTCCTTAGGGGAGGCCTATATTCAGCAGTGGACTTATAAAGGGCTGCTATAATTATAATGAAGTGCTAAACATGCACACAGTCTTCTTTATTGACCTAAATCCTACACATATTCTTAATTAAGAATGGAAACGCAGACCCCCGAATACAAAGATGAAATGCTTCATAAAATCTTAACTATACGCGATTTATATTAGTTTCATTCAATTACGGGATTCAATGTATAGCAAGTGTAATTCCATGTAGTGGCGGTGTAAGAATTACAACTACCTATTTCATCTCGTGGGTGTCATAAATGGTGACAGAGGAATACTGAAACAGGATGTGAGCTATAAATTGAGTTGAGTGAACTATAAGCAAATCTATAGGGAGGCCTATGTTCAGCAGTGGACTTTTACGAGTATATGATGTGATGGATGAATGTAAGTTACTCCCAAATTAAAATCAGGTATGTAGTGTGATTTAATTTTGAATTTAATGTTTCTTCAAGACACGTCAATAATTTAATCATATTAAAGCTGATTTAAGTTTGATCCATTTATCACACAATAAATCGTAAGTTGCAGGCTTTTGATGAAGAGGCTTCAACTTCTTCAATTTGAGAAGCGTAACCCTTAGTAGTAAGGAGATAAAGCCATAAGGTGTTATTAAAGTTTCAGTAATTTCGTCCTAACAAAGCGAAAAAAATTACCGACAATTTCGTTCTTTTTCCACTCCAAAAAAGTGTTTTATTGAGTGGATTTAGATATATTTTAGGAGTAAAATTTTATCTCTCCAAAAACATTAATGTGGAACTTTTAACACAAAGAGATTGAATGAAATTTTTGTGTGTTTGGGTGAGTCTGTGGAAAATTTAGATCCAAAATTGGACCGGGTAGATGGCGTTGTTGTCAAAATCCAAAAACCTCCCGTGCGAAGCCGGGACGAATCGTTTATTAAATTTAAATAAATAATTTATTACATCGTTTCATTAGCCACCAAATATGAGCTAAAGATACTGGCATTTCCCATATTTTCATTATTTTATTATTTTTCGTCGGTATTGTATTTCCCATACGAAAGATAAATCCTTTAAGGGCTAACTACTACCTACGAGCATTTTTTACTCTCAACCCATATTTATATATTTTTTTATTTCAAAGGTTTCATATTTGTTTCACATGATTTTATTGATAGACAGCAACTCTTTAAATTATTAGATGTGTCTAACAAGAATATTCAATCTCACGCGTCTGTGTACTACGGTGCAGCAGAATCATTATCCGAGGGGAGAGTACAAGAAATCTTTTTATTGCATTCGGTGGGAGCAGACGTGACCAAGGATGGAAGAAAATTTGTCCCGGTTGTGACTAGTCAACTTGAATTAATTGCGGTAACAAGTAACATCTAACGAGATTGGAAATATATATAAATAAATTAAAATTTGCGTGGAATCAATTATTTGTTGGTTAATTCTAAAACCCCACGTTTTAAAATTTTATTATTTTGGGTAGAAAAAAAAATGAAAAAACTAAAGGTGGTGGTGTGAAAATTCCATTACCCCATAGGGTGCACCAAGAGGTGGTTATTTTATGAAACACTTTTTTACGCTTGTATTCTGTGAGAGTGTGGTCCTTCCTATCCTGGTTGAGCCGAGCCTTTTGTGCTAAAACTAAAATAAAATATGGCTACAGGATATGCCAGAAAAATCTCATTGCCTTGGCTAACATCATTTTTGGCGTTAACTAACACTTCCTAATAACAACTAGAAAAAAAAACTGTGATTACCAACCCGCCTGCCAAACGTGAAGCGTTTGTGTGGGAGGATTTTGGCATAGTTGTCACGCTCAGCTGGTAGGTTTATTATTTTCACTTGTTATCAGGAAAATGGCGCTGCCCATACACAGGTTCGGATTTCTTCTGTCATGGACATACAAAATAATGATAGGTATATTCTTTAATCGAATTTAGAAAAGATAAATTGGTGAGCGTTTTAAGTGATAAATTGTAAAAAGCACCTGCTCTCAAACTTCTGCCCAAGACTAATTTTAAGTTTCGTCAATACCTAAGTTCTGTAACTTAGGATGACATTCATTTTACTTTTCAACGTATTACTGCATTAGTAGCAGCCCCGAATTAGAAAGATGGCGATGTTTCACTATACTGCCGCGAAAAGCGCGTAAAGCCGCGGATTCTGCGCCTGATCTCTGTGAGTGAGGGAATAGACAGTGCACCTGAAACCTCGCCAGGTGCCGGCTCCGTTGAAACAGACCTACTAATATTCTGTCTGTTGACTGAAATTGTCTACTAATACGTAACTAAAATTCAGTCTATAGGACACTATTGTGTAATTTTTCATAATATATTTATGTGTCTCTGCTCAATCTACCATCAACCTGGATTCTTCTACTTTTTTACAGCCTATTAATGCAGAATATAGGACTTCACAAAGATTGGACTGGAGGGAATGTCAATTGAAAATAATTCTCCCTTGTTTTACATATTAATTAAGTTAAGGAAAATCATTAAAGGCCTCGTTATTTCAACAGATTTCAGAGATCAAAGAGAAGTTAATAAAATTTCGAGCGGCTGTCGGAAACTAAACTGAGAGTGTCTTTGACGTCAATTTAATAATTATAATAATGTTTCTTAATTAAGAGAAGGTGACGATATATTTTGATATAATAACGCAACAATAACGTAAATAAACTTGTATATGAAGTGATGTATAGAGAGATCTTCAACAAACAATACACTAATCACTTTCTATAATAGTTTATTTTATGCAGATCAGTTCACACAATTAAACAGTTCACATATACAATCTGTCTTTATAATTTAGCATAAAGCGTAGCACAGAAAATTTTAATAGATTAACGACATAAAAGATAACATATTTTATAAATGAGATATTTGACAAAACAAGACAATAGTGTAAATTAGGATTACAGATGTCTTAGTTTATTTTTCTTTTTTAAATACAAGACGCCACATCACTCCCCCGCCTGCAGACCATCTATGGTGGACGATAATAATTAGGCAATTTAACTCTACGTCCTAAGCGTGTACAATTTGTTTCATAATTTTCTGCTTGGTTTTCAGGCCGCGTTCAACATGCAGAAGCGTCAAATCTATTGAGACAGTTTGTTCTTTGCCTTTTAAGACGGCTTCTCACTGCATGTGTTATCGCACTGCATGTGTTACGCGTCGCCCCGCCCGAGATGATTTGTATGCGCAAGTACGCGCCACGCGCGAGCCCGGGCCACCTATTTTCACATGCGCGGCGCAGCGTGTGCTTGGCCAAACTCCGAGCCACCGATATAGTCTGTTTAGCACATCGCACCTGAAACTTTGCTCCTTAATTTTCTATAGGTTACCGTTAAAGAATCCATTTTTATTTCTTTTAACGGTATGGTACCACCTTTTAAATTCTTTTGGATTCGTAGCCAGGCATCGTGCTAGCCATTTTTAATTTTATGCTCTTTACTTTTCGCATTTCAGAGACAGGGCTCGCTTTTGTAATAAAATTAAAAATTCATCAGTAGTCTCATTAGACCACTCCATATCTATATAGACATGTTGTTTAATCTTGTAAGCACACGCCGCGCCACGCGCGCCTATGAAGTTACCTACTTTAAACGTATAGCACACACCGCGCCACGTCTGCCAGCGCCACGCCACCCCAATCCCTTCGTTGCGCGTGGCGCTTGCGGGCGCGGCTTGCCGCGTGATAATTTCACACTTAATTGAACGCAGTGAGAAGCCACCATTACGAGTAATTTGTATACCTTGTCTACTCTTTCCAGTACTTTGAAGGGACCGGAGTACGCTAGTTGCAATGGGCCTTCCACAGAGTCATCACTGCCATATATGTGAGTCGCATTTGGTAAATCTTTAAAGATAAATATTTTTTATTACCGCGACGGGTTCCAGGTGATTGGTGAATATTATTCAATATCAACCTAAAGCGTGATAAGAAATCAGTTTTGTCTGTGCTAGTTTTGTTGTCGTAAAAATTCAGAAATTCTCCTCGTAACCTAAGTGATGCTTTCAGATCTTGTTTTAATGTATTTCTCATGACGAGTAGTACCAACGACAATGATTCTGTCCATTGTTGGTTATTATGGCATATAATAGCTGTTTTAAGCTGTCTGTGTATCCTTTCAATACCACCAAACCGTTGCAGGTTCGATGGTAAGATTTAGTTCATTTATGCTGAAATTCGGTTAGATTGGATAAATGTTTAAATAAGGTACATCCGAATTGTCTTTCCCAAACTGTGATGATTTCAGCAGGACAGCTAAAACGGGAGATACATCCATTCAGAACTGCTTTTGCAACCGTTTCAGCAGTGGTATCTGGTAATGGTTTTGCCACAGGCCATCTAGTAAATCTATCAACTGCTGTGAGGTAATAGCGAAATACATTAGATATAGGTAACGGTCCAATTATGTCTATATGGATTTATTAAAATCTATTAATGGTAATTTTATATGCCTAAACGTGCGGAGACATTGCGTGTAATCTTTGTACGATGGCATGGGTGATACGTTTTTATCCTTACATGACAATTACATCTTTAAGTTTGGCCAAACGTAGCGTTTAATTATCATATTCGTTGTGAATTTAACATCAGGATGGCTCAGCGAATGTAAATTATCAAAGACTTCCTTAAGTTTTTAGGTACGTAAGGTCTTTGATTTACAGTTCTGTTGTCACAACATACGTCTGTCTTCGTGCCAGGTATTGGTACCTTAACTAAACGAAGTGTCCTTTCACAATTTCTTTGAATTTTGTATCCACGCCCCGCAATTTGGCTAAAATAACCAGGTTAACAGGCTGAGCTAATTCTTCGACTCTAGAAAGCGTATCAGCTGCTGTGATATCTTTTCCAGAGATATGTTGGATATCAGTTTGAATTACGATATGAAATCAAGATAGCGATACTGGCAGGATGAGCATCTGATGAAATGCACAGCACATTTGTTTATGGTCAGTGAAATGTCTTTCTTCAAGCATGTGTCTGAAGTATTGTAGTGACTCATATATTGCAAGAAACTTCCTGTTATAAGACGATTATTTAACATGTCTTTTATGGCATGAACCTTACGGTCGAAGGGCATAACATCATCGGCTGATGTGTGATATCCTAAAAAGTTTATCTCTTTCTTACTAAATTCACATTTGCTTGTCTTAACTACAATCCCGAATACCTGTTGTTTTTCAAAGATTTAGTGAAGGTTGGTTCAGATGGCTGTCTTCTTCTTGGTAAAATATTAGAAATTTAACCAGGTACGTGAAACAAAATCAAGTGCTCAAGTTATTACGTCTATGAACCTTTGAAAAGTGTGGCCCGCATTTTAAGTCATAATTCATATAATGAAATTCAAAGATAGCGAATGGTGTTGTAATGGCTGCCCTGAGGATATCGTCAGGGTTGGATTTGATTGTACACTTTCACCAAATATGGCTTAGAAAAATTGTACAACCAGATATGTAATGGCTGAAATCTTGTAAGTACGTGATAACAAGTACCCTGTTTGAAATTGTTCTTGCGTTTAACATTCTGTAATAGCCACATCGCCACCATGCGTTATTTTTCTTTTGTACAAGATGTAGCGGAGAAGACCACGGGTACTCAGACAGGCGCGCTATTACACATTTTATCATTGCCGTAAATTGTTGCGTCGCTTTTTTCAACTTTTCTGGCAATAATCTTCTTGGATTATAAGACACGAATGGTCCTGGTTTAGTACGATTCAACTGGACAGTACTATGTTTAGGAGCTTCTAGTACACCTGATGGTTGGCGTATTTCTGGAAAGTCACGTAGCAATTTAACACATTTTGATTGACATGTCGTGGTTTCCACTGAAACTATCACATTCACCGTAGCAGGCCCAGCGGGCTTCTGCAAGGAAATGCTGTTGTCTATTAACCGACGGCTACGACAGTCGAGAGTGATATCGTAGAACGATAAAAAATCAATCATGATGATTGCTCTTCTTACATCAGCTAATATAAAGCGCAGCGCGTAGGTAAGTACAGGAGTTTCATTTGCAACAATAAGTACGTAGGATGTTCGAAGTCATCGTTGTTTAAGTGCTGTGCGCGGGAAGACACAAAGGTCGCTTCCGGGTTTGACCAAGAACTGCATCTTCTTTCTGCAATCTATAATATACAGGTGAGAACTGAGACAATCATTTGTTGCTATTAACGACTGTTTTGATCGTTTTCCTACTGATGATCATGAGGCTTTACGCACCTTTTAGTGCTTTATCACAGAATTTGTAATGGTAAAAGCATAATGGAAACCTTCAATAATTTGATTGGGAACAGTTACGATTGTGACTGTTACTATAATTGCGGTCTCGTCTGTTGCCTCCATTTTGTGAGCGTGATCTTCTCTGATTTCTGAGGGATAATGCTTGCACTTGGCAAGTAAGTTCCACGACTTGTTTCAACTTTGTGTCAAGTAACGACCCAGGAACTATATCCACAGAAGTGATAAGTGCAGATGCCGGAACAAGTTCATGCACCTTATCAGCTCAGGCAGCAAGTGCTTCAAGAGTTAAGTAAGGCTGTGATGCCACTACGGGTTCCAAATTATTTGGGATGCGACTAGTCCATATAGTCCTGATAAAGTCATCTGGAATGTTAGGGCCCGCTAAATGTTGCAAATGTCGTAAAAATTGTAATGGATACGTATCACCAAGTTGTTATGCATTAACAATTGCTTCACTTCTTTTTCTCGGTATGCTGAGAACCTTTTGATTAACTCTGTCTTAAATTTCTCGTATTTGTCTTTTTGAGGTGGTGAAACTATAATGTCCTTGGCTTCTGCTACATATCTGTGGTCAAAGTATTATTGCACTAACTGTGCGATTACATAATAATACTTTGTTTCATCTTCTTTAATACCTAATAATGAGAAATTCCCTTTAACTTGTATGAACCACACAGCAGGCTCTTCAGCCCAAAACGGTGGCAGTCGGACACTGACACAGCATATATTGGATGGTGTGAATGACGCAGGAAACATGTAATGCGAAAGGCAATATAATAGACAATAATTGGCAGCGTTGAGCTTGTTTCTATGTCATGTTACTTTAAATATTATTTTTTTAAATTTATATAGGATTCTGCTTACGATTAGGTTATTGCAGCACAAAACTCAGACGTGGTCACCAGTGAAGTGATTTAACGAGAGATCTTCAATAAACAACACACCAATCACTTTTTATAAAAGTTTATTGTAAACAGAGCGGTTCTCACAATTAAGTAGTTCACGTATACATTAGTCTTTAGAAGTTAGAACAAAGCGTAGCACAAAGTTATTAATAGATTCACCACATAAGATGTTACAAATAAAAGACAAAATTGACAAAACAAAACAATGGGGAAGATTTTGTAAGCAGAGGGCGCCACGCGTATGATCTATTTACATTCTGTGGTTCGAAACTGTTCATGAGAAATGTTTTCGTATGGGCGTTTTTAATCCATTGTACAATTTATATTTTAAAACCAGTATTAAATTTTTACCTGTACGATGTATTCTACGTTGAAATTAAACCAGCTCAAAGAAGAATTAAAGAAAAGAGGTGCTTCCTGTAGTGGAAGGAAGGCAGACCTTGTAGAGAGGTTAGTAAATAAAAGTCAAAAATTACTGCAGTGTTTTATAGTTTTTTGGTGAATGTTTTTACTGATTAGCATTAAACTCTTGACCATATTTCTGTGAAACTATATCCACTTCGTCTATTGTTTGTGAAAAACAAATACTAAGCTGTCTTCTCATTTTTAGGTTAGAGGCGTATGATAGAAATTTTAACTTCACTGATAAATCGTATTCCCCAGAACCAGTACAAGGCGAAGTTATGATCATACCAAAAGACGATTTTTATAAAGATATTAACAGCAATACCCCATTGCCACCATTAAATAAACACCAAATACAAGAGTATTTTGGAGAGTGAGTATATTTATCTATTTAATAAACACTTTGTGTCCCTAAAAGATTTTTTTCATTGTCAGGAAAAAAGTATGCTGTATTACTCTTCAAAATCAATTTACGTATCTAAGCGTAAAGAAGTAACAAACACACAATGTAATATTAGTGTGATTCAAACATAAATTTCAATTCTTTCAGATGCAGTCAATCCTTAATAAAGGGAAAAAGTTTATATGAAAATAGATACCTTCTTATATTAAGGGCTGTCTCAATAAATGATTTTACATATGTAAAAGGTTTTTATAAAGCAGCAATGAGAAAAACTCTGTATGAGGTAAATATTAAATTATACAAAAATGGTATATTAGAAGAGACTAATTGTGAATGTACAGCTGGATCCGGAGTTAATTCACAGTGCAAGCATGTTGCTACTGTATTGTTTGGCACAGTTGATATGATTGAACATAAAACTATAGTATTAGAGGAAGTGTCTACGCAAAAGCTACAGAGCTTTAACCAGCCCAAGAAAAAATATTTTTCCTCACCTCTGAAAGCACAGAATTTACCTTATAAAAGAACTGAAGGGAATTTGAATTTTCATCCGTATAGGGGTATTATCAACAAAGATAAATATAATGAAAGAATACGGAATCTTGTCTTAAATTGTACAGGCAGTACTATGCCTTTAAGGCAACTATATAAACCTGCAAATCCTTATGCAATCGAGTGGGATCATGGCAGTTACAGTGTTTCTTTAAAAGATAAAATTTTGAAATCCTTATATTTAAAAAATGTTACCTTGGAAGATATTGAAAATATCGAAAGAGACACTAGAATGCAAAGTCAAAATGAAAATTGGTATCTACACAGAAAAAATCGTCTCACAGCAAGTAATTTTCATACAATTTGCCATTTGAGTGTCCAAAACATGCCCAGCTTTGCAAAGAACATAATGTCCAGACGGAGTGTGTCAACCAGAGCTACAAATCATGGCAAAATTAGTGAAAAAGTAGCCCTATAACAATATTGTGATAAATATGCACTTGATGTCAAAGAATGTGGCTTTTTCATTAATAAAGAGAAACCATATTTAGGTGCTTCTCCTGATGGATTACTTGGAAATAACACAATTATTGAAGTAAAATGCCCTTACTCAACTCGGTATGGCTACATAAATCCGGTTAATGTACCTTATCTGTGTCTACAAAATGGAGAACTGCAAATAAAAAAAACACATCCCTATTACTATCAGATACAAGGCCAACTATTTTGTACTAACCGAGAATTCTGTAATCTTATCATCTATACATATAAAGATCTCCAGGTTGTGTATATCACAAAGGATGAACGTTTTATAGCAGAAATGGTTAAGAAATTGGACCTCTTCTATAAAAACTACTTCGAAGAAGCTGTTTTAAATAAATATTTATATAAGTACTATGCAGAAATAATAAAACCTTGATTACCTTTCACAAGTGTATTTATTTAAATTTAAAAACAATTCTTTCTCTAAAATTACAAAGCATTACACACAAAAAAAATATTTTGGAAGTCAGTGGCACATAATAACTATTAATTTCAGATTTAAGAATGGTGTATGTTTTTGTCAATCCAATGAGTCTTTCAATATGCACTCTTTTCTTGGACAACTCCCTATCTTTTTTCAAATCATGTGTGGAAAGTTGTGACACCCCCTTTAAAAATGTGGGTATTTTAATTGCAACATTTTTTGAGGCAAAAATGTCTTGAACATTAAACCCTTTATCAGCCATAATTATATCACCTGCTTGACAAAGCTTAATTAATGACGATCTTTCGGTTAATTGCCGATCACTTGTTGCCCCACCATAACCATCTGAACAATATGAAATTAGGCCACCTGGAGTAGCACCAATCAGAAATTTGATTGTATTTTTGTTTTTATAGTTGCTAAATGTGGCCTGTTGTGATAGAGGGTTTGTTGGCTTACATATTGGCACTTCTGTCGAATCTATGATAATTCTTGTTTTTTCAAAATTCTCAAAGCTTTCTGGGGTATAGTATTGGACCAACTCTTGGGTAGGCCATAATTCAATTAATGACCAAGTATCATACATAAAATTCACCCAGGTTACAAATATATTAGATACTACAGTTCGACTGACACCAAATATTTTTGATAGTTCAAAATTACAATAGTTACGTCTCAATTTCATTAATGTTATTAGAAACTGGTCTTTCACACTTAAAGATATCACATTTCCTGATTTATAACACAGATTGTGGGCCATAGGGCATAAAGTGTCAAAAACAAATTTAAATTTTTTGTATGTTTCAAGCCCAGTATAAAATTTTACTGATGTGTCATCAATTGATGTCAAAGAATGTGGCTTTTTCATTAATAAAGAGAAACCATATTTAGGTGCTTCTCCTGATGGATTACTTGGAAATAACACAATTATTGAAGTAAAATGCCCTTACTCAACTCGGTATGGCTACATAAATCCGGTTAATGTACCTTATCTGTGTCTACAAAATGGAGAACTGCAAATAAAAAAAACACATCCCTATTACTATCAGATACAAGGCCAACTATTTTGTACTAACCGAGAATTCTGTAATCTTATCATCTATACATATAAAGATCTCCAGGTTGTGTATATCACAAAGGATGAACGTTTTATAGCAGAAATGGTTAAGAAATTGGACCTCTTCTATAAAAACTACTTCGAAGAAGCTGTTTTAAATAAATATTTATATAAGTACTATGCAGAAATAATAAAACCTTGATTACCTTTCACAAGTGTATTTATTTAAATTTAAAAACAATTCTTTCTCTAAAATTACAAAGCATTACACACAAAAAAAATATTTTGGAAGTCAGTGGCACATAATAACTATTAATTTCAGATTTAAGAATGGTGTATGTTTTTGTCAATCCAATGAGTCTTTCAATATGCACTCTTTTCTTGGACAACTCCCTATCTTTTTTCAAATCATGTGTGGAAAGTTGTGACACCCCCTTTAAAAATGTGGGTATTTTAATTGCAACATTTTTTGAGGCAAAAATGTCTTGAACATTAAACCCTTTATCAGCCATAATTATATCACCTGCTTGACAAAGCTTAATTAATGACGATCTTTCGGTTAATTGCCGATCACTTGTTGCCCCACCATAACCATCTGAACAATATGAAATTAGGCCACCTGGAGTAGCACCAATCAGAAATTTGATTGTATTTTTGTTTTTATAGTTGCTAAATGTGGCCTGTTGTGATAGAGGGTTTGTTGGCTTACATATTGGCACTTCTGTCGAATCTATGATAATTCTTGTTTTTTCAAAATTCTCAAAGCTTTCTGGGGTATAGTATTGGACCAACTCTTGGGTAGGCCATAATTCAATTAATGACCAAGTATCATACATAAAATTCACCCAGGTTACAAATATATTAGATACTACAGTTCGACTGACACCAAATATTTTTGATAGTTCAAAATTACAATAGTTACGTCTCAATTTCATTAATGTTATTAGAAACTGGTCTTTCACACTTAAAGATATCACATTTCCTGATTTATAACACAGATTGTGGGCCATAGGGCATAAAGTGTCAAAAACAAATTTAAATTTTTTGTATGTTTCAAGCCCAGTATAAAATTTTACTGATGTGTCATCAATAAGTAGTTCTTCTGTAGCAAATAATCTCAACAGAACAGAGGTTTGTGTCAATTTATTGTTAATATTCTGAATTTTAGTATGGCTGTAACTTGCACATGGCTGTTTATTGATGTTTGAAGTTTCACTATCCAGAGTTCCGGTATCACTAAAACCTAAGAAGTTTGGAGCGAATAGTTGTTTTTTTAGGTTTCTATTTCGCAGTCTCTCCTCCCTAGCAGCTGCTGAAGGTGGTAGAACCTTCGACCAAGGGAAAACTGATGGTAACGCATTCTTCATTAAAATTCGGCGCTGTAAATTGAAACCTGCAATTTAAACAATCAAGTTACATGACATCTGTGAAAGATTTGAGCAAAGACAATATATAAAAATAAACCTACTCACCTGTAGACGATTTCACAGTTTTATAATCATTTTCTGTAAAATGACGTCCACATAATCGTAAATAAGAAGATTGCGATTTCGCCAATTCTGGGCGTTTTATTGCTTTGGCCCATAACCTTCTTCTATTTTTATCTTTTGGGAACAAATGATATCCATTTTCTTTGCATCCCGGCACTGCACAATTAGTCATTTTTAATAGATTTAATAAAAACGTCAAAAAGATCTAAAATATAACGATGCACAGATAGGCACAGCGGATCATAGCAATCGCGACACCTAGCGGGAAAAAATGGCAAAAATCTTCCCCATTATAATATAATTTAGGATGACAGGTGTCGTGGTTTATTTTTCTATTTCATATACATAACGCCACATATATTAATTAATATAATTTATGAGGCGTATTATAGAACTTACAATTCTACTGCCGAATGTAGGCCTCCTCCATTCACCTAATCCGTGCTCGTTCAGTGCTCATATCATTATCAGCTAAGCCGACAACCCCAAACAAATTTTTTATCGAACTTGGTTCTCTTTTCACATATTATATTTTAAGTGTTAAAAATATAAAAGTATTATCATTTTATTAATACTAAATAAATACCTTTAACTTTTTGCGTTTGACACTGTTTTCTATTTTTAATATCAACTATAAGAATAAAGTATTCAAAAAGGTTTGCTTAAATAATAACCATAAGGTAGCATTTAAATAATCCTGTTTATTGTTTCACTGACTTCAATTACGTACACATTTTACTATGATACAGCTGATTGTGATTAGATGAATGTAGTTGTATTCGATTTGTTTATTACAAAAAGTCCAATTTAGCCTAATAATTAAACCTAATTTAGTCGTTGCTCTCAGCCAAAATTAGATCGAGTAAAGTCAGAATAAAAATTAAAGTAACTATGACTTCTCTTAACTTTGTCAAAAAGTAAGCACCTATTGAGTAATTTCAGTGATAGTATTTTAAACTACAGCTCGGCTAGCCGTAGGGAAGCATGATCAATTCTTAGTTATTCAAGGTAAACATAGCGTTAGTTTTATTTCATCTGACATTAACCGAATAATGAATAAATCAAATATACAGAAGCTTAATCACTCGCCAGAAGGTGCATGTAGTTGGAGGCGGTTAAAATAGTCTATAATTAAAGAAAACATTTTGAGAAATAGAATAAAATAATTTATCATTGGCTAGGATATCTAATTTAGATTCATCGATATCAACATTGTTTATTGATTAAAACTTCAAACCTCATCTTACAAGTCGTTTATTGTGGGTTAGATGCTTATACGTAACTATTTTTACTTAATGTGCGGCGACGTAGAGGATACTAAATTCTTTCTTTTTTCCAGCCAGTGTTTTTGGCATTATACCGCGGGGAGAAGGACTTTAACGACATAGTTTTCATTTTTATATTTTTGACTTTTAAAAAAATATTATTTTAATGTATTGTAAATAAATTTATTATGATTTATATTATGGAGAAGGTAATAAGTTGTTGACTCTCTTGCAGAATTAAAGGATCTGATATCTGAAACTAATTTTACGTTTAATTTAAACTTTTTCATTCCCGACTTTCAGACGCTTTACAGAACGGGGTAACTGAGAGTACGAGTAAGCATTTGACGACATGTTGTCATACCTAAGGAAAACTGTCTTTAGCTTTTAAATATAACATTTTGGTCCAATCTGAGCTTAACGATCTTAAAGTATCTGAAGTTTTGCGGTGATGTCATCGAGTTTGAATTAATTTTATTAATTATAGAATTCTAAACAGGTTGTAGCACACCCAAAATGTTGAGATTAGAAAAAAGAAAAAAGAAAAAAAATTTACGCAATAAAATCTGTGAAATAACTTTCATTTAATGAGTAATATTCGTGTAGTTATAAGAATTTATTATACAAAAAAACTGTTAATAATTTTAATTCTGTGCAATAAGAAACAAGTGGAAACTTTTTGAATTCACTTAATACTTTAATGTGTTTTGTTACGATAAAAGTCCGTGCGTTCAGAATCTACAATTAGCATAAAAAGGAAAAGAAATGTTCAACTTCGTCGCCGAGATAAAGAAAATAAGAATACTCGTACAGCACAGATGGTGTCCTCATTAGATACTAGGTTTTGCAATTGCGATAACTTCTTTTCATTTTTTTCTATTACTATTACTATCAAAATGAGGTCAGTTATTGAAATGACAGCTATTTATCATGATTGATGGTTGTCATAGCTTAAATGCTGAGCGCTCTCTGTAAATTTCAACAAAGTAGCTCAGGGGATAAGGGTTCTCTGTAAATTTTACACACGAATGGCAACAATGACATTGTTAATAGTAGTTTATTGTACTGATTTACCCTGGGCCAAATGGTAGAGAAAAATATAATGAGGAAATCTTCATGTCCGTTAAACTGATACTTGGGGGACATAGTATGATATTCAGTGAACATTGCTCCATAACCCGTTAAGAAAATAGGGGAGGCCTATGCTCATCAATGAGAGGTAGATAGACTGTAACTTAGCATTGTAAACGAGCGAACAGTTCACTTAATGTTAAGTCCTTATAAAACGTACATACTTGCAACCAGTTTCAAGCCCACAGACGCGGTTTCATTCCTGAAAACTGATATAAAAATCATAGCCTGTAATTATATTGACTTTTATTCTTCAACGCACGCTGCAGTGCCCGCATAGTTTGGTGGAAGAAATTGGTAAGAATGTGCTACCAACCTAGACGGACTTCTGTAGAGAAAGTAATGATATGCTTCGGGTGTTCATAAATGCTGGTGATAAACACATCACTGGACTGGTTATACAGTATCATCATCATCATCATTTCAGCCCTTCACAGGTCCACTGCCGGACATAGGCCTCCCCCAAGTTATGTCACAAAGCACGGTCCTAAGCCACCTTCATCCAACGAATTCCTGCATGTCTTACCAAGTCGTCACTCTATCTAGTAGGGGGTCGCCTTACACTTCACCTACCGATACGAGGCTGCCACTCGAGAACCTTTTTTCCCCAACGGTTGTCAGTTCTTCGAGCTATATGTCTGGCCTATTGCTACTTCATCTTACTAATCCTTTGGGCTATGTTGGTTACTCTAGTTCTACTGCCGATATCCTCGTTTCTAAGTTTATCATGCAGAGAAACCCCGAGCATAGCTCTTTCCATAGCTCGCTGAGCGACTTTGAGCGTCCTCATATGGCCAGCTGTGAAGGACCACGTCTCGGTTTTGTACGTTTTCACTGGCAACACGCACTGGTTGTACAACTTAGTTTTCATATTTTGAGGTATACCTGACGAGAAGATGTGTCGTAATTTCTCGATCGCTGCCCAGCCGAGTTGAATCCGTCGACTGACCTCTCGGTTGAAGTTAAACTTACTTAGTCAGACTATATGAACCAGGTAAACGTACTTGTAAACAACTTCGAGTTTAGTGCTCCCAACAACTACGGCCATTTACTACAACAACTTAAAACTACTAGGAGTGACATGGACATTAAAAATGATCTTTTTTTTGTCCATGTTCATCTTAAGATCTATCCGTTGGGAGGCAATATTGAGACCTTTGAGCATAGTGCGTAAATCCTCAAGCGATTCTGCCATAAGAACTATATTGTCGGCAAATCGAAGGTGAGTGATGTACTCGCCATTGATGTTAATACCGTATCCTTTCCAGTCCAGTAGCTTGAAAACGTCTTCCAATGCAGCGGTGAAGAGTTTCGGGGAAATAACGTCACCCTGTCTTAGGTACACATCTCTGCAGTTGGATAGGTTTCGTACTCTGGTTCTGTACTCGGATAGCCATCGTAGCCCTACTGTACAAACACTTCAGCACCTCGATATACCGACAGTCAACTTGGCACCGCTGAAGAGACTGTAGCACCGCCCAAATTTCGACGGAATCAAAGGCTTTCTCATAATCCACATACGCCAGGCAAAGTCTCAGATTGTACTCTTCGGACTTCTGTACAATTTGCCGAAGGGTATGTATGTGGTCTATGGTACTAAAGCTTTTTCGCAAACTGGCTTGTACGGGAGGCTGGAAGAGGTCGAGTATGCGTGCGAGACGGTTCGTAATGACTCTCGAAAACAGCACGTAGACGCGGCTCAGAAGGAATATCGGTGTGTAGTTCTTCAAGAGGGCGTTGTTACTTTTCTTGAAGAACAAAACCATCACACTTCTGCTCCACGCCTCGGGAGTAGTGCATCCATGGAGGACGGAATGAAGAGCCTCTGAAGGACTTCAAGTACCGATTTTCCACCCGCTTTCAGAAGCTCCGCTGTAGTTCCATCCTCACCTGGGTACTTGCCGTTTTTAAGGTGCTGGAGAGCCATTCTAATCTCGCTCAGACTGACGTCCAAGATATCATCGGAATAGTGTCAGATAAGACTTGTTCTTTGATCGTTACTCACACTTTCATGTGGCTCCAACGATGATGTGTAGCCCATAGAACCTCATAATCTCACTCAGAATTCTAGGTGTTCCGGAAACGATGCTGCCTTACTCAGTCTTCAGCTTTCATAGTTAGCTCTCACTGGCAGATAGATCTCTGACAAAGAATTTGGAGCCCTGGTTCCACACAATCGCTTCTTCAATACGAGCCGTATTGAAGTTGCGTAAGTTCTGCCGCATGCATTTGGAGATCTGTCTGTTCAGTTGCCTGTATGCTGTCAAATCTGCAGTCGACTGCAGCTTCATCGCCCGTCTAACATCTATGAGATGAAGAGTGTGATTGGAGAGTTTTTGTGCTCCTCTGTGGTGGGTCTTTTAGAACTTAGCTCCGACCGCATGGACAATTTCCACGAGCTTGTCATTCATATCTTCCACTGTATTGCCGTCTTCTAGGCACTGAAAACGGTTTTGTCATTCGAGCTGAAAGTTTTTGGGACCCTAGATTAGTGCACGAGGGGGATGGAGCGTTGATTTCACTAGACGAGACCTCTCCAACTTCATTTTTAAGTTCAGTGTACCTTTAACTATTCGGTGATCGCTGCCAGTTTTCACCCCCGCAATCACTGAAAAATCACTGAATAGTTGGCATCTGGTCGTCATAATGGAGTCAATCTCATTATAGTTGAACCGTCGGGGTTCGACCAGGTCCACTTCCTGTGGAGCCGCTTTTGGAAGAAAGAGTTCATCATAAAGAGTCCCTCTTTCTCCATAAAGTCGGCCAGCTGCTGGCCCCTACGGTTCCGTTCCTACTCCAAATCTCCCTAACTTCAGCACATTGCTTTCTTTTTTGCCTGCCTAGTTTTGCGTTGAAGTCTCCCATCAACACCGTGTAGTTGGTTTTGGAGGAATGCATGGCTCTATAAACATCCTCATACATTTCCTCCATCTCCTCATCGAGATGTGCTGAGGTTAGTGCGTAAACCTGTATGATCTTCAGCGAATACCGTTTGGTGATTCTGAGTATCAGGTACGCGACCCTCGTCGATACACTCCCAGTCATTATAAGGTTGTTGACGAGAGACTTACGGACGATATCCGACACCTCCTTAGGACAGATGTCACCCTCCCCGTGGTAGAACAAGTTGCCGAACTTGAGGATTATCGTGTCCTCCCCCTCCCTTCTGTCATCGGCTAATCCAATAATATGCCAGCGCAACTTGTCTACCTCCTCTTTCAGCTCCAGTATCATCTCGTTACTCCTCAGGGTATGTGCGTTATATGTTGCCAGATCGAGTTATAGTAGGTGGCAACCGAACCTCCACCGGAGATTCTTAGCACCCCCAACCCGCCGTTACCATGGTTGCCACATAGCCAGGAATAGCGGGGTCGCCGGGTACTGGGGGCCGTTTGTTTGCGTCGTTGTTCATGGGGTGATATTTGCCATAGTTGCCATGCTTGGCTAGTGGGTTGGCAACCGCAGTTTTTTATTATGTTATTGTTGTTATTAGGAAGATGCTGCTGCCCATCTCTTTCATGTCTCCCTCTGTCGCCTCTTACGACACCCACGAGAAGATATGGTTTATTTGCTATTTCACGCTGGTATTCTGTAAAAGCGCGGTCCTTCCTCAATCAAGCCAACCTATTCAAACTACAACTATAATATAGCTGCAGCATCGCTCTACCATGTAAAAATAAGGTTTCAGCTCTAAATTCAAACATAAAGAATAATCTAGAGGATCCTGGCCGGAACTTAATGACGCCGTGAATCGTATTTGCGAGTAAAGCCCAGCAAATTGGTCCCCAGCAAACGTTGGGTTGGTAAATAATTCTGTTGAAAAACTCGGTTTTTGTCGGTATGGTACACTACACCGACAAATACCAGATAATAGTACGCCACTTAACGATTTAACCACGGCTTCCTACGAACGGTTTAACCACACTTCAGAATGTCGCTCTGATAGTTTTGTGCTACAACTCTGACGCCTTGCTAGCAAACGTAAAATGAAGTGGCCCCGTCGTAGATAAAACATCACCAAACCATCAATTGGACATTGTTAACAGAAGGCTGGACGTTGTAGTGTTATGTTACTTACATACCATTTTAACTATTTTAAATTTATTTTTCCATTCTGTTTTCTATTTTCTGCATTCATCTCAAAACTAGATATTTTGCATCACCTTTATTTCCATAGGAACCTGTAACATTTTTAAACCATAAGAACACAATAACAAATCATTTTCACGTCGTATTTTCACGTTATCAGCACTTTTTAAATTGATGTCAATGGAGTCTACCTTTTCGGTCTTTTATTTAGTTCTCCGTAACTCTGCAATTTCGGGCTTCGTGCGCGCTGTTGCGCTACCTTTTTTCCTATATCAATAATATCTCATTTTTCACTTAAATCTTGCCGTTTCTCTATTACGAGTTAAAACCAAAATTTGAAATGTTTTGACATCGTTGTTTATCGGGTTGTCATGGCGATTTTTATTCAAATATCGTTACCGGCCTGATGTTTTTACTTCAAAAATACTCTTTTCTTCTTGGCCATTTACAAAAATTTGCTTTTAATTTAAATAATTTCAAATAATTTCTCGTTCTTATCCCAGAACCGTCAAAAAGTATAAAAGCCGAAGAATCGGCCAATAGAGGTTCTCACTTCAGCTTTCATACGAGAAGCATTTCTTAAAGGCTTTATCCGCACTACCTCGGGATCTTGCAAGCCTCTGCCTTCTCCTGAAGTCGTCGCCTAGCCACGCCTACGCCTCCACTTTCTAGTGCCTGCGCTATCTTCGGCCGCTGTGCGTGCTTGTCTCAAGCGCTGCGTGTGCCTACTCCAGACGCTGCATGTTCCTACTCCAGACGCTGCGTGTCTACTCCGGGCGTTGTGTGTGCTTACTCCGAGCGGTGTGTGTGTGTACCTACTTTAAGTGCTGCGTGTACCTGCTCAATACGCTGTGTGTACCTACTCCAGACGCTGCGTGGATCTACTCCAGACGCTGCGTGACTACTCCAGGCGCTGTGTGTGTCTACTTCGAGTGTTGTGTGTGCTCATTCTGGTCGCTGTGTGTGCCTACTTCAAGCACTGCATGTACCTAGATTAGGCGTTGTGCATCTACCACAGGCATAGCCTGTGCATACATTGTTTCCGTACTCATTTATCTTTATTAACTTTTTTTTTATTTAAAAATTGTAATTCACTATCATCATTACAGCCCATCATCACCTTCATACCTTTTTTTTATATAAAAGAAACTGTAAATATCTTTACAAATTTTAAATAAATTATTTTCTTTTTGGTTGATTCGTTGTTAGGTTAAGTTTTTTAGTTTTTTTTAACTGTCGCTTTACGACATTGTTCTGTAAATGTCTTTAAAATTTGAAATAAATTATTTTCTTTTTGGTTGTTTCGTTGTTAGGTTAAGTTCTTTAGTTTTCAATTGTCGCTTCACGACAACGTCCTTCGCAATTCTGACGTAAACTCACAGACTACATTGTATATACAAGTAACGTAAACTTTATCTTCTTGCCAGTTTAGCTTTTATTCCACCATTAATAAATTCTTATCGATTTATAGAATATTTTTAGATCGAGTCCCTTCAAAATGTCTTTTCAGTTACAATTAATGGAGACGGTCATCTGACGCTAGTGCAATTTATTTGACTGTAGACGTACGGTAGAGTAAAGAGCTAATTTATTTTGTAACCACTGAAGGAATTTACGTATTTGCTCTCATCATTTTGATATTAGCAGGAGTCCTTTTGCGCCTCTTACTGGCTACACCGTGCATGGTCTTCCACTGACCTAGTTTCCTTATATCTGTTTATAGCATAAATGAAAACCATCCCCAACATCTGGTTTCATCAACTACTTATCTCTGTTGCTTTTTTAGATCTTCAAACTGCAAGGCTTCGGTCGAACGAATATTTTAGTTGGCGTCATTTTCACAAAGAATGAAAAACCAACATATATTAAAATGTAAGAAGTTAAAAATAGGTTGTCATCTCTGTTCCAGTTTTAACAGTTTATTAAAATTGGAAATTATGGAGAATGAAGCAAATGAGCAACTGATGCTATATAATTACCGTCGTCTATAAACACAAACAAAACTACGGGTTCTTATTTTTAGTGTCTGTACATCGCATCGGTTTGAAAAAGCTGCTGGAAATAGTAAATGACGGGGTTCGGTCATGCGTGAAATAAAATTATGTAAAGTTTCTAGAAAAGAAAATTCCAAAACAGAGGCAAGTTTTTAAAGGAATTGAAATCTAAAATAAACTGCATATCTTTTGGAATATTTTAATTTTATTTGGTTACTATTGCCCATTTAAAAGAATGTATTTATTGTTTTTTTTTTTAATCTTTGCTCCTTAAGTTTAAAGTAACTCACTGTTTAATTAAGGAAATATTTAAAGGCCACTTATAATAATTATTCGTTTCTGTTTCATTTAATTTCAATGTTATTAATAAATCTTACAGTAAAAAACTTTTAACAGCACAATTTTAATATGATTTTCAAAGGAGTTAAGCATTAATTTCATGGAAATTTTTAGCATGTTTGCTACAGTCGTTTCGAGAGTTGCTTTGGGTACTTGTGTTAAGGTGTTTGTTTAAGTATATATAATTCGATTCTGATTTCAATCCGACAAGCCAACTCCAAAAAGTGAAAGGTAAATGTTGTTTGAAAATTATATAGCTCAGATATGCATCAAAATAAAGGTAATGAGTCTTTCGTCTATGTTTCATCGAGCCCACAGATATCGAAGAAATAAAACGGATCATAATAAGTCTTAAAAGAAATAGTGCCCCTGGACTTGGCTTTGTTTATTCATATTTCCTAAAAAAGTATAATAATGTGCTCTCTGAGCCAATAGCGTATGTTTGCAACTTAAATTAGGAGCAATTGCGTTTTCCTCCCATTTTCAAGGAAGCTACTGTTTGTCTCATATACAAGTCCGGTAATAAGCAGCTCCCTTCAAATTACAGGCCAATTTTACTTCTTAGTACTATGACAAAGATATTTGAAAAGGTATTGAATAAACAATTAATACGGTACCTTGAAAGAAATAATTTTATTGATGATTATCAATTTGGCTTTCGATCGGGCAGGTCAACAGAAGACGCGGTATTGATATTAACATCTCTGGTATAAAAATAACTTAAGTGTGGTAAAAAATGTTTAGGTGTTATCTTGGACCTACAAAAAGCTTTTGATGTAGTATCGATTCTGTCTACAACTATTTTAAGGACTTTCTATCCGATAGACGACAACGAGTCAGGATTAATAAATATACATTATACAAGCAACACTTCTTATCTATCTTACGATGTATCATAGGGAAGTACCTTAGGACCTTCGCTCTTTTTTATTTATATAAATGAGTTGTGTAAAATCAATATCAAAAATCCCGATGTAACTATATTTGCTGACGATACTGCATTGAATTTTTATGATGACACTTATGATAATGTAGCAAAACTACTGACTAGTTGGCTTGAATACAATTTACTATCACTTAATATTTTTAAGACCAAATACCTATGTTTCGTTAAGACTAATGCTACTGTTTCAACTAAGAATTTTATTATTACTCTCCACATGTATCCTTACAATTGTACTATAAACTCTACACATTGTCAATTAAGCCGAGTTTAATTTAGCCGAAACGGATTTTATGAGATATTTGGGAGTAATAATTGACAACAAATTAACTTGAGATGCCCATATTGATGCAATAGCTAATAAACTCAGAAAAAACTCAGTTATATAACAAAAATATAGAAACAGTAACCAATTGCAAATCACTTATTAAAACGTACAAAGCATATTTGTTCCTGTGGCGGTGCCACAGAAAGTATATATATATGTAATATATATATATATATATATATATATATATATATATATATATATATATATATATATATATATATATATATATATATATATATATATATATATATATATATATATATATAATTACATATATATAAGTTGAACACGCACAAAGAGCTATTTTTAAAGTTTTTTTTCGTCTACCCTTTCGCGAATCAACAGAGTCTGTATATGACAAAACAAAGGTGTTATCTATCGGCAAAACTTTTATTTTTCAAAAATTAAGGAGATAGATATCATCGCGTGACGGCCCCTAAACTAATACTAAGCAAGAAGAGGACGGAACGCTGTCCTGTTCCAAGACCCAATAGTGCTGTGTTTAGAAGACATTTAGTCTTTTTGGCCCCTGGGCTATATTACAAACTCAATAGATGTTATAACAATAAGATCACTAAATAATTTTGAATTAAAAAGCAAAATTACAGACTGGTTGAAAATTTTTTATTATGAAGGTACGGAGAGCCTTCTTTCTTGGGACATATAAACAAAACACGCTAATACAGACATGAGACTCCAGTAATAATTTCACATTCTTATTTCAGGGCTTTAATCTTTCTGTAAACTATGTTTTAGCACCGACTTCAGAATGTATTTATTTATTTGATTTTTTATAGAATAAGGGTGACAAACGAGAGCACATTCCACCAGATGGAAAGTGGATGCTGTAGCCCATAAATATTATCCTCGATTAAGAAACAAAATGAAGATGTTTTGTCGCCCACGAGTACTAAGATGGAATGCTTCGTATCCAGTAAAAAGGGTATCCGGTTCTTCTAATACACTACCATACGAAACACAGCAGCAGCTGGTATTCTGTGAGAGCCTAGTCTTTCCCGTTTGAGCCGACCCATTCGTGCTACAACAATAACATAGCTGCAATGTGGCTCTAACACGTCAGAAAGTAGTTTACAATTTAACCGTATGTTTAAAAGTATGTTAAACTTTTTGCTGTGATCAATAATTTTCAACCAATCATGAAGTTATTGTTTTCATTTCGTTTTTCGAAAATCGAGCTTTTATCGTGTATCGACGTTTCAAGCTATTCTGGTTATTTTAGTGATGATGACCGTATGTCCGTATGTATGTGTGTACGTGTGTGTATGTACGAAAACATATAAACATCACATAACTTTGTAACTGAATCTGATCAAAAAGCGGTTTTTGAAATCTGAACGGGCCTTACTGAAATTAGACTATCTGGGAATTAAGACCGAATATGTAGGGTCAATTCTGATAAAAAAACCCAAAACTCGAGATTTTCTAATTGAAAAAAAAAAGTTTTTTTCTTGGATTACTTTGACATCCTTATTTTGACCAATTCTAATATATCTATATTCAAAATGATCAAATCAGTTTTTTTTTAACTCAAAAGATGACGTCGATTGCTGCGAACAAAAACGAAATCAGTTGATTCGTTCGTGCGTTATAGTGGTCGAAAAAAATGTCAGAGTTTTGTTTCAAAATAACTTGAAAAATTTTCATACGTTTTTATACAACTCATCATCATCATCATCATCATCATTACAGCCCTTCACAAGTCCACTGCTGAACATAGGCCTCCCCCAAGTAATGCCACAAAGCACGGTCCTGAGCTACCTGCATCCATCGACTTCCTGCATGTCTTACCAGGTCGTCACTCCATCTAGTGGGGGGTCGCCCTACACTACGCCTACCGGTACGAGGCTGCCACTTGAGAACCTTTCTTCCCCATCGGTTATCGGTTCTTCGAGCTATATGGCCGGCCCATTGTCACTTCAGCTTACTAATCTGTTTGGCTATGTCGGTAACTCTGGTTTTACTGCGGATATCCTCATTTCTGAGTCTATTACGCAGAGAAACTCCGAGCATAGCCCTCTCCATAGCTCGCTGAGCGACCTTGAGCGTCCTCATATGGCCAGCAGTGAAGGACCACGTCTCTGATCCGTAAGTCACTGGCAACACGCACTGGTTGTACACTTTAGTTTTCAGAGATTGAGGTATACATGACGAGAAGATGTGTCGTAATTTACAACAATACTATATATAATGAAAATTTTACTGTGAATTTCTTCAATCTAAAAAACGTCGTAACAGGTGACATTTGAAGCGCTTTACATTTGAAATTAGCGAGAAGTAGCAGGGATGGCACGTAGAGTCAACCGTATTATTTGTATGTATATTCTGCGATGAATTCATCAATTGTGAACCTAATTATTTTTTTATTAAATAGGTCATAACCTTAAGGGTTATTCCACATAAGTTTGTAGAAAAAAATTAACCCAATTTACCATGAATTACCGTCCTATCCCACTAAGAGAGTGAGGGAAAAGAGAGTACACCTGTGCTTGCGCATACACTTGGGCACTATAATTCTGTCCTGCACATGTGGTCAGTCTCCATTGGTCTAAAGGAAATTATTAGTTATTATTAGTATTATAATACTCTTCTTAATATTTCCACCCAGTTTATTCGCATTTAAACATAGCTAACACGAACTTTAATGGCAATATTCATAAAGAACGCTCGAGTATTTTGTTACAAACTAACAACGTATATAAAGTCAAACCCTTAGGGAACCTACGCAATAAATTACGTCGCGATACGCGTTTCGAGTCCCAACGCATGTTTACTGTATATTATTTGCTTCATAAATACGTGCTAGTAAAATTTTAGTTTGACATGTATACTTACAAACTTAGCAAAAAAATATATATGCATCGAGTTAAAATATTAGTGAGTATTTATGTATATTTATTATTTATTCATGGTGGAAATGTTTTCCCGTCCAGAAGATTGTCTGGATAGGCCATTTCAATTTCTGCCGCCAAGCAGCACTGCCTGCACTGCTGTACTGTTCCTTCCGTTCTGAATTCGAAAGACATGCTATCTTATACTAGGAGTTGATTTTGCATCTTTTTCTTTTTATAGTATAAGGGTTACAATCAAGCACACAATCCACATGATTGTAAGTGGATGCTGTGGTCCATTGACTATGATGTTCACGTACTGAAGTTTAATGATGACATTTCACTAATGAAGTTTTCATTTTTTATGTCACACAAAATAAAATTTACCATCCAGGGCTTTATTATTTTATCACCGCCTAATACCAGATGAGAATTTATTGTAGCCATGGCATATAATTAAAAAAGAAAAAAAATTGATTTGCCCTATGATTCTTTGATTCCACCACTTCGAAGTTGGGGCCACATTTAGTGTATAATAAAAAAGAGAGAAAAGTTTACACTTCCGTGAATTCTTAGGTAAGAATCATAGAAAGAAAACTCCATATAAATCTGGTTTACCGCAATAGGGCAAAATGTCTATACCTTCCTATGATATATAACAGACGTAAAGATTTGTGAGTGGCTTACCTCACTACTGAGATATTTCCTAGATTCGAATGTTTATCAATAACTTTAAAGGAATTCAATCTTGAAATAAAAAAACAAAACGGTATTGTTAGATATGTAGATTATACAAAGATCGTATTTTTATATACGTACATATAGATACATATTAAAACGCTTCATCCGTAAGACCTTACCACTCTGAATTTATTGAATTCAACAATCGTAATCATAACTAGAAACATTTCAAAATAACACCGCACCTTAGCTAGTTTACCAGTGACGTCATGACGGAATCTTATATGGTGTATAGCGTTATGGAGATTTGAAGTACAGAAAAAAAATCTTAAAGTTGACCACATCCTTAATGTTTTTGTAAGACCTATCCATCGACACCCCACATGATGGAATAGGCAGGCTATAAAAAATTTACTCCCTTTACTTGTAGGTACGAAAAATAAGTGTTTTTTTTAAAAGTTTTGTAGCCGAGATTAATATCCATAACTGTTCCAAATTAGAGATTTTTAGTACCTAGGGTCACTGAGTAAAACCGCGAATGGACGGACGGACGGACGGACGCACGGACATGGCGATGCTAAAAGGGTTCCTTATAGTTTAATTACAGAACCCTAAAAACAAAAGAAGAAACTTTTTCAGAACCGTATCATGCGTGACACGTATAACTTTTTTATTGAATAACGAGGGTGCCGGCTGAGTACAGATGTGCGTGGATGTTTGTCAAGAATACTCCCGCTTTTTGTTCTATGGCGCTGTTGAGACCGGCCTAATAAGTGCTCTTACGTCGGATCCTAGTTATCAAAACACTTGAATAAAGAGGGTTTTTCTTTATTCATTTATATATTATTATATAAAAGCGTTGCATTAAATTACAAATATGTAAAAGTAATAATATTAAAGTAACCGTAACGCTACGCATGAAGGAAGAGGACTGTGCCCAGAATTTTATACTTATTTACTATAAGATGAAAATACCTGAAGTAAAACTTTATAAACTATTTTTTTTATTTTGCAGGCAATGATGTTATTTATCTTAAATTTGCACCTAAAAATAAAATTTAAATGTTTGTTTGGTATGTCTAAGTAGCTACCTCACACAGCTGAGGGGTTTATTTGCAAGCTATTAAGACGGGATATCCACAGTAGAATCAGAGTGAACGGCTGTTCCCGACGTCGCAGCCCATTATTCTCCTAGCTCGTATCTCCGGGCAGCAAACATAAAACCGGTTCTGGGAGTGCGGCCCCAGTCATCGTCATGGACACAGAGCACGCTACGTAAGGCTACTCTTGTATAAGTATCTATTAAATTATCTATACAGTCTACATATCGAAGTATTTATTTAAGTCAAGAATTCCACCAGCACAAGTGGAGCTTGATACTCAACAACAACATAGACCAACAGATTAGTAAGCTGAAGTGGCAATGGGCCGAAAACTGATGGGGATGAAAGGTTCTCGAGTGGAAACTTGGTACTTGTAGACGAAGTGTGAGGCGGTCTCCCACTAGATATGGAGTAACGAACTAGTACCTAAGTCATGCAGGAAGTCAATGGATATAGGTTTCCAGAGGAAACCTTAGAGGAAGGCCTGTGTACAAATGTAAAGGTCTGTAACAATGATGATGAAGACGTGAAAAATCTTTTTTTTTTTAATTTTTGTCCGAATTTCTGTTTTTCTGTTTGTCACTCTTTTTATAGGAGAGAGGGCAAACGAGAATGCGGCTCACCTGATGATAAGTGACTACCGCCGCCCATGATCAACTGCAACACCAGGGGAATTGCAGGTGCTTTGCCGGTCCTTTAGAAAGGAGTAAGCTCTTTTCTTGAAGGTACCCAGGTCGTATCGGTCCGGAAAATCGCCGGTGGTAAACTATTCCACAGAGAGGTTGTACGCGGAAGAAAACTCCCTCTGAAATGTACAGTGGTGGACCGCCAAGCATCCAGATGGTGTGGATGGAATCGGAACGTTTGCCGCCTAGTGCGTTCACGAAATTTGGCAGCTGAGATTAATCCTAACAATTTCTCGGAGCACTACCAATGGTATATGCGAAAGAAAATGCAAAGAGATGCAAAATCTCTATGCGGTGCCATTGACTCGAGCCGATCGGAAAGCACTCGGTTGTCGACGATTCGAGCCGCTCTGCGCTGGGTACGGTCAAGTGGAAGGAGCTGGTACTGGGAAGCCCCAGCCCAGAGATAGGAACAGTATTCCATGTGCAGCTGAACCTGCACCTTGAAAAGTGACAGGTGGAGTGCCGACATGAAATACTACCCGCTCTAATGAGCACGCTAAGCTTTTTCCTTCCCAATTGGCCAATTTGGCCTTCTCTTCCAAGTGAACACGAAACTGCACGTCACTCGATATGTCGACGCCGAGGATTGCGATACTGGCTGAGGCAACAAGGGGAGTGCCTTGAAACTAAGGGGATACGACAAAGGAGAACTTTTAGCGGTTAACGCGCAAACTTGTGTCTTCTGGGGGTTAAACTGGACTAGATTTAGTCGCCCCCAATCCGAGACTTTGTTCAGCGAAGACTCGACTTCAGAAACAAGTTTTTCCCGGTACTCGGAGACGTTTTCCCGAGAAATATTGGCACGGCCGGTGTAAAGAGCATCACCAGTTCTGTCATCTGCATAGTAATGAATGTTACGGGTTTGCAACTTATCATTGATATGCAGAAGAAACAGCGTTGGCGATGGCACGCAGCCTCGTGGAACAACAGCATTAATAGGCTTGTAATCGGAGCTTGCACCGTCTACAATGACCTTGATGCCCCGATCTGCAAGAAAGGTGGTGATCCTATCGCACAATTTCTAGAGAAGCCCATAGGAAGGGAGCTTCAAAGGAAGCGTTTTGTGCCAAGCCTGATCGAAGGCCTTCGCTATGTCCAAACCAAGGGCCAATGCCTCCCCCTTGGACTCTACTCCCTGAGCCTATCTATGAGTTAGGTAGACCAGAAGATCACTAGCTGATCGACCACGGCGAAAACCGTATTGGCGATCACTAATCAGCTGGTGATCCTCACGGTACCTCATGAGCTGGCAGTTTACAATTGACTCCATTGTTTTGGAGAAAAAGGAGGTGATGGCGATAGGCCGGTAGTTGGACGGGTCTGAGCGGTCGCTTTTTTAGGGATCGAGTGGACGAAAGCCATCTTTCATAATTTTGGGACTACGCCTAGGGAGTAGGAGTACCGGAAAAGACGCGTTAAAACCGGTGCCAACTCTAGAGCACACGTCCTCAGCACAATTGGGTGGATTCCGTCAGGCTCACTCGACTTGTGGATGTCCAGGGAGATAATTGCTTTACAAACCCAGCGCCGTGTGAAATGCACTTCCGGAATAGAGTATTCACACCGCTGGATGGTCGGCGGCGTACTCCCCCCGTCATCGAGAGTCGAGTTGGACGCAAAGAAAGAGCCTAGCAGATCGGCTTTCTCCTTTGCGGTAATTGTCAGTGAGTCATTCTCCCTGTGCAGAGATCTTCTATCTCTGTACAGTGACCATGGAAGAGATGGCTGACAGAGATTCTCCTGGACAGCCTTGGCAAGAGACCAGAATGCACGAGTTCCAGAAGGAAAGCGAACTAGTTTTTCGCCAATTCTGCCTATGTGCTCTGACTTTGCCTTGGCAATGACTCTTTTGAAGGACCTAAAGGCGGAATTATACTTCTTTTTTAGAGCGTTGGTATTTACATCCCGGGACATTGATGCGTCAGCCCAGGCTTGGTAGCAATCCCGCTTATAGCAAGATGTTATTTTACAGGAGCGACCAAACCATGGCTGAGATTTGCTTCCAATGGGCACCACAGAGAAAGGAATAAAAAGTTCCATACCCTGAAGTACCACATCAGCGACAGAATCCGCAAAAACGTTGGGACCGTCCAGCGAGAAGCAAACCCGCCCCCACGGGTAGGATGCAAAGAAAGACTGCATTCCATCCCAACCTATAGTGACAAATACGGCGGCAGCCTGCAGAATGCAACTGCGATTTGAGCGTGAGTGGCACTGCACTCCGGACAAGACAATGGTCCGAAGAGCCTAAAGAGACGTCGACGGAAATCGGATATCCGTCCGGGTGAGAGGTCAGCAGAAGGTCCAACAGGGAAGGTGCATGATCCTCCACATCTGGAATCCTCGTAGGCAAGGTAACCAGTTGTGCCAGACCATATGTCAAGGCAAAATCATGAACAGATCCCCCGCATGATCGGTTAAACGTGAACCAAGCCATTTGGCCTGATGGGCGTTAAAGTCGCCGGGGATCACGATCTCTGCGGAGGGGATCTACAGGGGAGAAACATGGTCTTGTATGCTCAGCGACGGATTCTTCAGGAGTGCTGGTACCCTCCTGGGGTAGTCTATTATCATTTAATTCCACTTCTATGTTGATGGGGGGGGGGAACGAAAAGTATAAAATAAATAAAATGGATTTGATTCTTGTCTTTTATCTTTAAACTAAATAACTCCACATTAATAGATCTTATCCAGACGAAACCGGGCGGGTAGCTAGTCTATAATATAATATCTTAGTTTTTTTACAGTGATGAATGATTAAAACTTATCAAGGACATCTTTACTTTGTGTTTCGTCATTCTCCTGTAAAACTAATTTGTAGGCTGTATTCGGTATCAAAATGGGACAACCGAAGTATTTATATCATAAATCGATGTCAAAAATATTTTATTCAGTTTAAATATTTTGATTTTGAATTGAATTGCATTATATTCTGTTAGTATTACAATTGATCTATTTGTGCCAGTTGATTTCTAGTTTTGTTTTATTGACTTAGAGGGAATACGAGCACAAAGTCCATCTGATGTAGTATATATTAATACGTGTATTAATATAATAATTCAGAAATATTTTATTTCTATCATTTTTGTGCATCCCTAGCCCTTGTTTTATTCAATTTTTACATAATTTTTTTAAAAGAAGATCCGTACTTTACGTTATTTTTTTAAACTTCCTTGTTCTCGTACCTTACCAGTTAAATAACTGCTACATTCATCACCATGATCATCAATAAAGCCTGTCAAAAGCTGAAAATATTCCAGTTTTTTTTCAAAATTTATTGACAGAACTCAATAATATATTGCTCGGACCTGCAATTTGTACCCGGGAGATCATGTTCAGCAGTTGTGCCTACAACTATTAGACCAAAGAGATAGTGAATGTAGCCATATAGAAAAAAACGTAATATATTGCCACATAGAAAATAGGGTAGAGAATAGCAGATATTATATTATACAGTAATAAATTAAAATACTAATTAACCATCTAGAGAGTCCAAAAGGCAGAGTGAATAGGCTTGCGTAGCTAAATTTTAATTTACAGAGTCAAGCAAAAATTTTTAAGAATTCCATTAATAATTAATGTTAAAATTTAGTAGCTAAGAACTGCGTTAAACATGAAAATGAGGTGTCCTACCTAGTTTGAAGAGAACCTTCTGTTTCCGTTACCGTTGCAGCCAGTAAAATCTACTGGTGACTATAGGCCTCCCCCATAGATTTCCTTTTAGGAGGAATATTTGCCTTTGTTGCCGCGTTTAGCAAAACGGGTTGTGGAAGCAGCAGTTTTTTTTTTCGTTTTAATCGTTATTAGACAGTCGCTGCTGCCCATGTCCTGATTAGTTTCCCTTCGTCGGCTTCTTATAACATCCATTGGATTATATTGGATAGTAGATATTCTTACACTGCCACTACACAGTAAAAGAGAACCTCCCACTCTCTGTAAATGGGATGCATTCTCACCGTCATTACTAAACCTATTATCAAACGGCGATAGCTAACCGCGTAGATCTTAGCGATCGGTCACTGCAGAGCTTATTTCTCCATAGATGCTTCGCTAAAAGGCGAAACACGTGTCGTATTAACGATGGTGGGTGCTTTTAGTTTATATATTAAAACTTTTTTTATAGAATAAGTGTGACAAATGTGCACACAGTCCACCTGATGGTAAATAAATGCTGTGGCCCGTAAACATCTACATTTATCCTCGATTAAGAATCAAAATGCAGATGCGTTATCACATCTGGGGACGTTTCATGTAAATAGAAAAATGTAAACTTTTTAAACAAACATATTAAAAGTTATTTCACCTCAAAACAGAGTTAATTTATTATTCAATATTTGTGTCTAAGAACTTAAAACATCCGTAAATCCTTATTTTAATATATAGAGTGATAATAAAACTTCTGGACAGTGATTTGTTTTTTTTTTACATTTTGACCCTTTCATATGGTCAGAGTATTCTGGATCATATCTCGGACCTCATGAGGCCACTCTATTCATCGGTAGGTATAAAAAACTTATTTTTATTTTGCTCAATAAGGACATAGTACAATCTATCTCTTTTATTTTTAGGATAAACCTTTTTCAATAAGCGATATTTTAAACTTACAATATAGTTTTACGAAAAGTAATACGTTCGCAGTTGTCAGAAAAAAAAGGTGTCATGCCGTACTTAGTCCCCTTAAAACGGACAATTTCATTTAAAAAATCATACCAAGAAAAACAATTAAAATAAATTAGCTTATAAATTAAGCATCTCTCCACTGGTATCATATTTAGGCTCAGCCAGTAGCCGGTGTTATAGAGTTATTAATACATTATTGTTACATCATTGTGAACATGCGCAACGCGAAAACTACCGATTTTCCCGTGACTGTTAAAGCAAACAATCTGTTTCTTTATTTTTGTGTACAACAGTACCTAGAAAAAGCTGTTTTTGCTACTTTTTAAAGTGTCAAAATGTTTTTGTCTTTAGGTACAATAATAAATTTATAATAATAGGTAATATTTCGCTTATTTTGTGTATAAATCATCTAGAGGCAAGTTTGCATACTTGAACTTTATATTCAACTTTTCACATATTTCAACTTTTGCATACTTTAGTTTACTCTTTCACAGGTTTTCTTTATTATCTACCCCGGTTTTTCTGGTCATAGGATTTTTTATTACAATTAAACCGGCAAGTACGTGGTGGTATAAAGTGTTCTTAAAGTGCTCTTTTTGTGAATTGCTTTTCATTAAGATTTTTTAAATATTTTCTGTATAAAATCATCTTTTATAGAAAAAGGGCGGCAAATAAGCCCACAGTCCACCAGATGGTAAGGGGATACTGTAGCCAACAGACGCAAAAATATCTATGCGTGATAATGAATAAAAAAATCAAAATACTTTAACACTCCTTAGAATTAAGGCAGAATTCCTCGTTTCCAGTAAAAAAGGGGTTTCTTGTTCTCTACACAATTCGAAACATAGTTACATTTAGCTGCTATTTCACACTGATATTCCCTGTAATCCATAATAAATATATTATATGCGTAAAAAAGGCTTACAAATAAATTAATAGTGTCCTGGTTACTCTAAAAAAAACAAGTAGCCTTAAAATTCCTCGAGGAAGTATTAATAACATAATATTTTGATAACGTCAGACCATGGTGCAGAAAAATGGTAGTATTGACAAAACTAAACTCCACTCCATTTTAAATTTCATTAGTATTAATATGTTTGACATTTCGAGTTATTAATTTCGTACATTTAGTTTTAGTGCCATTTAAATGCATGGTATTAATGTCAAATCAATTTACTAATTTATACAAAGCATTATTTATTCGTGACGAGGCATTCAATATGAATGCTCAGAGATGACGATCAGGGGGTTTGTAAAAGATGTTAGGGTTCACTTTGGTATGTAAGACTTTGTGCTTACAGAAAGACGTGGTTACTACGTGATGATTCATTTGCGACTGTTTTTATAAATTATGGCTTTAAGTATTGAACCTATTCACACATGTATACGTATTCACACTTACGCTCACTCTGACACTCTTATAGATCATTATATCCGAACATACCGCCCACCAAAGGGCCTATGATCCCTTTAACAATTTTATTACACGTTACAACGTTTTGATTACAATAGATTCAAAGATAACACAAAAGAAAAAATAAATACACAAAATCTGTACACAATTAAACATATAAAATATAGAGAAACACAATTTTCCTTAGTTATAAATAAAATAAATCATGATTCAATGTCTATTGGTAAGTAACACAGCTTATTTACAGAACTTTGCATGACACCGGAACTACTTTTTACACTGTATACACGAGTGACGCAGTCGAACGCCCACCCTGAGGATGTAATCATTGTCCAGGTAAGGTTTTAAACTCTTTAGTTTACTGGCTCTTCTAATTTGTTCCGTTGATTTCAGGTGCTGTATTTCCTCTTCAAAGCTGTCCCTCTGAGTTATTTTTATGAAGGTTTTAAGCGCATCATTAAATTCCGTCGTGATCACAGGTAAGTCTTTGTATTCCATTTTCCTTCAACTTGTCACAATCCTCAAATTTTGTACTAATACTCTTCTCTTTGTATAATTTCGAATTTACATGTATTGATTTCTTTCTTTCCAGGTCTGTCCAGGTTGTATTAGGTCTGCTGTATTGGATTTCCCCTACTCTCAGGCTCTCTGGTCCCTTCCACTACAGTTTATCATTTTATAGCTCTTGCAATGATTGCCCTCTTGAAACGGAGTCAGCTGGGTTTTCTGGCGATTTGCCATGATACCAATTATGATTGCCGATTTTGTCAAGTATTTCAACAACCCTGTATTTCACGTAAGTGCTTACTTTGGTTTACTTTGGTTTGTAAGAGTTTGTGCTCACAGAAAGACGTGTTTACTACGTGATAATTTATTTTCGACTGTTTTTACAAATTAGGCCTTTAAATATTGAACCTATGCACACATGCATACGTATTCAAATTTACGCTCACTCTTACACTCGTATAGATCATCATATTTTTTTTTATAGGATAGGGTGACAAACGAGCACACAGTCCACCTGATGGTAAGTGGTTGCTGTGGCCCATAGACATCTACATCTATCCTCGATTACGAATCAAAATGCAGATGCGTTGTCACCCGTGAGGACTAAGATGGAATGCCTCGTTTCCAGTAAAAAGGGTCTCCGGTTCTCTACACTCACCATACGAAATACAGCAGCATTAAGCTACTATTTCACGCTGGTATTCTGTGAGAGCGTGGTCCTTCCCCGGTCGAGCCGACCCATTCGTGCTACAACTATACTACTAATACAACTGCAGCATGGCTCTACCACGTAAAAATATCCAAACAGGGTTAATAAATGATAAATGCGGATATATCCGGCCCACAACGTTCACTTACCATCAAGTGGACACCTACTACTAACTTAAAAAAATAACTTTATTAAAAAGTAAAAACCGACGTCGAAAAACTAATAATGCATGCACGCATGAACACATGCAAATGCGCACGCATGCAGGCACGCACGCACGCACGCTCGCACGCATGCACACAATTCTGCACACACACACAGACATTATGTAAAAGCTTGTGTTTTTCTATGTATATTGAACATCAAACTGCGTGATATTTGTTGCAATGAATTTGTACTCAAAGGTTAAAATAGATGAATCAATCTATACGAAATAATCGTATCAACTGTCTCAAAAAAATGGGTCGTTCCGCGTGTCAGCGCTTAAAATAATTTAATCGATCTATTCGGTGCATTATCCAATATGAATATTGAATAATTACCCCTCATTTATTTAAAGTATACAACTTGTTTTATATTTAGTCAAATCGTGACAAATCATGTAAAAATGAAAGCAGTTTTCAAGTTAATAATATCTGCAATTTTCTTGGTTTGAAATATGTCACAGATCAATGCATATAAAGTAAGTAAATATTTTCTTGATAAAATATTCCCTACACAACGCGACGTTTAGTAGAATATTAATTTATCGGAAAATGTCCATGTTTCCGACGTTTCTCCATTCAAAAGCTTGTTTAGTTCCATGGGTTGTTCCTGACAGGATAATTTATGATTTAAATATCAAAAATGATAAACTCAGCTAAAAGGAATGTTATACAAAGTATGGAAATGATAAATTTCATTTTTTTTTATATTACTATGAATAAGAATCCTTCTTTTCTGCTTACGCCCGATCGCTATATTAAATAAACTTTTTGTTTTCTGTAACGATCCACTTTATTACCTACGATTTTACAAACTATTCATTCGGCAACTTGGGGTGACTTAAAATGAAAAAAAAAACCTTTGAAATGCTCTTACGTAATTGATTGGAATATTGTTTTAAAAAAGAGGTTTTCGTGATTTTTATTTACTGGAAAACCGCTTGTTAAAGACAAAAAAATGTTTTAAAATATAGAAAACTGGACCTAGATTAAATAAATCTAATACCACTTAGGTGTCCTTGTTTGTTTTAGCCGATTTCAAAAAAGGAGAAGGTTCCCAATTCAACCGAGTGTAAGAACAAACATTCTTCTTTATGTATGTCTAGTATTACATTTGTTAATTTTGTAGGTATCGGCCATTCCGAATATTAGTCCAGACAGACAGACAAAATTTTTAATAACTGTTTAAAATGCTTTAATATCATGCTAATAACCCTTTGACCTTAATAGAAACCAGTTATTTGAATATAACAGAGAGCCACTTCAATTTTATTTATTTGACGTACGAGGCAGACAGTAATTGGATGGCTCACCCATTAAATTTATATATTTTGTTTTTTTTACACGTTTTATATTAAATTAGCTTGAATATGTGATGTAGCGAGTATGTATGTAAGAATATAATAGAATTCCGCAATTCATTTTTAACCCATTTTCGGACGTCTAAATATTCCAGACGTTTTATCCGTAATTTTACACCAATACTGATAGCAATACATAAAAATTATGTCCATGGTCTAGTATTTTACTAGGATCACCACAGCTCACGATAAGGGCGTGTTTTTTTATCTCTTATCTATTTAAATATTTGATAGAAAAACTTGATTTTACATTTAACCATGACAATTATCAGTGTAGATAACACTGGGGTTGATTGTTATTGGTTTCTAAAATTCAACATCCATACAAATAATATAAACTAAAGTAAAATTACTCATCTGCTTACTCCAAGTATAAAACAACTAGGCGTGACATAGGTGATGTCTGGTAGAAATGGAAATACTTACTTACTTACTTACTTACTTACTTACTTATCGTCACGCACAATCCCTAACGGGGTAGCCAGAGAGAACAGATCGCCAAGTGTCACGATCCTTACATACCTCTTTCGCTTCTTTCAGGTTCATTAACTTCTTCATACATGCACGTCTAGGTATCCGAGTACTCTTGACCCTCCCCTCTTCGAGCAATTTGCTCACATGGTCTTCGAAAGTTAGTCTCGGTCTACCTTGACACCTTTTAATATTTACTTTCGCTCTATATATTTTCTTCACCATTCGGTCTTCACTCATTCGTTCAACGTGCCCAAACCATTGGAGTACGCCCCTATCAATTTTTGTGATAAGGTCATCTTTCAATCCTGCCATATTGCGAATCTCTTCGTTTCGCTTTCGGTCGGCTATGGTAACACCACACATTTTACGAAGAGATCGCATCTCCACTGCATTCAACTTGCTTTTATGCTTCTTCTGGCATACCCAGGTTTCGCTGCCATATAACAAAGTCGGTATCAACACTGCGTTATGTATTGCAAGGCGTGCACTCTTCACCACGCCTTGCCTTTTTACTAATGCATTCAGGGCACCATTGACTTTGTTTCCGGCAGCGACACGCCTATCCACATCTAAATCACATCATCCATCCCGGCTGAAAGCACTTCCCAAGTATACAATTTCATTTACCTGTTCTAGACATTCCTGATTTACCCATATTTCACATTTCGTTCTCTCTTCGTCCTTTTCAAATACCAGAACCTTAGTTTTATCAGCATTCAAACGGAGACCTTTAATTTCACATTCCTCTTTCATACACGTGACTAATGCCTGCACTTCTGCTTCTGATGGTGCAATAAGCACTGCATCATCAGCATACTTTAGACAATTAACTTTTATGTCACCCAATTTCACACCCAAACAGCTATCTTTCAGCTTCTGTAAACAGCTGTCGAGACACAGTATGAACAGCCAGGAAGACATGACACAACCCTGTTTTACGCCCGCTTGGACGCTAAACATGGGTGACAGGTCATGCCCTACCCGCACACAGGCTTTACAGTCATAGTAGAGTGACTGCACAGCCCTTAACAATCGACCATCCACACCATATCCCGGCAACAGTTCCCACATTTTCTTCCTTATAACCTTATCAAATGCTTTCTCCAGATCCACAAAAGCACAGAAAATCCTCTGGTTAACACTCAGAAGCTTCTCCGTGATCATGCGGAGAGAAAACATTTGATCCGTGCATCCTCTTCCAGGTCTAAATCCGCATTGTGCCTCCCATAAGAATCTTTCCGATTTCTCTTGCATCCTACGTGTCAAAACCATCGAGTAAACTTTACTTGCTAAACTGGTCAAGCTGATCGCCCGATAGCACCCGCAGTCAAAATGTGAACCTAAGACCTTTATATAAAGGCACAATGACCGCGGATCGCCAATCATCCGGGACATCTCCCGTCCGCCAGCACAAATTGAACAGCAGATGAAAGCTGTCCCAGACGTGAGGCCCGCCGTACTTGACCATTTCAGCAGTAACTCTGTCTAGTCCCGCAGCCTTACCACATTTCAAATTTCGAATCGCACGTTCAATCTCTTTCATGCTGATGACCTTAGTGTCATCGAGGTCCATGTCTGGCGTGCCAGTCACGGCGTCACCCCCGGATCCTTCACTAAGATCATGACACGCATACATTTCTCTATAAAATTAACTCCATCGCTGCATGACGTCTGATTTTTTCTGAGAGGACGTCATTGGTTCTCGAAAGCACTTTGTTCATTCTTAAAGCTGTCGCACCACTCCGAGACCTTCCAACCTCTTTCCAGAAGAGTTTGGAGTTTTCCCTAAAGTTGTGCGACAACCTCTCGTCCGCTTCTATTCTACACCTTTCACGTACTTCCTCAATCAATGTTTTCGCATAAACTTTCTGCAGCTTATATCTTTCTTTCATCTTCTCTCTCATATGCTCATCGTTACTAGAGGCCAAGTAGTCTAACCATGCTTTTTTCTTCTTTTGTACAGCTTCTTTCACTTCATCATTCCACCATGCATCTCTTCTTTTACTACTTCCTCTTTTTGTCGTACCACATACTTCTTCCGCTGCACTTACCATTCCATCCCTAAGGTTCTGCCATGTTCTCTCCACACATTCTTTCCTGCCATCGATGGTGTCAGGTTTTTCGGCTACCCTCGTGTGATATTTGTCCCTAGTATCCGCTTCCTGAAGCTTCCAGCTTCGGATGCGACAGACCGACTGTGGTTCTGTTACTGCCGTCCCGTGGCGCCAACCCGCGAACAAACCCCTAAATCTAGTAATTACTGGGTAATGATCCGTTCCCAGGTCAGCACCCCTGAACACTCGTGTATCCATCACCTGTTTTCGCAGTCGGTCATCCACCAGGAACAAATCAATCATACTTCTCTCATTCTTTCTTTCTCTAGTGTACATATGGATCTTCCTGTGATTAAACATAGTGTTTGTCACAAGAAGACCCTTTTCCTTGCATACAGCCAGTATAAGCTTGCCAGCATCATTAACCCTTTTATCGCCAAACTTTCCAAGCACCGACTCGTATCCTGGTCGAGCGATACCTACCCATCCATTCAAATCACCACATACAACAGTTCTTTCGTTTCCCTTAACCAAATCTAGAACTTCTCTTACATTCTCCCAAAACTCCTCCAGCTCAGCCCTGGACGACGAAGCTACCGGCGCATAAACAGCCAAAAGGAATAACTTCGTCAGTCCCATTTTGAAGCGAACCCAGAGAAGTCTTGAGTTCACAACCTTGTATTCAGTCATAAGATCGACCAACCGGGACGACAACAGCACTCCCACTCCTTGGCAGGCGTTCTCGCTTTCCGGGACTCCGGACCATATAGCTAACGTCCCGCCAGGGAGCTCTTCAATACCACTGCCTTTCCGTTTGGTCTCCGACATACACACGACATCTAATTCTCTTTCTTTCATTATTTCGATCAACTCATTCGTCTTATCTCTCATGCCCCCTCTAACATTCCACGTGCCAACTCTGCACTCCGTCCTCCACCTTCCGCCGTGTCGGGCTGTGCGTGACGGGTGGCGGTCCCCATCGCCGCTTTGCGCGCTGCATTCCACACCAACGGGGACGAGCTGGTGTGCGTCGCCTTGGGGGGACGCCCTAACCCTCGTTTGCATGGGTGCGCAGCTGTGTAGAATTGCAGCCCTGAAAAGGGCTGGCAGGGGTCGCGACGAGCACGCTTCTACAATGAAGAAATGGAAATATTATTTAATATACATTATGAATAATACTTATTAAAAGTTACTATTATTGTACGGTTTCTAAGTCCCCACACTTTTAGAAGTAGAGTTGTAGTTGTTGATGAGCACGTCAAAAGGAAAAGATCGCCAAAGTTAAAAGTTTAATTAAATCTTTCCTTGAATAGTTGGTGTTCAGAAGAATGGTTGTGGACGTACTGCCGATTGTAGACTTGCAATTAAATAGGTGATTTAAATAAACACGACGCCCGGATAAAGTAGTTTGCAATGTTTACTAAATAAAAATGTGTGGTGTAACCATATAATTATGCTTAATTTATAACTGATATAGAGCCGGGGTAGCTCAGTGGTTAACGCTCGCTGTAAATATAACAGAACGCGAGTAACCCGGGTTCGATCCCCGCCGGCGCCAATGAAATTGTTAATTGCAATTTTAAGTGCTGATTTACCACGTGCTCGGCGGTGAAGGAAAACGTCGTGAGGAAACCTGCATGTCTGAAAAATAAGAAAAAAAATATTTCGAAGACATGTGAAGTTCGTCAACACGCATTTGGGCAACGCGGCGGACACTTCCTTGCCCTAAACCCTCTCAGAAATGAGGGGAGGCCTGAGCCCAGCAGTGGGACGTATATAGGCTGTAACTTTTATAACTGATTCGAAAAATACCTCTGTCCTGCGAAGAACAGCGAGAAACCCAGCTGGACTTATAATTAAGAAAACGAGAATGTTATTTTTACCATGTTGTCTGATAATTGCTCTATGTAACAGATAATATACAAGTTGTGCGACTGTGAAGGGACTTTAAACTCGTAGAGGTGCATTGAAATTATACAATGTCGGTGCACCATGAAGAGGATAGCCCTTGAAGTTGCGGGGCAGTTTCCGGAAAGTGAAAGTAGTAACAAATATTTCGTGGTTGTGATAGATTATTTCACTAAGTGGCTAGAAGTTTTCGGTATTCCAAATCAAGAAGCTTCAATAGTTGCAGATAAACCAGTTCATAAAGTCTTCTGTTATTTTGGAGTATCTTTGGAGATCCACAGCGATCATGGAAGGAATTTTGAGTCTCAAATATTCCAGGAAACTTGCCGAGATATGGGTACTCATAAAGCATGAACAACTTCTTAACTCCCGCAATCTGATGGAATGGTAGAACGATTTCAAGATCAATCAATCAGAGAATCTAAAACTAAGCCTAGTGGAGTGTCTTCATTTACTGACTTGATTTTTATATTTTTCTAAGAAAAATTAATTTTAATCAGCGTTTTTCTATAGGAGTAAAAAGGCAATTTTCTGTAGTTAATTTACAGGTTGTGCTCTTTCATCTACTGGCCAGGTTTTTTCAAATAATTTATATAATATATCTTTATGTTATTTACATTATGACAAGGTGCTAGTTGTAGGAGTGGGTAAGAATACCTACTACCCCCATATCTTCCAGTAGGAGTCGGATTTATCGTCCACAATTCTCTTGTTAAAAACTTTGTAAAGATAGGGAATGTATCGACGAGTCCTTGTACTCAGAACGACCAAACAGTATTCGCTGAAGGGATTTAAATAAATAAATGAATAAAAAGTATTTATTTGCCACACAAAATACAATGTTAAAATTTAAATAGAGAGATAATAATAACTTTTTAGTTGTGACAAAACGGTCTGTGACTCAGTTGTAACGGGAAACCCATTACTCCTGCTATTCTGCCACAGCCTTTGCGCATAATTCATACAGAGTCTTAGGCAATTAAAGAAACACACGTATCAACAATAAAAAGTAAAAATAGAAATAAAACAATTAATAAATTATACCTTCCAAATGCAAAAAAAAAGTTGTCTAATTTGAGGGGGTATCAAAGCCACATAGAGCCAGGGACTGTCTTCGAATAATCCACTTGCGGCATCTTTGTCGGAAGGTAGACGGAAATAGGGTAGATCGGACTGGTGGTGGCAAATCGTTCCAAATTTTAGCGGCATTTGTAATATTTACTTCAACAGTGCGAAGTTGATTGTCGGTATATAGATATGCTGAAGTATTTGTACAGTAGGGGTACAATTGCTAACCGAGTACAGAATCAGAGTACGAAATCTTTCCAACAGCAGGGAAGTGTAAGCCAGGGTGACTTAATATCGCCGAAACTCTTCACCGCTGCATTGAAAGACGTTTTCCAGCTACTTGACTAGGAAGAATAGGATATTAACGTCAATGGTGAGTATATCACTCACCTCCAATTTGTCGACGATCTTCTTCTTCCTTTCTTCTTCTTTTTTTTTAGAAAACGTTACCCCTACACTAAGATTTTATCTTGTATCGTAGGGGCAGTTTACAAACATAAATTGCACAAGGAAAAACATCCAGACCCGGAGAAACTATTTGGAGGCCATACAAATACTTGTTCCGTGCGGGATTCGATAACGCGACCCCCAGCGCAGCCACTCATTGCTAAGCCACTGCGCCACGGGGTTGACGATATAGTCCTTATGGCAGAATCGCTGGAAGACGTAAGCACTATGCTCAATAACCTCAATAGTCTCTCCCAACGAATAGATCTTAAGATAAACATGGATACTACAAAGCTCATATGTAACATCTATGTTACACCTATGCCGGTAGTTATTGGGAGCACTAAGCTCGAAGTGGTTGACAAAGTATGTTTACCTGGGACAAAAAGTCCGACTCGGTAATTCAACTACGACCAATATGTCAATTGACGGATTCAAATCACCTGGGTAGTGTCCAGGAGATTGCGACACTTTTTCACTTCACATCTTCTGGTCAGACACCATAAAACCTCAAAACTAGATTGTACAAGCAGTGCGAGTTGCCAGTGATGACCTATTGAACTAAAACGTGGTCCTTCACTGCTGGCCGTATGAGAAAGCTCAAAGTCGCTCATTGAGCTATGGAGATTTATGCTCGGGGTTGCTCTGCGTGATAGACTTAAAAACGGCGATATCCGTAGTAGAACCGGAATAACTGAATAATCCTAACGGATTAGTACGCTAAAATGGTGATAAGACTGACCATATGGCTCGAATCAAGAATCATTTATTTGCATAAAACACGGTAAATAAGTTGTTACATCAAATAAAAGATCAACATGTTTTGTCCTGGTAGGACGTGCAAATATTTAAGTATATGGTCAATTGAATTTAAATTAGTTATTATTTAAACAGTACAATTATTATTATTATTATAGTATTCATATTTAAAATCATAATTCAAGGAACATAACGAAGGACCGTTAAGCGATGGGGAAGAAAGGTTCTCGAGTGGCAGACTCGTTCCGTCAAGCTTAGGGCGATCTCCTACTAGATGGTGTGACGCCTTGATAAGAGATGCAAGAAAACAATGGATGCAGGTAGCTCGGGACCGTGCTTTGTGGTGTTCCTTGGGAGAGGCGTATATTCAGCAGTGGACTTTTGTTGGGCTGTAATGATGATGATCATGACAAAGATGCTAAGATAGGGATATCTTCCGCAAACGTAACACATGGGCTAACCATAATTTCACTGAGATTGTTGAAATACTTATATTACAAATAATGAACATCATAACCTTGAAGTATTGAAGCAATTATAATTATTTTATTTCATCTGACTTTTACTATTTTGTTGTTATAAAATATCTCTGTCTTTAGCTTGTTGAAAGTTTGTAATTTCCATTCTTAAAGTTTTATTTTTATTTTCTAGACGTTGTTTCTGTTTAATTATACTTTCATATCATAGTTTTATTAAAGCTAGTCCTGTTTTTATCTTTGGTAGGTGTTTTTGAGTCCGATGTACATATTCCAGTCAAAGTTTTTTGGCCAGTCGTTTTTTCAAGGCAGTGTTCTCATTGTGTATGTTATTTATTTTATTTTCAGTATCCTTTAATTTTACTTCTAGATGTGATTTGTTATTTCTCTTTTTATTTCTTTGTATCCTTCTCTAGATCCAGCCCTATATTTAAGCTACTTTTATTCAAATTTCTGTCTGTGATAAACGAAGAATATTCTTCGTCTGACAAAGGAATTTTAGTAGGTACACTTATTTTATTCTGTTACGTAACACTCTCTATATTCTGGTTTGTACGCGAATTTTTTAACAACATCTGGCAATTTTTACATTTCCATTTATTTTTATGAAACTTTTTGGTTTAATATCGGTGTATTCAACGTGATATCTTTTTTGCAATTCCTACACACTGGTTGCCTTATTTCTATTAAATCTTTAAACTTTGCACATAGAAGAGACATAGTGAGTTATTTGTCGACACTAATAGATAATTATGGACAAGAGAAAAGAGTAATTTCTTTGCGGTTTAATTGATCGTATCGCAGCAAGAAAAGAAAAAGTTCAGCTACTCGTTAATAAATGGCGCTACTTGTATTCAGTAACAGAATATTGGTTTTGGGTTTGGGCCCAAAGTTAAAATAAATGAAGCACATATTCTTTTAAGTCGTTATAAGAATTTAAAAGTAAACAGTGTTTACTGGTACACTTAGATTTGTTTGATACGGCGCCTTGATACATTCAGTTGTTTATAGTTTATTTTTAATAAAAATGTATTTTTGTTTAATAAGATTAGAAATTGATTATGCACTGTATAAGTTCAATAAATATTTCACTTATATAGTCACAAACATTGCTTTACTCTCGCCATATTCGATTTCTTTTGATCATATTGAATTGTTTTATACTTTTATTTCGTTTTTTGTACTATTTTATTAAATGACTTCTTTAAGGAGCTAATGTTTACTTTTTAATGTCCAAAAGATTTTTTTTTCATAAAATTGATTTAAAATTATTTTCGCAGAACTGTAAAAATCAATATATGTAGTTCATTAGTCTCTCTTGACCCGTCCTACATATTAAAGTAATGTAACTTCATATATTGGGCTGCGCATAATTACGTTCTACTATAGCTTCTTATGCTTGTAGCTTTAATCCATCTTCAAAGCACGAATGAGTCGGCTCAATTAGGGACTCATCTTCATTTATCATTTGTAATTGATGCGTGCCCTCAACGTAAACGTGCCTTCCTGCTCGAGTTTCGAATAAACGCTTGTCATGTATTTTAAGGATTTAAAAAATATATGTTCCGGACTAAGTGAATAATTTTTGAAAACTATTTATATATAACATTCGGAAACTATTTATCTTGCCCGGGCAATATGAATTATGAGCCTTGAAATAATATGTTTTACTAGAAGAGCTCGCCACGATTCGTAGAAAACAGTTAGAGATTCAGGAAGATTTAATCAAGAAAAAATACGCTAGGGATATTGCGCAGTTACAAGAAGAAACCCATAAGGAGAGCCTGGACAATATTGATGTCGCCAAAAATAGGAGCCGTGTGGATCAGTGGTTAGATACCATGGAGGTTGTGCCACCGCCCCACCGACAGTCTCAGCACGCGCCCTGCGTCGACGTAGTGTTAGCCCCAACGGAAAAGGCGACCAATTATGACGCTGCACTACCCGTATATAGGAAGGACGCCCAGGGGAAGACGGTTGCGAACGTAGATCAGCCGCGACACGGAACCGCACAACGCAGAGGGACACATTAGGAGCCGCCGCCGAATCAAAACAATCGAATCACCATGTAAGGGTGACGTCGCCGACACGTGCCCAATACCGCATTCAATTGCCAGAACGTAGTAGATCGCCATCGGCAGATCACTGCGAAGAACGTAGATTATCGTCGCCGTATCGTCGCCGTATCGTCGCGATGTACATAGGCCACGGTCACGTTATAACCGCGATGCATCCCTTAATTGCCGTGTATCGCCGGACCGATTGATTAATAGTGATAGAGGTAGGTCGCTCACCCTGCGAGGGAAAGACCGGGGAATCGAACGACTTGCGAAAGCTTTGGAGAGCATGGTGGGGTGTAGTCCCGACGCCGCGAAGCAAACACAGGACCTGCCTATTTTTAACGGTGCACCCGGGGAATGGTTGGCATTTAAAGCCGCGATGAAAAAAGACACTAGGTTGTACGGATTCACTTATACGGAAAATATGGCACGTTTAAGGAATTCTTTACGTGGTGAAGCTAGGGAAGCCGTCTCCGCGTTATTATTTATGACGAGGGACCCAGCCAACATAATGCGTACGTTAGAACAATGTTTTGGCCGACCGGAAGTAATTATTGATGGAGTGTTAGAGGACTAACGACGCCTTCGGCGCTCGGGTCAAACCGCTCAGGAATTAAATGCCTTTGCGATCAAATTACAAAACATAGTCAGTATAATGAAAAACGTAGACGGCAAAGGATTTTTACAAAATCCAATGTTGATAAGGGAGGTCACGAATCACCTAAAGTCACGATGTTGTGACAATGCGGAGCGCTACGGTAGTGCTGAGGAACCGGATATCGTCACACTGTCCAGGTTTGTGATGAGAGAAGCTGACCGAGCATTAAGTCACGCTTATACGTCCGTCATGCCGGTTAGAAAAGTGCCCGCAAGAAAAGAGACACCGTCATCGAGAAAAATAATAGTAACATGCAGATACACTTTGACTCATACCGGGCTCGGCCGCCGTCGTGAGTGGGTTATCGTAGCGTTTGTTTACAGTGGCTTGTGATGAAAAATATCGGTCGCTGTAGAAATAAAAAATATTTAAAAAAAAAACTAATTTGATACATACTTGACCAAGGTAAGATATTATTGCTATGTTTATAATCACAGATTTTCGTTACATTATATTGTTTCGCTAAGAGTACGTAGGATTTATATGTAAATATTTTTATACGTCTTGGACTTAATGGACCTGATGGTGTACTTCGATATCTGCTACTGGAACTCCTCAAAGAATAAAACTAGGTGTGTCGAGTTTGGCTTCGGCTTTTCAGTTATGATTAGATTTTACCTTACCTAAAGGTGTACTTTGGTGAATGCAAAATTAAATTACTGCTTATGAATAGATGAAAAACTTTTTGAAAACGAAATAAAGTTAATAAGGAAAAAAAAATACTACCATCACTAAAGGTATCCATGCCGTATATTTGTTTATATATATATATATATATATATATATATATATATATATATATATACAAACATAACATAAACACTCATGCCTGTCACCCAGAGGGGTAGGCATAGACTACATACTTCTATTTGGCACGATCCTGACACACCTCTCTCGCCTCCGTCACATCCATACACCTACGCATACATGCTCATCGGTTAAGGGTATTCCTAATTTGGCCCGTTTTCAATAAATCGCCAATTTGGTCGATAAATTTTCGCCTAGGACGTCCCTTTCCGACTCTGCCATTCACGTCTGCAACATAAATTTTCTTTGTCACTCTTTCCTCATTCATTCTTTCCACATGACCAAACCACCGAAGCATTCCTTTCTTAGTCCTGGTCACAACATCATCTTGCAAACCACACTCTTCTCTTATTCCACAATTTCTTACCCTGTCGTTCAGATTCAGCCCTAACATACTCCTTAACCCGGTGCCAATGACATAAAGAAAATTACACGGGCGATGACACTGGGTCATCATGACCCGGATTTTGTTGGATAATTTTTCACGATATTAAAGTAATTTTCTGAACATAAATAAATGTTTATAAAATAAGGGTTCTTTGCATATGAAGTAAAAAGGAAATAATACTAATATAATCTTTAAATAATTTTTTATTAGATTCTCTTATAACACATGCAAAATCAATATTGTAAACATAACATGAATATTATTTTTCATTTTTTATTAATATTTCGAATTAATAATAATAATCAATGATTTTATGTACTAATAAAGAGATCATACAAACTTCTTATCATAAAAATAAGAAGGAATCAGTCATCTGCTCCCTCATTCACAAACATGAAACTACTACAATTATTGCAATACGGTACAAAATGATCTAGGCATATGTGTCTAGTCTATGCATGACAAGTATGAGATATTTTCTTATTCTTTTTAGACGGATATAATTGACGTCTCTTACGACTTCCAGAAACCTTATTGGGAGGTTCCTCGGTAGGTTCTGTCTAAATCTGAGATTACTTTACGTCTCTCTGTGTAAATCTGAGATTATTTTACGCAATTGACGATGTAAATTCACTCGTGTCTTTCGGATTTGTAAATGCTCATGTACCAAAGTGTGTCCCAAGTTTTTTGTGAAATGACGCCTTTTCAAACGTGTATCGTTATTATTAGCCCGATATATTATAAGGTAAACGATATATTATAGGTCCGGAAAGAGGGAGGCTGTATCTCCAGCTACTCAAACTTTCAAACTTTATGACTGAAGTAAAAAAATCTAAGTCTTTTTAAAATCGCCTCGGGTCAATATGACCCACCGTCATTGGCACCGGGTTAAGGATCGCATTTCTACTGCATTGATTCTACTCTCGTGCTTCTTCTGCCACACCCAACTTTCACTACCATACGTTAAAGTAGGGACCAACACAGCATTGTGAATTGCCATACGTGCCTTTTTTTGACACATTTTGACTCTGACAATAGAGTTCAGGGCCCCATTTACTCTATTTCCCATTTACTCCGTATATATATATATATATATATATATATATATATATATATTAAGTTTTTATGTTACGTTTTTATTATTATAATGAAATAAAAGTTTGGAGAAATTGTCTTTAATAGAATCTAAAATGCATGTTCAGTACAGAATTACACTTTGGAGCGCTACAAAAGTTAATCATTGTCCGGACAGGATTTCTTTGTCATCTTGTTATTGACTTAGGACTGAACCAGGGTAGTGGAGATGCAGTTATTGCTTGTTGAAAATTATACTAACGAAATTGAGTTAAATTTTGCTTTGATGTTTATGTTAAACTGGAGAATAGATAAATAAACAGATACATAACTATTTATTTAACAAAATAGATGAATATAAAATAAATATATTCACTGTGCGGTTTTATTGCTAATGGCAATCTCTTACTGGAGATCAACTCAAGTATTGCTTTGTCTATATCTCAAATATTCGTCAATATTTTCATTACTTAGAGAATAAATACAAATATTTTTTTTTGATTTTATAGATAGAAAATTGATAAAAATCTGGAACCCGGCTTGCTGAACATTTTATAAGCCGCCGTAGAAGATAAGTAATTTTTAAAAAATCTGTCAAGCATCGTCTACCTCCCTTAAATGTGGTATAGTGTATGGCCTTAACACTATTCCATTACAGCCTATACAAGTACACTGATGAAATTAAGCATCTCCCACATTCTAGTGAAGACGTTATTTTAGTTGCTACGCTTAACGGACGGGTTGGCAATCACAGTTGTTTAGTATTTAGAGTTGTTATCAGGAAGATGCTGATGGTCATCTCTTGTTTCGGTTTCCTTCTATAGCCACTAACGACCACCACGGTACGAGATGACGTATTTGATAAACTTATCCTGCCACTACACGATTAATGAGAAATTATACCTATAATTTATCACTCAATTGAACAAAGGTGAATATTTTATGGTCAACGTAAAATCAAGGTTTTTCTTCTTTTTCAAAGCTCACGGCCAAAGTCAATTGCTGATGTCCATGCAGCCCGTGGATATCTGCAATTTTTTATCGATTAACAATGGCAAACAAGCACACAGTCCACCTTATGGTAAGAGAATGCTGTGGCCCATAAAAATCTTCATATATTTTTGATTTAGAATCAAAATGCATATGATTTGTAACCCCAGAGTACTAAAATTTAATAAAATTATAAGCTTATTTGTTTAATTTTCTCGTGATTGCAGCTTTTCACCTGGGACATGCTGAACAGAAGCAACTTGTTTTTGGCGAACTTGGTTAACTGGCTTCCACCAAATTGTGCTTAATTTTACCCTGTGGTAGCGGTGTTAGATTAACCACTACCACACATTGTTCAATAGATGACAGGGTGGCAAACGAACACACAGTCCACCTGATGGTAAGTGTTTACTGTGGCCCATAGATATCTACATCTATCTTCGATTACGAATCAAAATGCAGATTAGACACAAAAGAGACACCCGTGAGGACTGAGATGGAATGAATCGTTTTCAGTAAAAAGGGTCTCCGGTTCACTACACTCACCATACGAAACACAGCAGCATTAAGCTACATTTTGACGCAGGTATTCTGTGAGAGCGTGGTCATTCCCCAGTCGAACCGATCCATTCGTGCTGCAACTTTACTACCATAACTGCAGCATGGATCTACCACGTCAAAGTTTATTAAGGAGTTTCCATCAGAACTATATCCTTATTTTTCACTTCATTTTTTTCATACAAAATTTATCACCCAGACGAGAATAAAATAAAATATTCTCTAAAATCAGTACAACGACGTGAAAAGAAAATAAATAAAACTTCTTCAATATCTCCAGGTAGCGCGGCGGACACTTCCTTGACCTAAAATTCTCTCAGAAATGAGAGGAGGTCTGTGCCCAGCAGTGGGACGTACATAGGCAACTGTACTGTAACTTTAAACAATATCCACTGTTCATTGCTATGTACCTAGCTAATATTTAGGTCCTACATATGGCATATTAGAATGTTGTACAAAGAACATATTTCTGTTTTCATTGGTCATCTCAAGATTGCCCAGTATTTATTTTCAAATATGTTACATAATTGAGATAACTAACGCCCCTTTCGGAGTACAATATGTGTATCTGGCACATTTAAATGGATTACGTTGGTCGGTCTTCTGTACAATCTGCCGCAGGATATGTATGTGGTCTATGGTACTGAAGCCTTTTCGGAAACCAGCTTGTTCGGGAGGCTGGAAGTCGTCGTCGTGCGAGACGATATATACCATATATATATGGTAAGTTTGAGAACAGTATATGAGGTTGTAAAAAACAGTAAGCTAAACGAATTTTCTAATTTAATGTCCTGAAATAATGCCATATCCTTAAAGTATGCCACGACTAGGTTATAAAGGAAGTCAATTATTCAAGTGTACTTACGTATTTTTATTTCTTTGACATGCTCTGTAGGCTAAACAACTTCAAAATTTTTAACATATGGGGGAGGGTCATACATTTTTTGTGGAATTGACATAGAGTATAAAATTTTTCTCTTTAAAGTAAATTTATTTGTGTAGTCAGGTTTTTTTTTTTCAAATACGGTTTCAGCATTATTTAATATACTATATAAACAACTATATATCCAGCGTTTGTGATTTCTGAAATTTTTAAAATCTAATTCTATCTAAGTGTAAGTATGTGGTATTTATTGTACCTTAATTATTTTTTGTGAAACAATGAGTAGTTTTGTTTGAAGCTGTCTCTGAAAATGTTGTAACAATGATAAATGGAGGTTGTTGTAGGGTTCATAGAATGTAACGATTTATTTTAGACAACATATTTAAATTCACTTTTAGAAAAAGATATTCATGTTCAAAGATTGGTTATCTTGTTTATGTTTACTGGCTACTACAAATATGTATATCACATCAATCTTTTCGTTATACATTCGTAAAGTTACAAGTTTATAAACTTAATGTTATCTACTTCGACTATCAAAGCTATGGAGCTCAACCTGTTAAGTTTTATTAAGTTTTAAGGTTTTGTTATCTTTGAACTTTACTTGTTAGATCTTTGTAGTTACAAAATCTTAACGGTGTGGGGGAATTTTGAGTTAAATAGAAATGTTTTCTATACTATGTATGCAATCTCCCACAGCTTGGCAGATTTGCCATCGATACCACGCTTCACCTGCACTTTCATGATCATAAGCCTATAGCACTACAGTTTACTGCCAGGTATTGTTATTTTTACCCAATTTCAAAAGACTAGGAGGTGTAGAATTCGACTTTTTGTTTTTTTTTAAGTACACGTTATGCGATATTTTCGTCGTTTATGGTCTGATATATTATGATTATTTTTTGGTAAATAGGTTATATTTCAGGCGTCCCATAAAAGATTTTCGCCGTAAAAGACCGCGAAGAGTGGCAAATTAGTGAAAAAGTTTTCAATAGAACTATTTAGACGACATCGAAGTTATGATTTTTCACAAATTTAATCTGAACGTACTGGTAGGTCAGCAGTACGTTCAGATTAAAAATAGTATTTAATGTAAATTTTTCTATTACTATATTAAATATGCTATAGAATATTTTATATATTATATAAATAATTGAAATACTCATCTCTGGGGTTTTTCATAAGACTCTGTGTAATAATACCAATCTTGTTCAGGTAATGTAGCAATACGACAGTAATCCCCTAGATTAACTTTAGTTACTTTCCTTTCGTTTTCCTTGCGTAGTAACTTCTAAAGGCTAAGTAGCATTTATTTGTAAGCTTAAGCCGGATAAGTAGAGAAAAGTATTCTTGGAGACTGAAAGTGAGGAGCAATCAACCGTTTCCGAGAGCTTTAATTCGTCGTAAAGTAAATTGACACATCAAAGGAATGTTCTTTTTTTATAGTGTGGGGTGACAAACGAGTACACAGTCCACCTGATGGTATGTGGTTGCTGCGGCCCATAGAAATCTACATCTATCGTTGTCACCCATGAAGACTAAGATGGAATGCCTCGTTTCCAGTAAAAAATGTTTCCGGTTCTCTACACCCACCATATGAAACACAGCAGCAGTAAGCTAATATCTTACGCTGGTATTCTGTGAGAGCGTTGTCTTTCCCTGGTCGAACTGACCCATTCGTGTTACAACTATACTATTAATATAACTGCAGCATGGCACTACCACGTTCAACGTATCTTGCACTAGGACATTGCATATCTGGTTGTCCAGATTTTATAAAGCTTTTCGTAATTATGTTGTATTTGTGGCAATCTGTGGAGGAGTTATATTATATTCAGTGGAGGGATTGTTTTTTTCTTTTGCTGTAGTGAAGATGATAAATAGTTGAGATACGTATTCGAGTATCTGCTGCTGTTTCGTATGATGAGTGTAAAGAACCGGAGACCTTTTTCACTGAAAACGAGGTTTCTTGATTTAGTCTTTACTGATGAGAAAGCTTCTGCATTTTATTTTGTACATTAAAGTAGTAATAAACACAGCATTATCAATTAACATACGTGTCATTTTCGACACATTCCGACTCCTCATAATAGAATATACAGCCCCATTCACTCTATTCCCTGCATTTACACATCGTTATATACCCATATCATTATTATCATATCTACCGTCTTATCCACTTGCTCAAAGACCTATCCGTTGGGAGACACCATTGAGGTCATTGAGCATAGTGCTAAGGTCTTCCAGCGATTCTGCCATAAGGACTATATCGTCGGCAAATCGAAGGTGAGTGATGTCCTCGCCATTGATGTTTATACCGTATCCTTTCCAGTCCAGTAGCTTGAAAACGTCTTCCAACGCAGCGGTGAAGAGTTTCGGGGATATAACGTCACCCTGTCTCACACCTCTCTGCAGTTGGATAGGTTTCGAACTCTGGTTCTGTACTCGGATAGCCATCGTAGCCCTACTGTACAAACACTTCACTGTATCTGTTATCGACATTTAATGTAAGTTTAGATTCTTTTAGCTATTTAGTTATTAAATCGAACCCATTTTGTGCGAAGTTATATACCTCTGACCATGTATCTGCCTGGAAAATAAGAGCCGTGTCATCTGCAAAGGCAATAATCCTCCCATTGTGAATTATTTTCCCATTTTATCCCATTTTAGAATACATAGTGTATTAATATATGTAAGAAATAGTGTCGGACCAAGCACACTACCCTGTGGTACACCATATGATATGGGAAGGTGATATGTTTGTGAATGCAATGAAACGACCGCTGTCTTGAAACACTCGTTTATTACTGGTTGGATGACCGTACTACACACGTATATATCATTCCTCCCCACTTAATTTTGGAACCTGGTAACAAGGTTTCATAATTAAATACAGTAATTTTTTTTTTTTTTTTTTTTTTTTTTTTTTTTTTTTTTTTTTTTTTTTTACATAAACTTAACAACTAATAATAACTATTAACAATAATTAGCAAACTTAATCTCTGCGTAACTATAATTAACAATCGCTACTTAAAAATACTTTTTATAATCCACCCTTGGTCTTGTACGTTTCGGGCGTGTGGCCAAAAGTGGCAATGTTGGCGGTACATGGGAATCGCCAATTGTGGACGGCACAGCCTCCGTTTCTTCCATAGGCCTTTCTACGGAGGCAATGTTGTCCTTTTCATACTCCCTAGTCTCACAGTCACTTACTTCTTCTGCCTCACCGTGGTCAGATGAACCAAGATTCGGCGCTCCAGTATTCGAGGGCGATTGCAGCTCACCCGTCTGCATATTCGTAGCCTGTTCCATACTTTGCTCCGTATTACTTATACCCGGAAACATAGGCTGTGTCGTGAAGCGACAATAAAAAAACTAAGAACCTAACTTAACTAGAACGAAAACAACCAAAATAAAATAAATTATTTAAAAATTTGAAGTTTTACAGTATCTTTTATAAAAAAAAAGGTATGAAGGTGATGATGTGTTGTAATGAAGATGGTGATTTACAATATTATTAAAAAAAAAAATAACAAAAGATACTGCAACGAAGTATGCACAGGCTATGCCTATGATAGGTGCACAGCTCCTGCTCTAGGAACACGTAGAATCTGGAGAAAACACACGCAGCGTCTGGAGAAGGTACACGCAGCGCTTGGAGTAGACCCACACAGCGTCTTGAGCCGGTACGCAGCGTCGGGAGTAGGTCCACGAAACGTCTGGAGTAGGCACGCAGCGTTTAAAGTAGGTACACGCGGCGCTTGGAGTAGGCAAACACAACTTCCGGAGTAGACCCACACAGCGTCCAGAATAAACACGCAGCGTCTGAAGTAGGTCCACGCAACGTCAGGAGAAGGCACGCAGCGTTTGAAGTAAGTAAACACAGCGCACTAGTAGGCGGAGGCGTAGGCGTGGCTAGGCGACGACTTAAAGAGCGGGCAGAGGCTTGCAGGATCCCGAGGCAGTGCAGAAAAGGCCTTTAGGAGATGCTTCAAGTATCAAAGCTCAAGTCAGACTCCCCATTCGCCGATTCAGTTCGGCTTATTTTTGCTTTTTGACGGATCTCACATAAGAACGTAATATTATTCTCATTAAATTTGAAATTATTTAAATTAAAAGCAAATTCTTGTAAATGGCCAAGAAGAAAGGAGTATTTTGAAGTAAAAACATCAGGCCGGTAACGATATTTGAATAAAAATTGCCATGACAACCTGATAAACAACGATGTCAAAACATGTCAAATTTTGGTTTTAGGCTCGTAATACAGAAACGGCAAGATTTAAGTGAAAAATGAGATATTATTTATATAGGAAAAAAAAGTAGCGCAACAGCGCGCACGAAACCCGAAATTACAGAGTTATGGAGAACTAAATAAAAGACCGAAAAAGGTAGACTCCATTGACACCGATTTAAAAAGTGCTGATAGCATGAAAAATACGAAGTGAAAATGATTTGTTATTGTGTTCTTATGAATTAAAAATATTACAGGATCCTATGGAAATAAAGGTGATGCAAAATATCAAGTTTTGAGGCGAATGCAGAACATCAAAAACAGAATTTAAAATAGTGTAAAATGATATGTAAGTATGTATAAGCATAACACTACATTTTCCCCCCCGACCCCGGAAAATTTTTGACTCAGCAAAAATTTTGACATGTACACCATAAAATAAACCATGAAAACACAGCTTTGCAGTAACAGACATCACCAGGCAAAATCAGATATACTATCTCTTACATTCATCATCTGCATTCAGGTAAGGGTGGAGTTCACATTCAATGACTACCACTCTAAAAGTGTGTTTTCGAAAGGACAATCAGGCTTATTTAAGGAGTTGTCATCCGCTCCTGCGTGGAAAAAAAAACATTTTGAAAGGACATCCAGGCTTATTTAAGGAGTTGTCATCCGCTCCTGAGTGAAGATAAAGATAAAGAAATTAATCTTAAGCAAGCTTTAGTCGCTATGACTTAAGTAAAGATTAAGAATGGCCAGAGCGGTAGGGCTCAAAACCAGAGATCAGCAACATCACTAACGAGATGTGTCTGAAACAAAAAGTGAAGATTAACCAACGAAAATTCGAAGTCCTAAAGCAAGATGTGTTGAAGAACACTGGATCACCAAACAAAAAAAAAATAAAAATAATAAGGTGAGAATGATGGTGATATTTATACATATATACAGTTAATAAAAGTTAAAAAAAAAATTATGATTTTACATCTTTGATGTGCCACTTGCCTCTAACTCCATTAGGGTCTTCAAGCACATAGATTAGTGGTGACAGTTTAGCTATCACTTTGCACTTGATGAACTTAGGGGCAAGTTTAGCATTAAAGTAAGCGCCGGCATTGCTTAAAACATGGTTTTTACGCCAAACAGTGTCTCCCACATTAAATTCTTTAAAAGACCGGCGAAGATCATAGCGAGCGCTATTTTTAGCGTGAGCTATGTGCAGTTTAGTTTGAACTTTGTGAAAAATAGATGAGAGGAGACCAGCATTAGACGCGTAAATATCACGAGGCATAAATATCAATTCCTCGAGGTTCTGAGTTGGAGTATAGAAGGAACCACAAGGTATTGTTTCCCTACCAAAGACTAAAAAGTTTGGAGTAAAGCCAGTAGCCACATTTGTAGCGCTGTTCATTGCGTACTGAATCTTAGCAAGATGGTTGTCCCAGGATCTATGATCGTCTCTTACTAGAGATGCTAGAGCTGTAATAATTGTACTATTAAACTTCTCCGTAGGATTAACCTGAGGACAATATAAAGCTGTGTGAAAAATACAAGGAACGTTATAAGAATTTAAGAATGATTGGAATTCTCGCGACTGAAATTGAACCGCGTTGTCCATTATAATAGTTTGGGGAATGCCATGAACTAGGAAAACTGAATTTTCCAAAAGATTAATAATATTAGCTGAAGTAGCACGTTTAAGGGGAAAAATCATAGTATATTTAGTAAAATTGCAGTTAATTACTAGAATATACTGATTTCGCCTACGAGTCATAGGTAATGGACCCATAAGATCTAAGGATATAGTTTGAAAAGGTCTGGAGCAAAGTTTGGGTTTACCCATAAGACCATAGGGAGAATGATTAGGGTGTTTGTAGGTTAAGCAGGTTTCACAAGACGAGATTAATTTGGCAATGTCCTTAAACATACCAGGCCAATAGTATTTTAAAGATATTTTCTTGAATGTCTTGAAGATACCAAGATGGAGTTCTGAAGGGGAACCATGGTTAACTTCAATAAGTGTATGCCTATCTCGAGGTAGTGGAACTTCTTTCCAAATAAAGTCATCGTTTAGACGATCGGGAGAATGGATGCAGCGGTAAAGTTTGTTATCCCTGATAGTGTAGTTGGGATATGCGTCTGGGTTGTTGGAGCATCCGAGAAAAATCTTGTTGTAGTGCTCAAGTTCACGATCAGGTGGTTCTTCAATCGTAATAGGATGTACGCCTTGAGATGAAATTTCTCGTGTATCAGGACGTTCTTGATTCTTATGTCTTGATAATAAATCTGGAACAACGTTATCCTTTCCTTTTTTATGTTTCAGGACAAAGTTAAAGCATGATAAGCGTAAAGTCCAGCGAGCAAGTCTTCCTGAAGGATTCGATAAGTTCTGAAACCATTTAAGTGCAGCATGGTCAGTATATATTGTAAATTCTTTACCATTGTCTAGATAACATCGCCAATGTTCTAACGCAGTTATTACAGCCAATGTTTCTCTTTCAGTAGTTGAGTAATTCTGTTGATTTTTGTTTAGTGCTTTACTCATGTAAGCAATCACGACTTCTTTGTCATCTTGATGTTGAGTAAGCATTGCTCCTATGCCATAATTTGATGCATCACAATGTACAGAGAAGGGTAGCTCGAAGTTAGGGCAAGCAAGAACAGGAGCAGTTACCAAAGCTTCTTTAAGTTTCTGGAAAGCAGCTGCAGCTTGTGAATTCCATAAAAATTTAGGAGCGTTCTTCCCGGAACAGGTTAGTTGGTTGAGTGGAGAGGCAATGGTGCTAAAGTTTGGAATGAATCTTCTGAACCAGCTGCAGGTGCCTATGAATCTACGTACTTCTTTTCTGCAAGTAGGTACAGGATATTCTAAAATAGCTTTTATTTTATCTGGATCAGCACGTAGACCATACTCGTCCACTAGAAAACCAAGGTATTTCAGTTCTTTCTTGAAGAATTGACTCTTCTCAAAGTTAATAGTCAGATTAGCATATGAAAGTTTTTCATGAACTTTCATGAGAAGCGATATGTGTTCATCAAAAGTCTCGCTAATAATAACGATGTCATCCAGATAGCAAAATACCTTGTTCTCAAATTCAGGAGTAAAAAGCATATCCATTAATCTTTGTAGAGTTGCAGGTGAGTTAGAGAGACCAAAAGGCATTACCTTGAATCTAAACATACCTCTTCCAGGTACATAAAATGCAGTTTTATCTTTATCAGCAGGATTCAAGGGAATCTCCCAAAATGCTTTCGCAATGTCGATGCTTGATAAGTATTTGGCATTCTTCAGGTTGTCCAAAATTTCGCTTATTAATGGCAGACTATAAGCATCACGACGTGTAACTGAGTTAAGCTTCCTGCTGTCTACGCAGAAACGCCATTCACCATTCTTCTTCGGAGTGATGAGAACTGGAGATAACCAAGGACTTTCGCATTGTTCAATGACGTTCCATCCCAGCATCTTATCAACTTCATTAATTAACGCCTTTTGTTTTTCAGGAGACAGTCTGTAACATCTTTGTTTGATTGGAAGAGAATCACCAGTATCAATCTTGTGGGTGATTAAGTGTGTGCTCCCCAGGATACCTTTTTCTTCAAAAGAAATTGTCTTGAAGCGTTGGATGATGTCGTTAGCGATGTCCTTTTGGTTAGGAGTTAAATGCTCATAAGGTAAAACTTTAATATCTTTAGTTTCGATAGCAGAGCATTTAGATTCTGTAAAGTTAAGAGAAGATAAAACACTAGGTAACAGATTAAATTTTCTCCAAAAGTCAATACCTAGTATTAGCGAAGGAAATATTTCCGGAAAAACATAAGCTTTAATCAAATGGGTTTGATTATTGAAATGAACAGGTAAGTCAAAATAACCCAAGGAATTAACTTTTTGATTATTAGCAGTAGAGACAGTAATAAGATCTGACTTGAAAAGTTTACAGCCCAGTTTAAGAATTTCCAAATGAGAATTATTACCCAGAATAGTTACTGAGCTGCCAGAATCTAGTAAACCAGATAAAGTTAAGTCATAAATTTTGACATTAACGAATGGACGATTAAGATCTTGTTCTTTGGAGTAGAGTGTAGAAGAGATTTTGTAACAAGAAAAGAAGTTTTGAATTGTTTTAATCCAACTAGCCCAATCGTCATTATCAAAGTTTAAGTTACTTTTCAAGTCAGCAGTTAGTTTTTTGAACTAGTATGTGGTTTGGGAGAACAAGTAGGGCAATCTGCAGTTTTAAAACCTTTAAGACCACATTTGAAACAAATCACGAATCGTGGTTGAGTACAAGTGTTCAAAGTATGACCTTGTTTACGACAGCGAACACAAAAAGAGCTTTCTTGAGGAGCTTTAGTTTGAGAGAGACTATTAACTTGTCTAGAAGGGTATTTGTAGGATGAAGTGAATTTATTCATAAAGGGAGGAGAAGGTTGTGAGTTATTAGAATTTGAAGAGCCAACTGAACTTGAAGTGGAATGCTTGTAGTTGAATTCAGAAATAAGAGGACTTTGTTGTACATTTGGTTCTTTAAATTGTTTGTCTCTGTCAAGGAACTTTTCATAGTTTTGGCAAGTAGCCAGAAGAGAGTCGATAGAGTCAATGTCTTTTAGAGCTACGAAGACTGAATAACATGGGCGAATATTCCTCAAAATAATCTCCAATTGTTCTGTTTCAGAGAGTTTCTTCGAAAGACGAGAGAACATTCCAGACATGATGGAAATATAGATGACGATAGGTTCATCACGGCCTTGAGTTCGGTTCCTAATCGCTTCTAGAAGTTTATAATCATAATCAAAACCACCAAAGTCTTTGATTAATAAAGAGGAAAGTTCGTTCCAAGTTAAGTTTGGATTCTGATTATATTTAAATCTGAACCAATGAAGAGCATTGTCGGTGAAAATTTCAAACGCTTGAGAAATCAACAAGTCTTTGGGTAAGCCACGAGCTAAGCAGTATTCTTCAAGTTTTTGAAGAAAGGATCTTGGACAGCTTTTACCATTGAAGGTGTGTCTTTTCAGATCTTTGAAGACGTTAGTTGGAGAAAAAGATTGAGGTAGTGGTGAAGGATACGGGGTATGGATCTTAACAGATGTTTGAGAAACAAGAGGAGGTTCCATGACAGTCGGGTCTACAGGAGGGTCAAGTGATGGAGAGTCATTTTCAGTTGGAGGTGGAGTCAAGGATTCGAATTGTTTAGTAATAGCGTCAAATTTCATCTTCAAAGTATCGAAAATAGTTTTAAAGTCTGGATATAAGTCAGTATCTATTCGCTCCAATCTGTAAAAAACATGATTAATAAAAGTTTCTATTAATCGTAAGTATTTGGTTTCACCTTGTAAAAATTTTTCAATTTTACAGTCCAGGTAAGTCAAAGTAGAACCAATTTGAGACAAGTCATCCTCGATCGGAATTGGAGAAGTCAGAATATCTTCAGGGTGAGAATTCTCAACTAAACGCAAAACCTGTTTTTTTAGAAGCAAAACAGTATTAGCTGGTTCCTCACATCTAATCTTCACTTCGTATTCGAGTTCGGCCTTGTTAAGGAATTCGTACTTAATAACCCGTTTCATTGTTATAATTAAGTGTTAAGTTTAAGAAATAAAAATTTAATAAAAAATTGTACCTCTAGAATAAAAATATTAAAGTGATGAATGTAAGTGAAGTGTTATATGTAGGTCTAAATATAATCCAGATAAGTTGAAAAACTAGATGAAGTTTTGTTTTAGAATTTGGAAGATATGATAAGGATGAGTAAATAAAGAGTTAAGAACGAAAGAGAAAGCAATTCAATCAAAAGGAAATGAATAAGGCGTAGCTAAGGTGAAGAAAAGAAGAACTTTTACGTCGGGCGCCAAATGTCGTGAAGCGACAATAAAAAAACTAAGAACCTAACTTAACTAGAACGAAAACAACCAAAATAAAATAAATTATTTAAAAATTTGAAGTTTTACAGTATCTTTTATAAAAAAAAAGGTATGAAGGTGATGATGGGTTGTAATGAAGATGGTGATTTACAATATTATTAAAAAAAAAATAACAAAAGATACTGCAACGAAGTATGCACAGGCTATGCCTATGATAGGTGCACAGCTCCTGCTCTAGGAACACGTAGAATCTGGAGAAAACACACGCAGCGTCTGGAGAAGGTACACGCAGCGCTTGGAGTAGACCCACACAGCGTCTTGAGCCGGTACGCAGCGTCGGGAGTAGGTCCACGAAACGTCTGGAGTAGGCACGCAGCGTTTAAAGTAGGTACACGCGGCGCTTGGAGTAGGCAAACACAACTTCCGGAGTAGACCCACACAGCGTCCAGAATAAACACGCAGCGTCTGAAGTAGGTCCACGCAACGTCAGGAGAAGGCACGCAGCGTTTGAAGTAAGTAAACACAGCGCACTAGTAGGCGGAGGCGTAGGCGTGGCTAGGCGACGACTTAAAGAGCGGGCAGAGGCTTGCAGGATCCCGAGGCAGTGCAGAAAAGGCCTTTAGGAGATGCTTCAAGTATCAAAGCTCAAGTCAGACTCCCCATTCGCCGATTCAGTTCGGCTTATTTTTGCTTTTTGACGGATCTCACATAAGAACGTAATATTATTCTCATTAAATTTGAAATTATTTAAATTAAAAGCAAATTCTTGTAAATGGCCAAGAAGAAAGGAGTATTTTGAAGTAAAAACATCAGGCCGGTAACGATATTTGAATAAAAATTGCCATGACAACCTGATAAACAACGATGTCAAAACATGTCAAATTTTGGTTTTAGGCTCGTAATACAGAAACGGCAAGATTTAAGTGAAAAATGAGATATTATTTATATAGGAAAAAAAAGTAGCGCAACAGCGCGCACGAAACCCGAAATTACAGAGTTATGGAGAACTAAATAAAAGACCGAAAAAGGTAGACTCCATTGACACCGATTTAAAAAGTGCTGATAGCATGAAAAATACGAAGTGAAAATGATTTGTTATTGTGTTCTTATGAATTAAAAATATTACAGGATCCTATGGAAATAAAGGTGATGCAAAATATCAAGTTTTGAGGCGAATGCAGAACATCAAAAACAGAATTTAAAATAGTGTAAAATGATATGTAAGTATGTATAAGCATAACACTACAGCTGTTGCGCGGGAGGGTGTGCATTTACAGTAGCCGGCGACGTGGAGGGGCAACGAGTCTCCTTAGCAGCGACAATATCGTCGCGACTACTGTCTGAACCCGTATATCTAATAATTTGATCCACATGTCTAATACACCAAACCTCCATGTCCCTAATATGAATTCTATACATTTTATTTCCTATTTTTTCCTTTATTCTACCTAACTGCCAAGATTCTTTTCGTGCACTGTACCATCGGGTCCAAACGATATCGCCGATTTCAAAAGATCTTTTCCCGGCTGCCGTAAGTGAATTAGAATTATGATTTTTTAAGGGTAAAATCAAATCGAGACGCGACCGCAAATTTCTGCCGAACATTAACTTTGCCGGCGTTTCACCCGTGGTACAATTCACGGTATTTCTATAGTTAAATAGGTACCCTAATAACATGTCGTGAACTTTGTGCAAGGGTAAATTGTCAATTAATATACATTTTAACATTTTTTTACATGTTCTTACTGAATTCTCAGCTTGACCGTTACTTGGCGGATGGTAAATGGGTGACGTCATGTATTTTATGCCATTCGATGAACAAAATGTCTGAAACTCGAGTGAATTAATTTTTACATCGTTGTCGGACACTAAAACATTTGGTATTCCAAAATTAGAGAAAACGCCTTTCAATTTTGTTATTAAAGCATTAGATGAGGTTCCGTTATGCATGTATAGACATTCTATCCATTTACTGTAGGAGTCGACGATTACCAGATATACCCTCTGCCCTACAGTCATGTAATCAATGTGCACCCGTTGCCATGGCGCGGTGGAGGGAGGCCAGGGCGCGTGGGGGTTGCGCGGCAGGGCGGCCCGCACGCTTGCGTACGTCGCACATGATCCGATCCAGCGTTCGATGTCCCGGTCAATACCGGGCCACCACATTCTACTTCTAGCGTTACATTTAGTTTTGGTTATTCCTAAATGAAAATCATGAAGCTCGCGTAACATTCTATCTCTCAACCCGAGTGGTATAACAATCCTATGTCCCCTAAAAAGACAACCATTCTCATATTGTAAATCGGACTTGCAGTGAAAATAAGGTAAAATAGATTTACATTTTAATTTACGCGGCCACCCGTGTTGCATGTACCTAAGCACGGTTTTAATCGTCCTATCTCGCTCCGTCGTCTGAGCAACGTCGCGGGCCGAAGTGGCCGGCGATGACGCATCGAGAAACCTAACTGCATAATGAGTGTCTATATCGTTTGTATCTATATCGTTCGACGACTCGTTGACGCATTTTACAGGAGCGCGTGAGAAGTAATCGGCCACAATATTATTTCCGCTAGAGACATATTGTACGACATAGTTATAAGCGGACAATATAACTGAGTATCGCTGCAGTCTTAGCGCAGTAGTAACAGGAATACCTGTTTTAGGATTAAAAATTGATACCAATGGTCTGTGGTCGGTTTTCAGGATAAAAGGATCTTCGCGACCGTACAAATATTGATGAAAGCGTCGGACCCCGAAGATAATGGCCGTCGCTTCCTTCTGTATCTGGCTATAGTTTCTTTCACTGCTCGTAAGTGAGCGAGATGCATACGCTAGCGGGCGTTCGATGCCGTCCTCCGCCCGTTGTGAGAGTACGGCGCCGAGACCGGTCGGGCCGGCGTCCACCGCCAGCACTAGCTGCGCCGCTGGCTCGAAATGAGCCAACACGCGTTCTGACGCCAGTTCGCGCCGTATCGCTGCGACGCTTTGTCGCTGCCGTTTTCCCCATTCCCATTTTGCCTCTTTACGTAATAGCTCATGTAGAGGACTCAGTACAGAAGAGGCGTTTGGAATAAAATTTCTATAGTAGTTGACTACTCCTAGAAATCTTTTAACTTCGGTGACGTTATTTGGTTCCGGTGCACTAAGAATGGCTTGTACTTTATCCGGACAAGTCCTTAATCCCGTTTTACTAATCACGTAACCCAAATACCTGACGCTTTCTCTGAAAAATTGACATTTGTCTTTTTGTAAACGTAGGCCTGCCTTACATAGTCTATCTAGGACTTTACTTAGCCGCTGCATGTGGGAATTTCTATCGGGGCCCGTGACACAAATGTCATCAAGCCATATGCTTACCCCGTCTATTCCTGATAAAAGTGTCTCCATGCTCCTTTGAAAAATGGCTGGACCACTAGAAAGGCCGTACACTAACCTAGTGTATTTAAAAAGTCCTTTATGCGTATTAATTGCCGTGAGCTCCTGAGACGCGTCATCCAGGACGAACTGGTTGTAAGCGTTTTTTAAATCAATTTTACTATAGTGCTCACCCCCTCCAATTTTGGCAAAAACCTCTTCAATTCGAGGCAGGGGATATTTTTCTATTAAGAGATCCTTATTTAATGTAATAGAAAAATCACCTGCGATTTTAACTTGGCCATTATCTTTTAAAACTGGCACAATGGGGGTGGCGTATTGAGAATAATTAATAGGAACAAGGATACCCAAGTGCACTAATCGGTTTAGCTCTTGTTCGACTTTATCTCTGAGGGCAAAGGGTACAGTACGCGGCTTAAAAAACTTAGGCACAGCATTCGCCTTCAACTGCAAACTGACTTTAAAGTTATTAAATGCGCCCAACTCGTCACGCCACAACGCCGAATATTTATTTAATAACTCATGCAATTCGGAATCATTTCTTATGTAATTTAATTTGGTAGTAATCACAAAATTAAAGGCGCTCATGAAATCCCTACCTAGTATAGGCGGTCCCCCATTTTTGACAACAAAATATTTAATCAATTTTGTACTGTTATTGTAACTGGTTTCTACAGTAATATAACCTAATGGATCAATCTTGTGTCCGTTATATAAGCACATTTTTACAGAACTACTACGTAATGAATATTTTAAGAATTTTTCCTTATATGTATTATAAGAAATCACACTTTTACTTGATCCTGAATCAAGCTCCATTGTCATACACTGATTACCTATTATTACATCAATTAAAATGGGCTTATCAGTCACATACCTCAAATTAAAATTGTGGCACTCCTCACAAGACGTGTCCTTGACCTGCTCTGGTTCGCTTACCGACTCGATATGGTACATCCGCGATCTATTGACACTATCGCACACTTTCTTTAAATGACCTTTTTCACCGCACTTTTGACATCTGTAACTTTTATAACGGCACTTATCACTTGGGTGGTTCTTCAAGCCACAGACCGAACAACGAGAAAAATCTCTCGGCTGGTCGCGACCTGCTGATGTCCTGCCAGCATTAGGACGCCGTATAACCGCGCCGCTGTCTCCTTGACCTTGAAATCTCGCTCGGTATACCGGTTCCTCCTTAATTGGAGCATGTTCGCTGGTGCACAACATAACCTTCGCCTGCCTGGCATACGCCGCCTGCTCGGCTAGCTCCATAGCTACTGACAGTGTCAATGTGGACGGATCTTGTTCGAACAACTTATCTTGTTCCGGGCCAGGGCCCAGGCCGAGGACGAAACGATCTCTTAAATTCGTTTCCAAGGCAGTGCCGAAGTCACAATTGCTTGCGAGACCTCTCAATCGCGCTGCCCAGTCTCCCAATGATTCGCCTGGATTTCTGGTTGCCCCAAAAAATTTTTCTTTATCCACAAATGAGCATTTTTTTGGCTTGAAATGACCGTCGAGTAATTCAACGAGATTCGAGTAACTTAGAGATTCTAAGTCTTGCGGGTACGCTAAGTTTCGTACCAAGCGATACGTTTCATCCGTAAGATGGGTGAGAAGAATTCCACTTTTGTTCACTTCTTCGACGCGATTTATCTTCGCAAACTGAGTTAGTCTGCTTTTGAAAATTGACCATTCACTTGACTTATGGTCAAAAATAGGCAGATTTCCCAGATAAGCCATTTTTTTTTATTTGTGGGTACTCCTTCTTCGTCGCCAATGATATGTTTGTGAATGCAATGAAACGACCGCTGTCTTGAAACACTCGTTTATTACTGGTTGGATGACCGTACTACACACGTATATATCAGAAGGTCATATATTTTTCAATCTATTTTTAACCTTCTTATTCACAATTTCATCTTGTAACCTGTCTATTTTTATACACTGTAACGTAATTGTAACAGATATCCGGAGCCACTAACCGTTGAATACATCAATAATTCGATATTAGACCTAGTAATGACCCGGCCTTACGATGGACCCCCGGTACCTACCAATGTGCTCCTCATTCTTTCATCCAAAATGATGAAATCTATCATACTTCTATCATCACTTCTTTTCCATGTGTACATGTAAATCTTCCTATGATAAAATAAAGTGTTTGTCATAGTAAGATTATTTTCCATACATACATTTAGAAGGCATTCACCATTCTCATTTATAATTTTATCACCAAACGTTCCCATTATCCTTTCATAACCAGACCTCTATATCCCAACCCTTCTATTAAAGTCTCCTAACATAATATTTCCTTTTTCATTACATTTCATCAACACCATCCTTACCATTTCCCAAATCTGCTTTTGGATATAAGTAGGCCAGACATATCTGGGGCGTACACCCCTAGCACAAACAGCTTCTTAAAATCCACTTTTATTCTTTTCCTTTTTGTTTCGTCTCATTTACACATAATACATCTATCATTCAACATTTCGCATAATTCATCCATCTTATCATTCATTGACCCAGTTACGTTCAGCGTAGTCAGACGGGCTTCCGCAATCCACTTTTTGCCCCTCCGGGAGATAAAAAGTGACGTGTGGCAAACCTCGCCGCCGGTTATACTCCTGGAGATTATTTACACCCTGCTCCAATAAAAGGGCGCAGGAACTTGGGGCCATTTCTTTTATTTTATGCCTCATGATGCGAGAATTTAATTATGGAGGTGGTAGATTTTACGCCGCTACCATACGGGAAGAAGAAGATTCTATTATTTCGGCTTTGTCACTCGTTTAGCACCACCTGGAGACACTGTGGGATTATACTTCGACCAACTAGGGTTAGGTGGTCGAAGCCTACGCACGCGAGTGGCTTATCTCCATCGCAATCTATAAAAAGCAATAATTAAAAACAATCATCGTTTTATACTGATTGAAACGTCAATATTACAAAAACTACTTTCGATACTCCTTTTGCAGCTATGTGAAATCGTAAAAACTTTAAATAACAGTACAGCTCTTGCTACGGTACGGATGCTATAAACTATATGGCAGTGAACGCAGCGTAGGTGCATTTAGTAACAGATATTTTAAAGCTTTGAGATCTATGTTCTTTTTGTAACGTATGCTTACAAATACAATCTAGCGACATAGAAAATCTTTGTCCCGAATTATAAAATTGTTGTAACTAAATAAATATACCGTGTAGTGGCGGTGTAAGAATATCCACCACCCCATGTCATCTTGTGGGTGTCTTAAGATCCGACAGAGGAAAACAAATCAGGTGATTGGATAGGAGGCACCAGCATCTTCCTAATAACGACTTAAACAAAAAAAAACTGTGATTGCCAACTATGCAACATACAATTATAAAAACAACTATGGCAAATATACTCCTACGACGTAATCAATAGGTTAGGTCTAAGGACCGCGGATTTGATTCCCGCACAGAACAAGTGTTTGTATTTCCTATGAGTTATTTTCCAAGCCTGTATGTGTATCCTTGTACAATATATGAACGTAAACCACGTCCATGATTTAGTAGAAAATCCTACAGTATGATCAGAAAACGAATTTAAAGGCATTTCATTTAGTTTTGCGGTCGCGTAAATATAAAAATCATTAAATACGTTTCATCATAATATGGAACATCCATGAAAATACAGTACTTAAACTCGATTATCGCTTACATAAGTTAGGATTTAACTTCCTTTTAACCTCTCTTATTCTATTGTCATTGAGTGGAGGGAGAAACGGATAGCCAACTCAAGTATTTCTTAAATTGACATCGATTTCATTAGTAAGGCTACGAATACATACTTATGTTTCTTTTTTAATAATTTCAGTATTTTCTCTCTCTCCCCCGTCGTACATCGTGACATGCGTGTTGCCAGTAATGACTTAGTAAACTGCGACTTGGTCCTTCACTGCTGGCCATACGGGGACGCTTAAGGTCGCTCAGCGAGCTATGGAGAGGGCTACGTTCGGAGTTTTTCTGCGTGATAAACTTAAAAATGAAGATATTCACAGTAGAACCAGAGTGACCGACATAGCCCGGACGGATTAGTAAGCTGAAGTGCCAATGGGTCAGCCATATAGCACGAAGAACCGACAACCGATGGGGAAAAATGGCAGCCTCATGCCGGTATGTGAAGTGTAGGACGAACCTTAACTAGAGGAGTGACAATCTGGTAAGACATGCAGGAAGTCGAAGGATGCAGGTAGCTCAGGACCGTGCTTTGTGGCATTCCTTGCGAGAAGCCTCTGTTCAGCAGTGGACTTGTGAAGGACTGTCATGATGATGATCCACAACGTGGGCATATTTGAGGTTTACCACTGTGATATTTAATACACTATTGTCTTTAAGGAAAGAGCCAACGCTATTTTAAAGTCTGGGAACGCACTTCTCATTAACCCTTCCAAAATAACGAGAGAAGACCTGGAGACAGCAGTGAGAGACTTCAATTCTACTTTTTTCTTTTAAGCAAGGCATTATAGATTCGAAAGTAGGCACTATAGAAACGCAAAAATACATAAGCACTCATTGTGTTTCATGTTTGTATTGCGATTTTTTTTATAGAAGAGGGGCAGACGAGCATGTGGCTCACCTGATGTTAAGTGACTACCGTCGCCCATGATTAACCGCAACACCAGGGGAATTGCAGGTGCGTTGCCGAAAAAAAAAGTTAAGTAAGTTAAATTACGTTAAGTTTTAATTAACAGTTTTATTTTAGTCTTAATACAGTAATTGTTAATTCAAATTTCAAATGATTTATCACATTCTCGGCGGTGAAACAAAAGAACGTTATGATAATATATGCACGAGTGCATGTCTGATAAATAAAAGTATTGTAAATATTAAAGCACCGAAGTGGATAAATTACTCTGTGGTCTGTGGTCAGCGGTGAGAGGCATAATCTTCATTATTTTACCCAAAATATTATAGATTCGACAAAAGGCATCATATAGATACTGCGATCGACACGACAGTATCAATTCATGTCAATCATAACAAATTCACGTCTGAAATCCGAGAATTTATATTTCGCGGTAAAGTTGGCTATCGTTGGAATTCCATTTAGAACAAAGGATTTGCAGGGCATTATATATAGCTATGCTGTGAAGAGAAGCAACTAACCAACATTATCATCCCGTGTCGTAAGAGTGACATGGAAATTGAAAATGTAGGTGGGTACCAGGATCTTCCTGATCGCAACTTACTAATAATAATAAACTGAAAATATTCTCCCTTTTCTATAGGAGAGGGGGCAAACGAGCACATACAAGGCAATTGATCCCTACAAGGCTTTTTTTAATGAGGGGACTTATTTTGAGCTCTAATAAATGAATGAAATTCGCAAAGCTTTATGGATAAGTAAATCTTTTTTGTTTAATAATATTAACATTATAATATTAACATTTTCATCAACTAGGTAAGTTTACTGCTGTTCGTGGAACTCTCCCGTTGTAAAGGGGATTTGCATTTATCCTTTTCCTTGGCAGGCGGCTTGACGATAGCAGAATCAGACCTCTTGCATCTCTGATAGTTTTTAGTTAGACCCATTATTCATGTCAAACTTGAATGGGACCACCATTTTCTACCGTTCACCGTTCTTACCGTTCAAAAAAGCAAAAATATGTAAAAGAAAGAATAAATGGGGATTAATTAAATAAAATAAAAGTTAATTACAGTTGTGAGAATAAATTAGCTGAGAACCGTGTGAAATTTAATCAGTGTCTCTTACCTAGTGTAGAGAGCGCCTCAACAATTGCGTGCAGTATCACTGCCGCCATTAAAATTAATGCCACTAATCCTAACACAACTTACATACTGTAAGTGTTTCATGGTGTCGTTGTGTTGAGAATTTTGGTTGGGTTTTATGATGTTGGCATTAGCTGTTTTGGCGTAGGTAAGCGACATCGTTTTTATTATTTCAGTAAAAAAGTTTAATTCATCCACTTATCGTCAATTGAAGTGTGTATCAAGATTTTGGAAAAGGAATTTGTAAATACCTTTTGAAGCATTGTTTTGAAGTTCACCGCTTAAAAATAATTTGACTTGAGGGTCATTAAATGTGACTAATAGCTCCCGACAAGAAATGCTCTGTTGATATTTTGCTTTAACGCCTGGAAATCATAAATTATGAGCAAACAGCCAAAAGCAGTCAATACCTGCTTTACCCGTTGGCACAGTGCCAAAATCCTGATACATTACCATGATATTTCATCGTATGGCTTTTAGGTGCTAATTGTCAACAAAATTAGATGCAGTTACAGTTCGTTTCTTTATTTATATAACATAACAATATTATTATAATAAGGGTGTTAAATTAATAACAGTGCTACCAATGAGGAAAGGGAACAAAAAAAAGATACAGGGTAGAGCTATAAACCTGCATCTGTTCGAGCAGCATAAAGTATGGTGGAGGTGCAGGTCCCTCGAGTCTATCCCTTGACTACCCATTAATTCATTACAGCCTATAAAAGTCCTTTACTGAACATTTACCATCACTGTAGGTCACCTCAAGACGGAACATTTCCATAGTTACGCTTAGCAAGCACGTTGGTAGTTTTTTTTATTACTTTCAGGAAGTTCTCACTGCCCAGTTCCTGTTTCATTTTCCCTTTGTCGCCTCTTAGGATGGAACTACGTGGGTGTTGGCGACGCGCCTATAAGAATATTTCAATTTATTAGTTAACCGATTACGAATAGCTTCTAAAAAGCAAATTATCGAGCAATAATATTCTAATAAGAAAATGCTTAGTTGAATCTTAAAGAAATATCGAATTAATGATATGAAGGTCTTGGGTTTGACTCCCAGGCCGGAATAGTTCATCGTTTTCCTAGTAATATTTCTTAATAAATTCATATAGGGAATTTTTAAGATATAAATTATGTTACCGGATTTGTTCCCCGGTTGAAATCATCTTTCCAATAATGTTAATTAAAAGAAATATTAAAATAAAATTAGAGACCAGGATTTGTTCCCCGGTCGAAATGATCGCTGTGCATAAGTAGAATTAATGGAAATTTATTGCATTGTCTTTTATGAGTTTGATATGTTTTGTATGAAAACAAATGCCTATTTTCTATGATTGATTTATGAAAACATTCACTTATATTGTTTGATAAGAAACATGATAACTGATAAGAATCTGATTAGAAATAGTTTTCAACGTTTGAGAATCGTGTAGAATCAGTAATTCACCTAGTATTGTTGATATTAGTGTATATTAGACTTTCCATTTTTACTGATAGTCGATAGCCGTGCAAAAGTTAGTTATTCAAATAGTGTGAGATCATAGACGCACGCTAGCCACGTACTTAGGAGGCCAAATATGTGAAAATTTAGATATTTGCAATTTCAGCAATTTATGTAAAAATGACTTGTAAGACATTTCAGATTGATTGTACGTGTAAAAGAGGTAAATTCTGTGTTATTTTTATGTGAAAATTCCTGTGAATAAGTGAAATAACGATAGTTTTGTATAAGAAATTTAAAAGTGTTTTAATAGTGAAATGAATAGAGAAAATGTAAATTAAACTATTGTATTTGTAAAGATATGTATAATTTCAAGTGGAAAACATTGTTTTAACTTTCTATGTTAAATATTTAAGAAATTTCAACTTTGAACATGTGAGTAAAATAGGCATATTTTGTTAAATGAATAAAAGGTTTTTTGTGATATGAAAATGTAATGTATATCGTAGTATAGATATTTTTTGTGCTATCTATACAAGTAAATTTTATAAATGTATGTCTTATACAAATAAAGTTATTGAGTAAACCGTGAGAGAGTAATAGTGCAAATTGATGTAATTGAGTTGCGCAAACACACAAATGGCGCGGCTCACTTTCGCGTATAGCTCTGGGGTAGCTCAGTAAACGAGTTTTCTTGCAATTCGTTCGAGAATCGTTCGGGGAAATTTTTCGAGTGGCAGCCACGTACCGGTAAGAAAAGTGTGGAGCGGTCCCCTACTAGGTAGTGTGACGTTTTGGTAAGACATTCAGGATGTTCATGAACGTTGAGTTTGTCACAAGCCAAATAAAATATTGTTATATTTTTTTCCCAAATGTTATATATTATATATCAATTGTGTTGCCAATAGGATTAGATAAAGAGATATAACAGAATTTATGCCTGCCTCAGTTTCGCTTAAAATACACAAAGGACATTTTAAAGCGGAATATACTGACTATTACTAACTGTCGTCCCTCACGATTATGTAAGCAAAACCTTAATCTTTCTGTGTAATTTTTAATGATATTATCAAGATCCAGTTTTCTCCTCAATATTCAAATTTATTTTTATCTAATGATTTCTTAAGTTTACGCGAACACTACACATTTAATACAAATATATTTACGGATTTTATCGCGGTTAATTAACTACTTTAACTTATTTTTAAAATTCCCGACATTTCGGGTGCTTTACAGCTCCTATGGTCACGGATTGAGATGTTTGACGTCCCAATGTTATAGTTAGCACAGCTAAACGAACACACAGTCTAATTGATGGTTAGTGAATGCTGTGGCCCACATACATCCACTATTCTCGATGAAAATCATAATACAAATAGGACCAAGATGCAAAGGCTTGTTTGCAGTAAAAGGGATCTCCGGTTTCTACACTCACTCTTCGAAGCACATCAGCATTAAGCTGCTATTTTATGCCTGTATTTTGTGAGAGCGTGATCCTTCCCCATTCAAGCCAACTCATTCGTTCTACAACCATATACTCGTAGCTGCATCGTTGCACTACCACCTAAAACTTATACTACTGCTGGATTTGGCCTATCCTCCTTTCACTTCTTCCGCTACCTGTCTGAGTATTTTACGTCTAGTAAAAGTGGGTTCTGTCAGACGTCATGCTATCTTTCAGACTTTTCACGTAGTAACTTCCTCTCCCATTGAAACTCACGGGGAGTAAAGGAGTGACGAGTATAAAATATTTAAAAATTATTTGAATGGTTCTTTGGATGCCATTACGCCATCATGAATTTTTTGTAACATTTTTATAGAAGTTGTCGTAACTTAGGTAATATAGTATAACATAATGTGTAGTAATTACAATGGTAAAGTTATATTAAAATAGAAAATTATTAAGATTTACACCGTGCTAGCTCGGAAACTGCGTCAGAACTAATGAAATTGTTAATTGCGATAATTTACTCGGCGGGCTCTGTGGTGAAGGAAAATATTATGCATATCTGAGAAAATACAAAAATATTTAAAAATCATGTGTGGTTTGCCAACACGCATCGGGGCAGCGCGGCTGACAATTCCTTGAAGGAGGAGACAATTCTTTGGTAGACGACCAATCAGTGAGACGGACTGCTGTATCTGAAAAAAAAAAGTTTTTCATAAATATTTTTATTTCTTAAAATCTGAAACTAAATAGAAAACTGAAGTGTATGGAGATAGTTTATTTATGTCTGTAATATTGAAATAATAAGCTAAGGGTATTATTTGCATGTTATCGAGACATAAATAGTCAGTTTTAAAATTTTTGTTTGCCTTTCTGTCTGTTTGTCCGGTCTAATCTTCAGAACGGCTGAACCAATTGAAATTAAACTTTGCGGATAGATAGAGTGCAATTTCAGAAAGCATCTGGGCTAAATTTCATCCTAGACTTGTTTTGAAAAAAAAGCTCTTTAAAATCTTTGTCTTAAGTAGAAATAACGCCACATTAAAGGATTCTGTACAAACTAAGTCGGAGCGAGTCGCTAGTTTTAATTTTATTTAGAAATAACACAAAATAGCAAGAAAAATTATTTTAGTTGAAATTTAATGCACCATTAGAAATAATGGCCGTGAAATCTATTTCAGTCACGATCATAAGGGAACGCGTAGATCCAGAATTAGTTATAAGCTCGGATCGTGGGTCGTATCTTTCACAAATAATGAGAGGATTGATGTTTAAAAGAACATATCATTTTGAAATTATTTATTTATTTGAAATCGGTTTTAACTTTTTATTAGAATATAATTTATCTATATGGAAGTAATTTTGGATTAGTACCTCCATAATTATTTTGTAATTTGGATACTGCAGCCCATGGGCATCTATTTCGTCCTATTTATCAAGAATCTAAATGTGTTTGCGTTATCATTCCTTAATATCAAGACTTGAGACTGAAATACAACAGTGTACGCTAGCTACTGTTGTTTGGAGGCAGATATAGGTCAGAGGATAGTACCAAGCTAAATAGAATACTAGACAGAAAATTTTACCATCTACTTAACTACCAGATAGTAGCTAATGATCTGTTTCGGCTAATAAAAAAAGAACTTATAATAAAAGATAACTTAGTCCTTGGCTAAAGCTAAGTAAGTAATTTTATTTATTAAATTAAATCTACAGTTTGTACATTTACTAAGAAATATTTTTACAAGCCAAAGTGGGTAGAAATGGGAAACGGACTGTAATTTGCATAGACGCTGGCTGATTCTACTCTGCACCGTTGACTCGACAATATTACTAAGGTCGGACGTACCTGAATATACGAAGGCGGATGCTCCTGCTCTCGTGTGCTTCTTCGGGGATCCCAGCTACATGGATTTCGTTCACTCTCGATGATCCAATTCGGGTAGGAACTTGCGATTGCACATATATTTGGGAGCGGCGTAAAACGTGCCCTTTTCTCACGGCGCGCGGCGTTGACAAGGCGTGAATCACGTGACGAAAAGATGCCCGTAACTTTAACGGACCAATAATAAGCAAGCATCATATCGACCCGCGAAATACACGGACATCCAGACCAAAGTAACATTGATGTAACGGTTGCGAGTATTCAGCGCAAACAAACGAGCAAATTTCGGCTGTTTATTAAACTAGCCGAACCACAAAGATTATGAGACAGCTTTTTTTTTATTTTTCCACACATACAAAAGGGGACTATGTTAAATAAATGTTTATGGTATATTCTGAATTTGTTTTAATAATTGAATTTTTCTGACAATAAATCCTCAGTAGCAACCCGAAGTCAGGAAGTTCGCGAAGTTTCACCTCCGCGCATCGGAAAGCACGTAAAGCCGTTTATCCTGCGCTTGATCTCTCTCCAATCATGTCAGATTATAGTCACATTGGTGAAATCATCATCATAAAGGTGAAGGAATAGAAGGTGCACCTATGTTTGCGCATATATTTGGGCGGCATAAACCTGACTCAGCTAGTATTTGTTGTTATTAACCGCCGTGAACGTAATTAACTCTTGAGGATATTATTAACTGATCTATGAATAAATGATGAACTAATTCCTGTGCGCTAAAAAGACACACTAGTTAAACAATCGAAATGTAGTAACAAAGGTCGAAACGTACATACTCGTATATGACTCCTGGTACAGTAAAATAGTTAATATGGATTTGGTGTGAATTCGAATATTAATTTTAAAAAGTATTGATGAAATGAATGAAACTGTTTTTATGGATTTTATCTTGTTTAATTATCTTGTTTTTATGTGCTTTGTAGGATCCAAAACGTTAGGAAGTCACTTAATATCAAGTGGGTTGTAATTTCCTTTGCCATATTAGTTTTAAAATCCGAAAAACGAAGAAAGAAGGTAAACAATAATTAAGTTATAAGAATTTTACGTATCTTATATCTATATATTAGTCTTTAGATAAAAAATCCTTTAAACCGAATGATTAAAATTTGTTTTTTTTTTTTATAAATATGATTGAGTGATAAAAATTACCCAAATCAAAATAAAGGTATTCAAGATTTTACCGAAAACATTTCCTTGAATTTTACCCCGAACAAGGAAAAGTTTCTTGTAAATAATTTTGATGGTATCATTTGCGAGTTGCCAAACTCCTAAAGTACCACTTGAAAAGTATCAAGAGCCGCACGCTCGGAGAGGGAGGAAGTTTTGTTGAGATATACTTTGCAAACATGATGTATGATATTTTCTTATGTTCATTTAGGCCAATAATGTTTGTTGCTGGATTTTAAGTGATAAATAAATACGAAGAAAGATAAAAACAAAATAACATTTATATTTACATGTTTATATTGGTTAAAACTACTTTTACGGATTTAATCGCGTTTAATTCAAATTATTTTTAATTCTGGACGTTTCGGGTGCTTTCCAGAACTCATGGTCACGAGGGACTATGGTGACTTACGTCCCGATGCCAAAGTTAACCCGGAGTATCTTCAGCTTTTTAATTATTATTTACGGTTTTATCTACTCAGAATAAATTTACTGTGTCTTGCATTGGTATGCTTGGGCTTAGTTTTAATTTTATTAATTACGGGGTCCTAAGCAGGTGGTAGTACCCAGCCTCCTTCTCTATTGAAATAACGATGTTTTTAATTTTAATAGCCTCACATATCATCCTTGTATTTGCCGCCTAAGATGTGATCACAAACTTTTAACTTCCTGGAACGTTGATGCTGAAGGTTTTGGTTGATTTTGTGGCGCTTTTGAGATAGAATATAATATACTATATTATATCTCAAAAGATAAAGATACCCATTTTATTGGTATCGAAGCTTTCCGTGTTAGCCCTCAGGAGTGACAACGCATCTGCGTTTTAACGCTGAATACAATTGGTTTTATTTTTGCGTCAGTGTAAAAATGAAAGAAGATAGCATAAAAATAACTTTTATGAGATGGGATTCTGGACAAATTTTGGTTTTGTGGCGTTTTTAAGATAGAAAATAATATAATGTCAGTCTTCTGTGCTTGTGTAGTATCATGTGCCTTATAAAAAGCTGTCTGACGGAGCCCACTGTGAGCACATATTTGATACAGTAAAATGAAAATAAATCAAGAAATACACGCGAAATCGACATTAGCAAGAACTTGACAAAGCGAACGCTGCACGAATTTTTAAAAAATCATCATAATAATGTCGTTTAGACCGAATTTCGGTCACGGGGAAATTCGGTCGACTATTACAGCTTCACGTTTGCCAACGTCCGTACCACGTTAAATACACCGGTTCTCGTCCGATCACCGAAGTTAAGCAACGTCGGGCGCGGTCAGTACTTGGATGGGTGACCGCCTGGGAACACGGCGTGATGTTGGCTCTCACTCTTATAGTCTGATGGGACGATAAACCGAAACGACCGAAGAAAGATTTCAGACACAGGACCTATGGCCTTAAGCACTTTCCAAGAGAAGTAGGTGAAAATATCGCTAACCTCCTGATTCCGGGCTGATTTTGTCCTAACAAGGGTTTCGAACCCAGAACCTCGTAATCAGCAACCGCTTTTCAACTACTACACTATCAAAGATATATCTCGTCGGTTATCAGAAAAAAATACGAACATTCTTTTTTTTATGAAACCACAAGATAAGTAATAAGGAAAAGTGGAAGACAATGGAGAGAAAATAAAATGGAAGTGTTAGCAATAAAACGCCAATTGTCTTAAACGAAATGAAATTTCTTTATTTTATTCTGTTATTGATTATATTTTTATTGTCATCAAGAAGAAAATTCACAGCAATTTATCTGTAAATAAAGAAACAGGACCGTATAAATATATTCATTTTGCCACATAGTGAAGATCAATGGCCGTGTAATGGCGGTGTATATAATATTAACTCATACTATTCTGAAAGTGTCGTAAGATGCGACAGAGTGAAAGTGGACTGCGAGATGGGCGGCAGCATTTTCCATATAGCATCACAATAAACTAAAACTGTGATTGCCAACCCGGCTGATAAAATTTTATATATTTTGAAACAATCAAATAGTATAGTATATTAAATGAGAAAATTATGTATTAAATTATAAGTTATAAATACGCATATTTTATAAGATATAATATATGTTTGTTTATATATGGGCTTTAGTTGCCTAAAGTAAATAATATAAATTAAAAAAATAAAAACTATGAGGTAATCTATGAGGGAGGCTTATGTTCAACAGAGGTATTTTATTGACTCCATCATCATCATCATCATCATTACAGCCCTTCACAAGTCCACTGCTGAACATAGGCCTCCACCAAGTAACGCCACAAAGCACGGTCTTGAGCCACCTGCATCCATCGACTTCCTGCATGTCTTACCAGGTCGTCACTCCATCTAGTGGGGGGTCGCCCTACACTACGCCTACCGGTACGAGGCTGCCACTCGAGAACCTTTCTTCCCCATTATTGACTCCAATGGATAGATAATGACAAGGCTACATTAAATGTACAATATTTTCTACGAAATTATCAAAGATTTAATAATATTGACGTTGCAAAATGCGAAGAAAAAGCGTACACAGGGTTTGGCGTGGCGAGCTATTGACGCCGTTCATTGTAATCCCTTCCGTCTCTTTTACGAGCAGTGTATCTTCCAATTACGTTTTATAGCAGTTCAAATTTTTGTTGAATACGCTGAAAACGTTGTATATTACCAAATCTATGATTTAACGAACAGCCATGTAGCTTGGCCCACGTACAGATACTCTTTTATCCACAAAATTGACAACCCTGGACGTCGATTATATTGACTCGGCGCTTTTATTTTAATGTTTTTGGTGAAAAATGTATTTACAGGCGGGTTTAACGGATTATCGGATACTAAATATCTACAGGATTACAAATTTTTCAAATCATTTTATTATTGAGGCAGCTCGAGCATTATCGCATTCACCAAAATTTATATAGACATTTTTTTTTAAATATTGAGGTTGCTTGCACTTTTCTTAGTCGTCTGCAATATTAACTTCAAATTCAATGAAAGTAAAAACATTAGTTGCACTGTAATTTTAAATCTTCATTTGGATTCTAAATCCAGAACAAGTTAAGGTGTTTATGTGACATATTATTTATATATATTCTCTTACCAGACACTGAACTGTGAGATTGTACGTTACCTTTACTTAAGAACATACTTATAGAAATACATTATTTAGGAACAATTCAAGCGGATGGAATTCATTCAGCGAATACATTTTGTGTGCTCTTCATACTGAGGTTTGAGTCGGGGTAGCGAAAAAATCAACTTTTTACATTTTCAACATATACATTTTAAAAATAGGGTGTACATTTTAAAAATAGGGTTTTTACTCCATGATAGTTTCGACCCTCAGTAGTACGATGGCATACTTAACTCAATTTTGACCACTTGGATTGAGTCCACATAGTGGTCAAAATTGATTACTAAAAGATTTTCGATAACAATTAATAAGTCTTGTACGCATTTTGATTTCACTTTAATTTATGTAAATTATTAATTTAAATTACAAGCGTTTCGTTTCAGAATAAGTAAATTTTTATTAATACGATTTTAAGTCTTTTGTATGGTTAAAAAAAAGCCACGAACATATTTTATCTTTTATGGACGTTTTAGTTTGTTCATTATTTGTTAAATAAAACTGATAGCGCTTAAGAAATAAACGATTCACAATTATCCAGTACTATTGGTGAATAAGTCATTTTAAACTATCGTGAAATATATCTGAATGGCGTTTTAGAATGCAATAATGTTTCACTGCACTACGTAAAGCAGTTCTACCTTAACACAGTTTCAATAACTTTCTTAATAAAGTTAAAATGATTGCGTGGGAACGATGCTTCAATAATCGATGCAGTATTAATTCCAGCTTTAATACTCTGTTGTAATGTTTAATAACTCAGAAATTACACTCCCTATTTGACCTATGGCGCGTGGGTGAGCGTCGATTAAGATATGTTGTAAAGGGCTCTGTTTTAAAATCGTGGATAGATGAAGCGACAACCGCGTTGTAAAAATAATTGTGTTTGTTAGAAATTTTTATTACCTTTTGAATCATTTACGGTAAGCAACTTATTATTATCAATGTTCGTAGAGTATGTTTCACGTGCAAACTTAATCATGAAAATGGTACTTTTCTCAATATAACCTTAAATATGTAGTGGTTACCTTTATTTAATTATAATACAAATATTGGCACTGGCTCAACGTCCTTAAGTAGAAGTACCTGCGTAATCTTAATCATGATATTAAGCAAATGCTTTTTATTTATAATTTAATATTCAGTGTTTATTAGAGATGAGTTAAATACTTATTATTTTATGGTAACTCCAGGTCACAACAGAAAATAAGCGATAGTACTGAAACTGAAATTGAAGAAAGAAAAATTCTAACTTTTTCTTCAATCTCTCCTGACGGTAGAACCTGACACTTCAACTGCGGCTTCTTTAAACAAAAAGTCCAAAAAGAATCGTCCAAAGTTCTTAAGAAACCTTTTTTCTTGAGAATATAACAAGAAAGTTGAATTGTAACGCTTCGAAACCCTTCAAACAAGATTAACTTCAAGACTCCATTGCATAAATAGACGAAACGCACAAGTAGGAATGTGCGGATCCTATAAAATTATGTACAAATAAAACTATACCTCAAATGTACCATCAAGAGTACACATGTTTACCTATGGCAAGTAATGTTCAGGACACCGTTCCTGATAGCGACATTGAAGATGATGTCCAAGATTGATTCTTTTTAGTCCAAGAAACCTTAAGTTTCATTTTGTGTTGTAGTTTTGTTTTTATCAGAAGAAATTTTTTTGTCTTAAGTTGATTTCAAATTAAAAAAGTTTTAAGTTTTTTACTTGTCTTTTATTAGCGGATTAGAATTAAAGCTCTTCATTCAAGGGCTTGTAATCTCATTACGTATATAGTCTAGCCTACATTTTTTGTAGTGTAGTAGTTTATATAACCCCACATAAAAATAATTTCGCTTATGTTATTTATCTCAAACAAGCTAACACTATGTTGTGTTTGTAAGATTTTTTTCACACCATATCAAGCTCTCCATAAGCACCTAAGTAGATTTCTGATTACTGAGATAGTATATGTCATCTTTACAAGATTTTTTGCCTGGTCGTGTTAGCTTCTCAAACACCTGTTTAGATTTTTTTACAGAATGATACATTTTGACATATTATAGCTATTTACCTTTAAATTATTGTATTTAGCAACGTATTAGCGTCTTAAAACATTTTACCTGACTATATATCACTAAGTAGAGAGTGGTTTTTTTCTTATCCGACATTTATCTCTGTTAGAAATGGTTCTATAAAATAAACGTTAAATTAAAGAAATTTTATTAAAATATTTGTTGAAGAAACAAAGTTATGATCGAAAATGGTCTCCTGTAAAATTCCATCAATTAAATGATCACTTATTATATTTTTAACCATTTTATATTGTTTTGTTAGAGAGGGAATAATATATTATATTTCCACAAGTTTATAGCTAGAGCTTATATTATTTACTTTATCCCAACTTCGATAATGAAGCTTCGCTTAATCCACTTTGGGGTAGTCTAAAGTTCTTAACTTGAGGTTAAGGCTGGCAGGTCAGGCAGGTCTCGGCTCTGTCCTAATTTGGTCTGAAGTTGGACTTATGTTTAATCTCAATTTTTAATTAATCTAGACATTGAAAATACTGACGGAAAAGTATCCACTACTCACGAAAAGCTAATATTAAAGTCTGGATCGGTGTTCGAGGGTAACGATTTAATTGATTCTAACTGCGATTTTCGCTGAAATTTCTTCTTTATAAAAGAATCTATCTCTGTATTACAAGTTAGATTTGATGGTTATTAAATTAACTTTAGTAATTATGTTCACAAAAATTACTGTCCTATTCATAGACGTAACTTATATGAATAAAGAAATCACTCAAACGTCATGCGCGATTGAGACGCGACGAAGAAACAAACAAATTTTAACATTTATAATACTAATTAAATAAACGGCTCCCGTGGTGCAGTGCTTTAGCAATAAATTACAACGCTGTAGGCCGCGGGTTCGAATCCGGTATGAAACTAGTATTTGTATGGCCTACAAGTAATTGTTTAGGGTCTAGATGTTAGTTCTTGTGCAATTCATGTATGTAAACTGCCTCCACGTCACAGGGACCGATTTTCGGTCACTGTCAATAACGCATTTTGACCCGACCTGAAATTCGAACCTGAGAACTCAATATACCAGAGACCATAACAGTCCAAAAATTCCGCTGTAGATCTTAGGCCTCTCCCGAAAGATTGCCCGTAGTTTTGTAAACGTATTTTTTATCAATGATAAATTAGACATTAATAATAAAACTAAGCTAAAGTTCACCCTGATAACCTTAAAGTTAATATTTACATTAATATTAGCTGAAACGTAATATATAAATAGGTACATTAAACAAACAAAACTGAAAATACGCTATTTTGTGGATGGATAAACTAGCTCGCAAGCTTGAATTTCGTCTAAGTACGTTGTTCGCAGCGTGCAAAATGGAACGTCTACCCTATAGAGTGTAAAAAACCAATAAACTGATTGGAAAAGTACGTTCGAGATTCTGACAAAAATATCTTTTTTACATCTCTTTACAATGTCACTTTCCACTGGACCGGACACTTGCGCTTTAGCAGTTTTAAATAACCTCGCTATTTATTTAGTAGCCTTAAGCCCGTAAATTTTTAAGTAAGTTGATTTTTAAGCACACGGGATATTAAAAATGTTTTAGACAGTTAAATTGATAGATATTCATGACACCTTTAGACTACATTATAAAAGAAGCCTGTAATAATATCGTATATCGATATACCTTTTACTGGTAACGAGGCATTTTATTCTAGGGTCCAGAGGAAAACTAATACATTACTAGCATTTGGATTCTTAATCGACGATTAATGTATATGTTTATGGTGACAGTATTTACTAAACATCTATTTTCTATACAAACTAGAGATAATATGGAATAAAATAGACGGTATAAAACAATTTGACTTCTCTTCGTAGTTATGTTCATCATTTGTTATTGAAAATTGCAATACCAAGCGAATGATGCTGCACATCGTACTTGGCTCGTAAAGTTTAAATGTGATGGTAATACCGGAAGTCATAATACTCGTATATTTCGATAAATCCTCACTACTGACACTCACAGAATGAAAGGGGTTGATAGTTTCTTGTATAACGCCACCAAAGAGCTATCTAAAAATTTTGGTAAGGCGAAAACTTCTCCTTTCATAAAGATCTGGGTTTTTATGATCTTGAACAATATTGAAGCGGATACAATAATCTCCGACCTCGCACGGTTAACTTCTGGATCTCAACAACACCATCATCTACTCGACTTGTGAAAGTAAAGTCATCCAGGGACACACTCAAACACACACACACACACACACACACACACACACAACACACACACACACACACACACACACACACACACACACACACACACACACACACACAACAATTTATGAAAGTCAAAAAACACAGACAGAAAAATTATATATAAAAATTAGGTATGTTTGTCACATTCTTGGGTCTTGTTTGAGTCAATTTGTAATGTAGCCCAGAGTTAAGTGTATTTGTTAGCGTATATTTGTATTTATATAAGCCGACAACGCTCTTGACTCGTGTAACTTAGTTCTCTTAAGTAAAAATGCTTATCCCGTTTTTCATTGTCTGTGTGGAATAAACATTATTAAGTTATGAGGGCAAATCTATATTTTATTTTATATTGAATTATGTTCCAGAAAAAAGTACGCAGCCATATGACTAATTAGACGGACAGAGTAGCGAGCGACAGAGACGCGAGGTTTTAATGAATTATATTGTAATTGTCATAGACTAATGAACCAGTAAACTAAAGAGGCAATTGGCCAACAGAGCCCGAATAATTGAAAACCGATGAGGAAGAAAGGTTTCCGAGTTAAGGTTCGAGTTTTCGATACCATGCTGCAATTATTAGTAGTATAATTGTAGCACAAATGGGTCGGCTTGATCGAGGAAGGACCACGCTCTCACAGAATACCAGCGTGAAATGGTATCTTGATGCTGCTGTGTTTCGTATGGTGTAGAGAACCGAAGACCCTTTTTACTGGAAACGAGGAATATTCTATCTTAGTCCTCACGGGTGAAAACGCTTCTGCATTTTGATTGATAATATAGAATAGATGTAGATGTTTATGAGCCACAACAACCACATGCCATCTCTGTGCTTGTTTGTCATCCTATCCTATAAAAAAATATAAGCAGCCTTTAGGGCAGCACTTTACATGATGGAGTGACGATTTGGTAAGAATATGAAGAAAGTCTAATGATTTAACTTTACTAACTTTAGAATTGTGTCATGTAAAGTATAATGGAGTTTAAGGTTTATCTTTCAACTTCAATTTGGTAGACTGAAGCACTATTCATAGTTAATAATAAATATTCGAAACATATTAACCTCTGGTATCACTGTTTGTTAATAAAACTACACAACTAATAATTGTGTACCAAATCTGATAACAAATCAAGAACAACCAGCTTCAAAGTAAAAATAAAATTATTCCATAGTTTTTCCTCTAATTTTTTTAAAATAATAAAAGAATTATACGCTTAGGAAATATTATTGAGTAAAAATACGTAACGTCTTAAAAAGTGATCATAAACGGTGTGGTATGTCGGAAAAGTTATTTTTCCTTTTTTCCTAACGTTAGAAGAGGTTAAATAATGTTCGCAAGTACACGACTCGTTAACCGCTGATATATCATATGGCTTGTAGGTTGTAATGTAAGGAAATAAATGGAGAGCTCTTACTTTCATAAATGTTGAACGGACAGTGAATTATTAAAGTATCATGAGTATATTATGATTAAAGTCGAACATAAAAGAGAATTACTTTCTATATTATGTGTTTTATCGCAACTTTTTTATTCCCTAGTAATTTAGGCACTTTTGCACACAAATATTCATCAGGCAAAATCCATAGTTTTCAAAAATTTTGTGAGTTTGACATTAATAATTTAGATTTCTTCTTCATTTTATATTTTATAGCAGTTTCTATAAAGTGCAAAAGATGGCCTTAAACTTTTTATACTGCGAAATCACTTTGCAATTTTTGCTATGCTCCATATTTTGCTATAATGAGTGTAGACATAAAAATAGACGATTTGATGAAAAGATATTTCGCTACACCGACCTTCCGTTGGTTAGACGTTTTTATAGATGTTACTTATTTGACGAACTGCTTAGTAGACTTTTCACGTAGTTTAACGCTACTTAAATTTTGATGAAATCTTCTGCTGCGCGGACATAGTGTTTTTTCAAGTATTTGAATTATTCATGGCTAAATTAGTAGATGCGACTGGTTGCTTTTGGATAAAACTAGGTATAGTAAAGTCCGAATAATAATTAATATTAATATGATTTCTCTTATCTTTATTTAATATATTTTATTTTAAGTGGATGCTGTGATCACCACACAACAATAAAAAAATAAGCTGTGATCTACATTTATCCTCGATTAAGCATCGAAATGCAGATACGTTGTCACTCCTAAGGATTATGATAGAATACCTCAAAAAGGATTCTCGGATCTTTACACTCACTAAAGAAAACACAGCAGCAATGAGCTGCTATTTTACGCTGGTGTACATATAATAACATATCAAGTTATATCACAGATGGTATGTTAAGGTTGGGCTGTAGTGGCCCTTGGGCTAAGCAGTAGAACGACTGTCAACCTTATTTTATACGTCGATAGGCAACGCCGGGAGCACACATACTAGCAATAACGTCGTATTATCACTACTACAAACCCGATTCGCTATGTTGACAGACGGATTTTAATACATATTCATTTGTAAATAGCGTGCAATTGGGCATTTTCTAAATAATTTGCATGGGAAATTTGGAAACGATTGTAACGTCAAAACACATCTTGTGTTGACGTTCATACGTGTGAATTGACGTGTTAGTGACATATAGTGGCTACACGGGTTCCGCCCTCTCCAACGTTCTATTATGTATGTATTATAGTATTATATGGGCTAAGCCGTAGCCGTGGCCATTTATATAATAATTATTAATAAATATTTCGGATAAAAAGAATACACCTACCTTTAACTATTTTCGAAAATTCCTGGATAGTGTACAACGAGAAGACGGCTTACATACTTTTGGTCTTTGCGGTTGCCTGCTACAGGAATAAGTACCTTGGGGTAACGTGGTCACTTTTACGAGATCTTTGGCGATATCAGAAGGGTTTGGCGATAATAATAATAAAGGCTTTTATTTATTTATGTATTTTTATATTTATTTTATGTTATTGATATTTATGTATATTTATCTTTTCATTTTTATTTATAATTATATACTTATAGAACCCAACCAGATGAGAAAACTATATTGATACCCACAATAATAATAATAATAATAAGGTTTTTTCCCTTTCCCCCAAACACTTGGCCGTTTGGTCTCCCCTGCCGAGGGCCTCCATCTGGTTGGGCTTTTATTTATTTATGTATTTTTGTATTTATTTTATTTTATTGATATTTACGTATATTTATCTTTTCATTTTCCCAACCAGATGAGAAAACTATATAGATACACAACATAATAATAATAATAAGGGGTATCAGGTTATTAAGACCAACAACTATCGGAGATATATCCTAAAGGATGGCACCGTCGACGTCTGTCGAGCTTGTCGCCATCCCGGGGAGTCACTTAGGCATGTCGTCTCCGGTTGTTCGGCGCTTTCTAACTCTGAGTACTTGCACAGGCACAACCTACTAACCAGAATTCTACACCAGGAGCTCGCTCTGAAATACGGTCTCGTGGACCGGAAAGTGCCGTATTACAAGTACTTGCCGCAAGCCGTGCTCGAAAATGACCGCGCCAGGCTCTACTGGGACCGGGCCATCATCACAGACAGGACTATTCTTGCGAATAAGCCTGATATTGTGCTGATGGACCGGGCAGAGTCAAGGATATTTTTGGTCGAAATTACCATTACGTATGACGAGAACCACGTGAAAGCCGAAACTGATAAGCGAACAAAATATCTGGACCTGGCTCACGAGGTGTCCGACATGTGGGGTGGTCGGCCGACCTAAATTATTCCTGTAAACGTCTCTGCGAATGGGCTAATCCCAGTCAGCCTCTCGGGTCATCTGAGGTGACTGGGACTCCGTGACGGACCGCTCCGGGCTCAAATGCAGAAGGCAGTGGTCCTCGATACCGCCCGCATCGTCCGTTGGTTTCTTTCCCTTTCCTCCTAACCTCCGGCCGTTTGGTCTCCTCTGCCGAGGGCTTCCATCTGGTTGGATCTTTATTTATTTGTGTATTTTTTGTATTTATTTTATTTTATTGATATTTTTGTATATTTATCTTTTCATTTTAATTTATAATTATATATTTATAGAAACTAACCAGATAAGAAAACTATACAGATACCCCTATAATAATAATAAGTTTATTCTTTTCTCTCACAAATATAATAAAAATATAATAATATAGTAATAAATATAAACATACAACTTCATATTAATATGTTACAATTAATTTGTGAGAGACTGGTGTCCGTACTAGGATTCCGTGTATGACAGATCACCAGCCCCCGCCTTCAGACCTGATAATCTAGGTTATATTATGATAAACAAGAGAAGAAAAAAATATACAAAAAATACGAAAAATGTTTTGTGTGTGTGTGTGTGTGTGTGTGTGTGTGTGTGTGTGTGTGTGTGTGTGTGTTTATGTGCTTGTGTTTATAGCGTTTAGGTTTTATTTCATGATTTTAAGTAGTTCCTCAGTCGTTTCAAAATCTTGACTTAGTAACCATAGGGTTACCATCTTTTTGCATTTTAATTTGGGAAATTTGTATATAGGTAGAATGGAATTAATTTTATTACATAGATAAGAACCCAAGAAGCAGAAGAAATTATGTGTAAAGTTTCTTTTGTAAGGTGAAAAGATTTTTCGAGGACTAGCTGTTTGATGGCTTGAACAGCATTATTATCCTTGCCTTCACGCAAAATACGTGCTTATTCATCGAGTTACGGAAACCTGTTCATGTAACGCTTACACTTACATTAACTAAGCTATTGAAATCGTTTCCGCCAGGTTGTTACTGGCTAAACTTTGGCGTAAACAATAATTCTTCTAAATACCTATAACATTAAAGAAAATTACGAATATAAACATATACATTAAATAAAAATTAAAATTAACATACGAATCAAGGTGATGGCGTGTCTGATTTGCAGTATGCAACGTCTCAACATTGGTGAATCCTATCTGTCCACTAGTACACTTAGGATGATTTTGGTGCTAGTCGGCATGTGATTCAGCATGGAGGCACATATTTTTCCCATCATGGCTATAAGCCTATCAACATAAGTCTCTGCAAACATGCCTGAAGCGCTGCAATACCAAGTCAACCCCATTATAATTCTCAACGCATTATTGTTTTGATCATTCATATCATTGTATGCCCTCCGTGTATAATTCCCCCACAGGCTGCATGTAGAGAAGGACTTTCAAAGCGTATTTTCAATACGCTTTGAAAGCGCTTAGCCTTAACCTGTTTAGTGCAGCATGCAAACCTGCGAGCCAACATATAACACCGGACAACTAACAACCTGCGATCCCGCTCTATATCAGTATTATCAGTCAGGTTTATCTGTGACCCAAGTACTTTAATTTCTCAACCCTATTCAGACTACTACCACAGAGTGTGATATTTGGTAGTAACACTTGCTACTTGCTTTAAAAACCATTAATTCACTTTTATGCGTGTTGTATTTGAGCCCGTGGACCTCGGCGTAAGACTCATATTAGATCCTGATCAGTCTCTTAAATGAACTGAACGATGGGCTGAGCAATATCATGTCGTCTGCATAGCTTATATTATTGATGCGTACACCGTCAATATGATATTCGATTTTGATGTTATTAAGCTCGTCGATCAATTGATTCATATATAGTTAGAAGAGACGGGGAGAAGACAACTCTTTCTTACTCTACACTTCAAGAAGTACTCTTTTGAGTGTTTTGCCCATCTCACACAGTTTTTCAATAGCGATACAGATGGATCTGTTGGAGAAAATCATGTTGTCGCTTTTTCAGCAGTATATTATACGGTATCATATACATAATAGCTTAGAATTTCTTGAGGAGATGCAAAGGTCATAATCTCATTTCTACTTGTGACGGGACATCTACTAAAAAGACATTCAAGGAAGCACTAATATCTCAAATCAGACCAGTAAAAAGTTTTTAATAAAGCTGATTCAGCAAAAACGTACCTACTGATCTATTTTTCATAATAAAAACCATAGACAATTCGTCCAGTGAATTAAAGACAGTTTTATCGACATTTGATTATAAAAATTGCATGGAAAATTTAGATAAAAAATTAGCATATTTATAAATACCAAAAATTTAAAACTAACTCAAATTTCCAACATCAATGTAAACGTAGGAACAAAAAGAAATCGTTGACCAAAGACACGAATAATAAACAACGCATGGTCTGCAACCTGTCAAAACAAACTCTGGACGACACCTCAATAAAAAAATTAGGAATATGTTTTAATTATGCAATAACACAGCAAATAATCCCGTATGAGGACATTATCTGTAGTATTGAGGATTGTCTGTATAAAAATGATATTGGTAATGATGATTTAGGGGTCATACGTCAAAAGATTTCGCCAATATTAAAAAATAATCCGAGAAATAAATTTAAACGTTAATTCAATGATAACTGCGTGTGCCGAACTTCTTAAATTGTACGGGCTACCAAAATACACAAACTGAACGCTCCATTACGTCCAATAGTGAGTCAGATTGATTTACCAACTTACAGATTGGCTCAACACTTAGCCAAAATATTATTACAACTCAGAAGACATACAAGAGCACACACTAAGGATTCATACCATTTTGTCAGTGAGATAATTAGCCGATATATACATGGAAGACTTTGTGGAGAAAGCCCTCTTTGCTGCACCTATTACTCCAAGGTTCTACAAGCGGTACGTAGACGATACTTTCACAATTTTACCACCAGACAAAGTAACTGCAATTTTAGAACGTTTTAATTTCATAAACTTTAAAATTTAATTTCCTATGGAGCTAGAGGCAAATAATCCCTTACCTCCTAGATGTGTTATTCATCTGAAATCCTAACAACACCATAGACAACACTGTGTACAGAAAACAGACCCATAAAAACTGATATTTGAATGGTGAATCTCACCAACATCCTTCACTGTTAGATACCGTGAGCAAATCTTTATTTAAAGAGAACACGAGGGATTTGTGAGAGCAAACACCTGGCCGACGAGCTTCAGCTTGTCAAGCAGGCTTTGCACTTCAACAAGCTTCGGGTTCCGCGTATACGTTACAGTGACCGAGTGAAGCCGGCCACAAGCGAGCGTGTACCTGCTGTACAACTATATATCAGAGGTATCACAGACAAGATTGGCTACATCTTGAAGCGAGCTTCTATTAGAACATACTACAAGCTGCCGAAGAAGATTAGTCAGTTCTTAACATCTATCAGGTATCATATTCCTCTACAAGATGCACGAGTGTACAAGCTTGATTGTGAATGTAGTCTCTCATAATATATAGTGCAAACAAAGCTATCGATTAGAACTCTCGTAAACGAACACATACCTTACGTGACGCATAATTCCGAAAAGTCTGCAGTTAGTAATCATATCCTAGAAGGCCTCAACCATCAGATTTGATAGACCACAAATTCTCGCGAAAGAACATCGATTCCTACAAAGGATTATATGTGAGGCAATTGAAATTAAAAACATCCTAATTTTAATAGAGAAGGAGGCTATGTACTATTCCCTGCTTGGAACCATATAATTAATAAAATCAAAACTAAACCCAAGCATGCCACTGCAAGACTACATACACATACACAGTAAGTTCATTCTGCGTAGATCGGACCAAAAACAATAATTAAAAAGCTGAAGGGTTAACACTGACATCGGGACATCGGTCACCTCAGTCCCCCGTAACCATGAGTGCTGAAAAGTATCCGAAACATCGAGTATTAAAAATGAAATAAATTATATGTGACAAAATTCGTAAAATTAGTTTTAATCTATGTATAGTTTTCAAGTGATTATAAGAAATCGTTATGTTTTTAATAGGTAAAAATAACAGATGTGCCGGTATCTTTATTGCTATACTAGCTTGCCAGGCAGAATTTGGTCTGCATTTTTGACGACCATTTTTCATGTCCTATTAAAAACACTTAAATTCGCAAAAAATATTATGGGTTACTCATGGGCAAATATACCCTATCTCTCAAGTTGGACTAAACTGCACACGGTGTGCAAATTTGATTAAAATCAGTTAAGTAGTTTAGGAGTCCATCGCGGACAAACAACGTGACACGTAATTTATATACATTAATATAATACAGTATGTTATTTTATAAAAACTTTTTTCGGTTGACAGATTAGGCCTAAAAACAAATTGCGCGTCGTTTAGCTTCAAGTGATTACTCGATTATTCGTCAAGCAGACTGTCCAGAACTTTTACAATAACATTGTTAGTGAAATTGGCCTGTAGTTGAATATATCTGAGAAGTCTCCAGTTTTTTTTTTTTTTTATAATAAGTACAACAATTGTTCGTAATAATTTTTCTGGGAGATAGTCGTGAGCAACACACAAGTTTAAAAATTTCGAAAACACTCTTGGTAGGTGTACTCCAGCGTACTGCAGGTGCTGAGGTTATAGTGACATGTTTTTAATTACGGATACGACGTACTTTGAAGTAAACCTATACTCAACTCTAAGACATTACCTTCCACAGCTTGCACCTTGCGCTTGTACCAAGGCTACCTTATTCTGAAATGTTATTGAAACAAAACGGCTATCTTGCTGGGTTCATTCACACCCGTAACACTGACTGAATGGCAATTCAATTTATTTGTTGTACTGAGTCAGAATTTGCTTAAGTTATATTTTGAGAGATATTCCACAATTATGTCCATTTTTATCTGTGATTCGTTAACCTGACAACATTTTAATTTAGACTTAAAGATGCGCCTCGATTCACAGTAATTGTATCCTGTAACTATGAAACATAATTAAAGCAAATTTATAAATTTACAGTAGCGGAGCTCTAGGTTTGTTTTGTTAGAAGTCACTTATTAATTTATGTATTTTCTTTGATTTTGAATTTTGTTAAATTTTTGTTGTAATTAAGCTATTTACCTCATAATTTTAACAACCAGAATTTTAAGGGAAATTTTCATATATTTATTTACTTTTTTAATATGTTATGTACACACATGGACTTAATTACTGAGGAATTTTCTACCTGCCTACCTTGGGTTGATGTGATGAAGAGATATAATGAAATAGGTGTGGTAAAAATGAATAAATATGGGAACACAAAAGTAAAATACCCAAAATTATAGATGAAGATATAATCTATGGGATATAAACGGTACGTCAAAAATATAAAATTAGAAGTATTCATATAACTAAAACAATAAATATCCATAATGCATAATATGTGTGTATCGTAATATCAAATGCTTAAATACTCGTACATGGTCATATATTATCTTTTGTATAAAATAGTAAAATCGTCTGTTAGTAATCGCATATGCATTGAAAGATCTTAACCAACCACGTCGTATTCACTGAATATTAAATCTAATTATAATAATTTTTTTAGGGTGACAAACGAGCACACAGTCCACCTGATAGTAAGTGGTTGCTGTGAGCCATAGACATCTACATCTATCCTCGATTAAAATCAAAATGCAGATGCGTTGTCACCCGTGAGGAATAAGATGGAATGCCTCGTTTCCAGTAAAAAGGGTATCCGGTTCTCTACACTCACCATACAAACACATTCTGTGAGAGCGTGGTCCTTCCCCGGTCGAGCCGACCCATTCGTGCTACAACTATACTACTAATATAACTGCAGCATGGCTCTACCATATTTGGAATCGCTGAAACAATTTTATTGAAATTTCACGAATACACTGCCTCGGCTATATTTTATCGGAAAATTTTGGGAGTTTTTCGAGACATCGTGAAGTTGATAAAATAAATTCCTTTAGTTATTACCTTTTTGACTGTTAAAGGAAAAAGGTATATCTCTGGCCTGGTAAGTTGATCGGCCTGGGGAACGGCTAATGCTCCCTGTGATAGTTTGAAGCTATTCTATATATGCGGCAGTACTTGTATATTTGATAGCTCGATTGTTTGGTGATGTTTGTTGCTTGTGACGCGATGACAGCGCAAAAACATCAAACCCTTACCTTGACTGGAGTAAAATGGCGTATTATGATTGTAGACGAACGTGTAAGTGCCAAAGTTTGCCTTTTAGTCTGTGGTAAGTCGAGAAGTTTTCAGCGATTGACATAAAGCCAAAGCTTGCAATTAAGCTCTGAGCTGTGTTGGACACTTTAGCGCAGAGTAGCATGAAGGAATAAAAAACATTCCAGTGCTCCGATAAACCTTATCAAGCTAGATGGCTTCAAAAATCTGAAGACTGCAATATCAGCTTGGGGGCGAGTTAATAGGGTACTTGAGGATAATAACGAATGATTGAATTTGTAGCTTTCGAAGATTAGGGAACATCTCTTGGTAGAGATTCAGGATGGCTTGAGCGTAGGTTACGCGCGTTAAGCGCTTAACAGTTAACAGCTTATACCCTGCCCGAACTTTGTAAGGAAACATCTTCAAGTGTTTCACCAAAATTCGTCGTAAGGACCGCGTGCTAACGCCCAACAGCGTGACACGTCGTCTGGTCGATGTTCCGCGATCCATTTTGACATCTTTGGTTACCGCGGCGTATTCTCAGCAGAACGGTTAGTCCGAAGCCGGCTACACACAGTATAATCTCGTGTTTTCACAGTCTCTTCAAGGTGGGCGACCAAAAGCGGCAGTGCTTGTCCATTTGGTGAACGACGTCCGGGAAATCTGCGACGAAATTCACACTGTGCAAATACCACAGACGGATTATTGCGCAAAAATATGACAACAATTATTCTGTATTCTTGAGGAGTATAGTGATCTATGGATGAATTCAAATGTGTCAAAACCAATTTGAAATTTGATGCAATTTTCAAAAATTATAGCATCTTCCAATAGGGTGATTACTTTTGCCTTACACGTTACAAAAGATGCCACATTAATAGATCCTACTCTGGTGAAACCAGAGAGGTTTTTTTTTAAATTAACCAGAATAACTTAGATGTTGCCACCAGTTGTGACAGGACACAACAGTTGTGACAAGACAGATACTAGACATACATGAAATGATTTGTATTTGACAAATCATTTCATTCAAGTAATTAGAGTTTTTGTTTTAAATCAATCCAATTTTTGTATTTGTTTTGTAATGAGAATAAACATCTCTCAGATCATGCTAGTTATTTAGTTATTTTCATTAAATAAACGTTATTCCCTCACTATATTTTTTCTTTATTATAAAGACAGTTTTCTTACATAAATTACAATAAGATAAAAATCTAGACCCGGAACATTAATTGGTTGACCAATCAAATATTTGATCCATACGTTGAACCCGCGGCTCTCAGGGCCGTAATTTTTTTGTGCGCCACTGCGCCGTTAACTGGCCAGTTCTAGCTTTAAATTCTACACCAACATAGGAAGATACACAGAACACTAAGTACCTGCTTTACAGTGAGTTTAGAGAACCAGAGTCTCTTTGTCACTCGAAATGAGATATTCCATCTTAGCCCTCAGGAATAACAGGCATCAGGGGCTATTTAGCACATTTTGATTGAGATTCTGAATTAAGGATAGATGTAGAGGTCTATGGGCTACAGCATCCACTTACCGTCAGGCACATTGCGTGTTTGTTTATCACACTTGTTCATAAAAAAACATTTCAAACAAGTGGCGCCAAAATAATGATCAAATTCTTAATACCCATATGTGAGTGTGCACACTGAACTCTCTCACTCAGACGAGAATAACACCAATCAATAGACCGTACCACTTGTTTCATCTTATCGACTCACAACTTCCTTTATGAGGTTAATCTCATCGTACTGGTTTGGGCACTAGACAGATTTTGTGCTTCATAAATAGTTGCGGGGATGAATTTCAACATCATTCGCCTTTGCACAAAACGACAGTTCATGGTAATTTTGGGTATACAATGCGCACTTAAGCCCCTTCTAAATATTTCTATTTAATAATTGTTTAGGAATTATTTTCTTAATATTACATATTTTAAGATCTTAAAAGTTACGAACTCGTCTTGTATGTAACATGTGTTTTAAATGTGACAATAAAGTGATATTTATTTTATTTTTTAAAGAATTATTTGCCTTTAACTCCATTGTGAATTGTATTTTAGAGTTTATAGAGTTACGGTGGCCTAAAAATGCAGTTACTTTGTCAAATGGTAAAATTGTGAAAGTGTCGTCTACGTACCTGTGTCTTCTCAGAAGTGACATTATTTTTGCCAAATGTTGTGCCAACTTATAAGTTAGTGAACGGATCTGGCTTACTTATATGGCGAAATCCGCTCCACTACGTAAGGAGTTTGCTAAGGATAAAAACAGCCCGTATGGGAGTATTCATAGAAATCTTTGTAATTAGACCTCCATATTTTTGATCGAAATGGTGGTTCATGATTTATTAGTATGAATAAGATGGGTCGGTCGTGCTGCAGTCAAAAATAAAATCCGGACGCAATAGATGGCACTGTCATTAATAAAATTTATATTAATACTGTAAAAACCACATACAATTTGCAATTTTTTTTTCATTAAAATTATTTTTTAAAATGTGTTCTTTTCTGAAAAAAATTATTTCTATATACTTGGATATGGATTCTGATAACGCAGTTAATGGGTACCATAGGGTTTTTTTACATGTTGTATATGTGATGTCCATCAACAAGAACTCATGCTTGCCCTAAAACCTGCTCAGAAATGAGAGGATGTCTGTACTTAGGAGTGGGCCGTAAAAAGCAAGTAACTAACTTATGTATAACTGAGAATATATATTGTATTTATGTTTAATGTGAATTGACAAAATTTTATTAAAGATTATACTTTCAATTATTGTAAAGTAACCTTGTCATGTTCAAGTTCAAATAAAATCAAGAAATTAGGGTTGAATTTATGCTGAAACTCTTAAGGCTGTGATAAGTAATTTGAGCTCTTTAATTAAAATCATAATAAGTAAAGTTTGTATAAATTTCATGTTCATGACATCGAGTTTAATTAAAATGTAATTCAAATGGAATGGAATTCAAATGTATTTTGTATATCACCACAAAAGACATTTGAATTCTATTTTACTCAACTATCGAAAATTTAAAAGAAGGGTTATAACACCTACGGGATAATATGGGTTAAATTATGGATATTTCTTTTCTAAAAATATACTTATTATTTTAAAATGCAATATTTACGTATGTATGTTGTATGTTTTCTATTTAGTACAGAAGTTGGTATCCTTTCTTATTAAATGATCTCTACCTATAAATCTTTCTCTTATTTTTATTTATTTCTTTTCCTAGTTTGTCTGGAAGACATTTCTATGTAGCAACAAGACCATTTTTTAACTTTCCCTTAATATTTGTTTATATTTGTTAAGCTTATCTTTCTTTGTTGTACAGTCAAGAGTTAATGCATTGTATTGTATTTTAATATCCATCTCCTAGAAGCTTCCTCCACCAATATTAAATTTAGATAATTGTTTAAATCTCATGGCCTTTTTAATTTATTTTTTTAAACCAACGTGTGTTGCTGAATCTAGTGCAACATGTATAGATAACATTTTTACAAATGTTAATCCGTTCAATAAGTGTGTAATTTAAAAAATTTAGCTCTGATCACTGTGGACAATTAATTTCGCTACAAAAATTCGTGCTTGTTCCAGTAAATTCACGTCATTTGGAGAAGTTTAGAAGTAGCATAATATAAAACAACTTCCATCACTTTCATATCAAAATAATCCAGATTTTTTGTGAAGATCATTGTTTCAGCTTATTTGCAATGAATTTGATAATACTTTTACTTCTAAAAAATTGAACAAGCGCAAGGCATTCAATGAATGGGCGACAGTAGGAGTCCATAAGAGTAGGCAAAAGTTATATGAACTGTAAAATGAAAGGTCATATAATTCTAGCATCGAATTTAGGGAATATGTAAAAAAATATTCAAAAAATAAAAGAGTGTGCTCCATATCTTATTTGTATTTGAGCAACAAAATAAAAACGGCTTCTAATAAAATCAAAATGAAATGGAGTATAATTAATACATAGTGAAACTGGTAAGGTCAACTCTCGCTATTCAAACTAACAGTGAAGTTTTAACAATAAATTAACTAAGTCAGAAAAATAACTACTAGAAATAACTAATAAAATAAATATAAATAATGGTTTTGAATTTCATTAATTACAAAATATCTTTATATAGCTTTTACCCGATGCTGATGTGAAATAGGTCAAAACATTATAACGTTTAATTATACCTCGCATGGTCCGCCAATTTCGAGTATGGTAAGGCCATTGAAAATTTATAGTATGCAAACAGTCAATTATTGTTACTTGCAATTTGTTTTCGATTTATTTTGTACGTAGGAAATAAAAGTGCTAGTCAGCTAAGATTTGGATATTTTAGTATTTTTATAATTTGCCTTGTGATATAAGAAAACCTAACATAGAAGAGGTGCTCTTTGACGTAAAATAACGCACGTATAAAAAATAATTATACGTGGTAGAGCTATGCTGCAGTTACATTATTATGTCCCCCACACCGAATTTTGGTCAACAAAACCTAGACATTGGCGAAGGACAGGATTCTAGTGCCCAAGTGTTTGCGCAAATACAGATGCACTCTCTATTCCCTCCGATTGCTTGGGTAATATAATCCGATGAGACGGTAAGCTGACACGACTGGAGGGTGATTGCAGGACCAATGGCTTTATGTGCTTTCCGAGCCACGCGGGTGAAACACCGCCAACTTTTTGACTTTGGGTGGCTACTGAGAATTTTTTAACGGAAAAACTTAACAACTTAATTTTATGGCCCGACCTGGAGTTCGAACACTGGACGTTATGATCAGACGTCCGATTCATCTGATTCTATCACTGGATTCAATTGCATGCCTCAAGCGCAACGCGAAGGTATGTTCTACTAGCGCTTAATGTTCAATGAATCCAACGTGTCCTCGTATGAAATCGTATCTAACAATCATATTGAACTTATAAATGATATAAAAAGCACATTTTCAGGAAGATAGATGATTGTTGAACTTATTATTATTATTTTTAAATCAATTAATTGCTATTTTTAGTTTCATACACTTTTGGATATTCCATACTATTTTTATTGTCTTTTGACATAAAATTCTCAGATATTTACAAATAATTGTAATAAGGTTATATTTGAAAACTTGTGTGTATTTAAAATACTTAAATGAGCGCTTAAGACATGCACATTTGGATTTATCAAAAGTTTATTTATATTCGCCGAAGTGTGAAATGTAAAATAAACTAAAATCGATAAATATACTGAAATAGGCGACTACACACTTTGGATCTTTTCAGATGTATATTTTTACAAACTGTAAATAATAAGAAACTCATATTTCAGTATGCATTTCACTATATTATTTCTTTATTTTTGTTTCTAATATTCACAAAATATAAACAGTTTTGACTTACTGGTTGTAGAATATTCTCGTTAATTTAAATTCAATTTCGTGATGTTCTTTTGATACACAAAATTTGTTTTTATTTTTTATATGATTTGCATGCAGCGACGCTTGACACGAAAATTGGAAATTATTGATTGTGTTGACATTTATAGATGTGAATTGACATGTTAGTGGCCACACGGGCTCCGTCCACTCACCCGTTCTATTATGTATGTATTATAGTATTCTATGATACAACCTATAGAGTGCGTTACGCAACAATGCACGGTACGGTATCTTCATTTTGACAGGGTTATGGAGTGATTAGGTTGTAGGCCTGCTTTAGTGTGTGTTCGTCGACCCCATGTTTTCGAAATATTTTATTACTTAGATATATATAAAATTAAAGGCCAGTTATAAGCAACAGCTAGACTTGATCTATTATTTAAATATTCACTTTTCGCCCCTCCTGGAGACAGAACGTGACTGATGGACAACCTCGTCGCCGGTTTTTCTCCCGGAGATTCTTCGCATCCATGCCCAATTAAAGGGGCACCGGGAACTCGGGACTATTTCTTTACGCCTCTACCAGTCGGCGACAAGCCAATTCTGTACTTTTGGCTTGTCACTCGTATAGCACCACCTTGGGGACACGTGTAGGTTGGGCCTAAGATTCGGTGGTCGAAGTCTACGGAAAAGAGTCGGAAAGGGACGTCCTAGGTAAAAGTGTTATATATATATATATATATATATATATATATATATATATATATATATATATATATATATATATATATATATATATATATATATATATTTATGGGAATTATATTGAATATGAAAATGGGCCAAAATAGGAGTACCCTTAACTAACTAGCATGTATGCGTGGAGCAATGTGGAGAAGTAGAGAGAGGTGTGTCAGGATTGTGTCAAATTGAACTCTTTAGTCTCTTCCTCTGTCGCGAAAGAAAATCGATTCCTACTAAGAATGACCAGTGAGTCTATTGAAATTAAAAAACATCCTAATTTCAATAGAGAAGGAGGCTGGGTACCACCAATTGCTTGGGTAATATAATCAATAAAATCAAAATTAAACCCAAGGGTACCACTGCAATACTTCAAGACACAGTCAGTTCATTTTGCATATATCGGACCATAAACAATAATTAAAAAAACTGAAGCTACTCAGGGCTTAACAATGACATCGTGACGTCAGTCATCTTAGTCCACCGTGACCATGGGTGCTGGAAAGCACCCGAAACGTCGTGGAATTAAAAATAATTCAAATTAAACGCGATAAAATCCTTAAAAGTAGTTTTAATCAATGTAACTGTTTAGATAATAATTTATAATTGTTATCTTGTGATATTTCTTATCCTACTCCAAAAAGTCAAAAATTCTGCTATGAATAAACATTTCGAATAGAAGGAAATAGAAAGAATAAATTAATATCCACAAAAATTAAATTTCGCTTCTAAAGTCGATAGCTTTAATGCTTCGATAAACTATGTCTGAGAATCGATTTCAGAATCAATTATATGGAAATTATTTTATTCCTTGCAGTTCTATGAATTCCTTTTTAATTTTTATAAGAAACATTTGATCGTTATAGAAAACATTTTTATAAACGTTATGTTGTTAATTTTGCCTTATTAACCTGATATCAATATTCACCCCAGAATCAATTTACGAAGTAGAGTTATGTAAACACAATTATGGTGCTACCTTGCTTTCCCAAATGTTGAGAATGTTTCTGTATGATAAGGGAAACTAGTTACTATTCCAAACAGAAACTCTTGTTAAGCCGAAAACGCCTTCCTAGTTTCAACTGATTTTGTGTGATACATTATATCGAAACGTGTTCATATGATTCTGCATAATGCCTATTAATATTTGTTGCTAGAACTTCATTGCTTACTTTGATGGGAATAATACAAGCAAAGGGCACCGTAATGAAGAAATGAGGAATTCGTGTACATAATGTCTGCATCGTCATACCAAGCAAAACGACTAATATAAATTTTAATTAGACTGATGTTGCTATCTGAAATATTTTCGTTAACATTGCGTAAAATAAAATAAAAGTTTTAATAAAAATTGTAAGCCAATTCCAAGAAAATAACAATAAATTATTTTCAAATTTTGTCAAATGTGTTCAAATGAAGTCTGTTATGCGGCTTAAAAGCATTTCGGCGTCTTATGGTTTATGTTTTGATTTAAGATTTATACATACTTTAGGTTAATGATTGTAAGATTGTTGCCATGACGTGTTTTAAAAATAGTGATTTTTGTACAATCAACGCAAAAAATTTTTGTAAGTTCATTGGCAAGTTTTAATTTATTATGAAAATAATATTAATTTCAATATAAAAAATAATAATACGATGGTTCCGATTTTAAAAAAATCCTCCATTTTTTTAAATTACTATATCAAAATAACATGTTTGTTTAATTTAGTTTTTGACTCTCATTATTCATTGCTTATATTTTTCCTCTTAGATTTATCAAAACGATGCGAAAACAAAGCACTAGTCAAGGATTTGGCTGTTTAAAGAGGAACAAAAGTACCTTACAAAGCGAAGTTAATTGAGAATTTCACCGTACTTTTACGAGTTTTTGGATACTTTACCTATCTTCACAATATTTTATACATGATAGAGCCATGATGTAGCTTTAATTTTTTTTTCTTTAAGGAGAAGAACCACGCTTACATAGAATATTAAGAAAAATAGCCGCTGGTATCGTATGCGAACGTGGTCCTTCCGCAGTCGAGCTGACCCATTCGTGCTACAACTATACTACTAATATAACTGCAGCATGGCTCTACCACGTATTGGAAATTATTAAAGAACTAGCATTTTAATATCTTAACAAATACATTTATGTTTTCAAAAATACCTCACGATCACTAGGCTGTGATACTTTTTTTGCTTAAGAGTCCGATGATCACTAGGCGGTAACTTCTTTTCTGTCTAGGATACCATACACGTGACCATTGCTTTATTACCTGTGGTTCCGGTGTTGTTCCGGGCCAATAAGAGGGCTTTCAATTAAAATTTCATCGGCGACAGTGATCACGTACCATCTGGTGAGTCCTGGATTGTTCACCTGCTCTTCTTAAACGAATAATTTGGACACAATGGAGCATGGACTGCAATGACCGGTTATCATAACGTGATCGTTTGTCACAGCATTATTAAAAAAATATATAATATGGGCTTCTTTATTAATTAAATGAAAGAAAACTGAATTTTGTTCTAGGAGTGTCCTCAGATCTTTGTTTCTTTTTAGCAGGAATATCTTAGTGGGTGCTACCCAGAGAAAACCTTAGACATGAAGTTCTACTACCCATGATCTTAGTTCAGCCGCGGACGAGTACAGAGTTGTGTTGGTAATGACGTTAATAATAACTATTGTCCCACCCATACGCCTTTCTGTTTGTTTGTTTCGATACAGATTACCCAATTTATATATTCAATTTAAAATTAATAGTTTTTATTGTTAAGTGTTTTATAAGTTTCTATTTTCACTGCTTGCATTGGTTTTAATTAAAACTTTAATTGCATTCAAACCTCGACATAGTTGTGTAGCAAAGGTAAAACTATTTTGTAATTGTATTCAAATCCAAGACTTGTAGAATTCTCATTGGAATAGTAAGTAGTAATATGTGTAAAGTCTGCAAACTGCCGTTACCATTTTATTCAAATCGGACACGAAGAAATTTGTATCTTAAGTACCCACTTGCTTTTATACAAGTTGGATCTCTAAAGGCTATTCGAAATTTGGAAAAATCTAAAAGTTACATATTGTTACGAGCTTGAGGTTCGTGACAATAAAAATTGCCGATAAAAATGACCTAAATTAACTCTTTAATTCACTTTACACTAATTAAACTTAAAACACTAATAATTAATCACACTGATTCACTTTATTCCGCTTCGAAGCTTCGCTTGTCTCGCCAAATTCAATACTTCCCCGATCGCACCTTGCAGCGCTTATAAATACACATTAGTACCGAAATATCCAGAACATTCAAGTAAATACGCGCACCAATCGACAAAGCGCCGAAAGTTCGAGTCTCAGCTTCTAGAAGCTTAGTTCTTCATTTCGACAACAGATGACGCTGTCGGTTGACAGATTAGTGATGTCATTTACTGGAAAGCTCTCTCCTCGCTCTGTTACCCGACACTAGATGGTGCTAGTGCCAGATGTCAACTTAGCCGCGCAACACTGCCCCCTCCTAAGACATGCTCGTCCCGAGCATTATCGGCCCCATAATAACGCGCCAAGCGATCCGCATGGACGATCTTAGGAGTAACGCCTTTCTGTAACGGCTCCGCAATGTCAAGGGATGTCCTATCCCGTGGTGCACCAACATTGTACAATTTCGATGCTCCTCTACTCCGTGTCTGAGGTCCCCTCACAGCCGCACAACTTGTACATGTACGACACCAATCCTCGACATCGTCACGGTAATGGGCCCAGTAAAACTGTTCTCGGACCTTCAGTACAGTTCGTTTAACACCCAGATGGACTCTTGAACGACCATTATGGCACAGCTGTAGAACATTCGGCACTTTAGCTTTAGGGACAACCATTTGTAAACGACAGCTGTCTCCTCGACCATTGTCCCATTTACGGCACAGGACTCCATCCTGAAGCAGCAAGCTGTCCCATTGGGCCCAATAGCTTTTCGTGGTTGAACTCATCGCTGAGACGTCCCTCCACTTAGGCTTGGTAGCACGGGTCTTCATCCATTCCAGAATCAGCTTGATGTCCGGATCTTCCTGCTGTGCATATCGTAGGCTGTCCTTCCACTCGTTGCTGAGGTGGTCTGTCCTCAGCTTCCTCACGGATACCACTTCCTTACTCGCTTGCTTAATACAATGTTTCCAATCTTCAGGAAAAGGTCTTCTTGGCAATGCATCTGCGTTGCCATGAGATTTCCCGCTGCGATGTCTGATAGTAAAGTCGTATCCTGGCTGCTGCTGGGCAGTGATGTTAGCCGCACTTCCCTTCTGAGATCGTTCACCTTCCCTTTCTAGGGTTCGCTTAGGTTAGCTGGATCGAAGATGGCCCGTTTCCCCATAGCCATAGCACCTAGGGTTGTATCCTTTATTGTGGTCGCGAACCGTAACTGCTGCAACCTCCCTAACGTGAGGGGAACGACGATCCTGCCACCGCCAGGCGGTGCCGTTAGCTGCACTACCCTCTCGAGATCGATCAACTTCCATTTCTACAGTTTGCTTAGGGCAGCTGGATAGAAGATGGCCCTTTTTCCACAGCCATAGCACCTATGGCTATATCCTTTGTTGCGGTTCCGAACTATAGCTGCTGCAACCTCCCTGACGCGATGGGAACGATGATCCTGCTGCACGGCTTCCACCTTCAGTGCGTGTGCCAAGGCGTCCTTAAGCCTCTCGTGGTGCCCGAGCCTAACAGCAGCTCTGACTTCCAGGTCGCGGATGCCGTCGATGAATGTTTTGCACCAGGTTCCCTTCAATGAGCGCAGGTACAGACCAGTATGCTTTCGCACCAACTTCTCCACCTCTAGAGCCCACTGCTGCAGGTTTTCGTTGATGCGCTGCACGCGATCTTTAAGCTGCGCACGAAAGACGTGTTCCAGCTGAGCGTCGCCATATCTCGCCTCTAATGCCTTAAGGAGTTGCTCATAAGTCACTTCCTCACCGAGAGCTTCCAGAACTGTTAAGGCCTGGTCGCGCAGGCCTAGTGTGAGAGCAGTCATGGTCTGACTTTTATTCCAGCCGTTCGCCTTCATAACAGCCTCGAACTGGATTTTGTAGGCTGACCAGGAAGAAGTCTCGTCGAACGGTGGCACCTTGAACCCACGTAGCGAAGGTGTTGTAGCTACTACAGGAGCTGTAGTTCCATCTCCAAGCTTGAGTTCGTCCAGTGATTTCTTCATGTCAGCCGTTACGTTGTCAACCCGATTGTTTACTTGGTCAATTCGGGTTTCAGCTTCCGACAGGCGGCTGTCATGTTGATCAACCTTATCCTTTACCTCCCGTGTCTCTTTTCCGAAGATAGCGTGAAGGTCCTTCATGAGGAGCATCTGCTCTTCCAACCGACGGGCCTGTTCCTCTTATCGGCGGGCTTGTTCATCCTGTCCGCCCCGCAGCTGCTCTTCCAACCCACCGACCTGTTCCTCCTGTTGGCGGACCTCTTCCTCCTGTCGGCGGGCCTGTTCCTCCTGTCGGCGGACCTGTTCCTCTTGTCAGCGGGCCTGTTCCTCCTGTCGACGGGCCTGTTTATCCTGTTCGCCCCGTAGCTGCTCTTCCAACCCACGGACCTGTTCCTCCTGTCGGTGGACCTGTTCCTCCTGTCGGCGGGCTTGTTCCTCCTGTCGGCGGACCTGTCCCTCTTGTCAGCGGGTCTGTTCCTCCTATCGGCGAGCCTGTTCCTGCAGCATCACCATCAGAGCACCTAAGTCGGGTGCTGCAGATATAGGAGCTACTGACGGGCCTGCAGCCGGTGGCTGGCCCTCTGACGTCTGAGGCGTTGTACCACCAAATCTTCTTTGGTCCGTCTCCTGCTGGCGTTGACTTCGGGTACGGACACCCTCCGTTTTCTCCTTAGGTAAAATCGGCATGATTTTATCCCACTTCTGACACCAATTGTTACGAGCTTGAGGTACGTGACAATAAAAATTGCCGATAAAATTACCTACATTAACTCTTTAATTCACTTTACACTAATTAAACTAAAAACACTAATAATTAATAACACTGAATCACTTTATTCCGCTCCGAAGCTTCGCTTGTCTCGCCAAATTCAATACTTCCCCGATCGCACCTTGCAGCGCCTATAAATACACATTAGTACCGAAATGCGCACTAATCGACAAAGCGCCGAAAGTTCGAGTCTCAGCTTCTAGAAGCTTAGTTCTCCGTTTCGACAACAGATGGCGCTGTTGGTTGAAAGATTAGTGATGTCATTTTCTGGAAAGCTCTCTTCTCGCTCTGTTACCCGACACTAGATGGCACTAGTGCCCGATATCAACTTAGCCGCGCAACAATATATTTAATATTTACTATAAATAGAATAAGCCGTGGTAGCTCAGATGGTCGCTCGCTGTAAATTTAACAGAACGCGAGTAACCCGGGTTCGATCCCCGCCGGCACCAATGAAATTGTTAATTGCAATTTTAAGTGCTGATTTACCACGTGCTCGGCGGGGAAGGAAAACATCGTGAGGAAACCTGCATGTCTGAGGAATAAGAAAAAAAAATATTTCCATAACATGTGAAGTTCGCCAACACGCATTGGGGCAGCGTGGCGGACACTTCCTTGCTGCAAAAACCTCTCAGAAGTGAGGGGTGGCCTGTGCCCAGCTGTGGGACGTATAATAGGCTGTTACTTTAACTTTTTTATCTTTTATAAATAGAATTATCAAATATGTAGTGAATGTCATAAGACTATCTCAAATTAAATTTTAACCGAGTTCATTTATAATGTAAAAATATAATAGAATTTACATTCAATTAAAAGAGTGACAAACGACCACACAGTTCAATGATGGTAAGTGGATACATTAGCCTGTCTACTATAACCTAGACATCTACATCTACCTTCGACGAAGAACCAAAATTCAGATGTGCTTTCACCCTTGAGGACTAAGATGTGGTCTACGATTACACACCATGTGAAACACAGCAGTTTTAAACTGCTATTACACGCTGGTATATTGTTAGAGCGTATTTCTTCCCCGCATATTCGCGCACGTATATTATTTTGCTCAACACATTATTGTAACGATATTTAGATACTGAGTTATTTAGTCAGGGACATTAAAATTAAGTAGTATTTATACCTTTATATTTGATTAATCATAACTTACAAGATCCACACAAATAAGTTATACATTACTCTACTATATTTTTGTAGAAAATAATGACTTATAAAAATTAAAAGAATATGATTTGAAGGTTCAATGAAAATAAAACTTATAACAACAGTGAATTGATATCTTTGAACTTGATTTTAATAAGCAATATACAAACCAAATTTAGTTTAATATTGAACAAATTGTACATAAAACCATAACATTAAAAAAGAAATTTATTATATTTACTTTGAAATTAATCAATGTAAATATAAAAAAATCATGTAAGTTATCGTATAAAATAATATGGTAAAATATCATCGCTCAAATGTATTTGTCATATTTTATTCATTAGTGTAGTTGTGTGGATTGACCCTTTAGTACATGTGGAACTTGTGCTTAAGTTGCATTGTAAATGACAACTTAATTCATAGACTAAAATCATCAATACAATCTCATAGATGAAAAAAAAAAAATAACTAAGTATCTCATTTTTTAGATCCCCTTATTCGTTGTTTGTAACTTATTGCATGCCTTAAGCGCAAAGTGCGTAGATATGTTCTAATAGCCCTAAATTGCTAAAATTTCTAAAAGTGCGTAGATATGATCTAAAACTCACGACGTAAAGGGCACATTGTTAGATCAAATCAAAGATTGTTGATTGCTCAATTTTTTTTCTCTTCTGAATAGATTAATTGCTATTTTCACATTAAAAAGTAGTTTCAGTTTATTCAATCGCCTACAACGCGCTAGCACCGACTGCACCAGCTTGCCCAACTGGATGCGTCGCGATTGTAGTTAATTATTTCACTCAGGTAGCAAGACTAACAGAGGCCTGCTTCAACCCACTACTCTATTATTGTAATGCTTATGCATCATAGAGACCTTCTATAATAATGCTTTAGTATCATAGGCTTTACTATTATACGTCCCTAATATAGGACTATACGTTGTGCAACAGTACTTTAAGTATTCGTTCGCCCGACGACCCCATATATAATATATACATACTTGGGTTTGCGTCTCCGGTAGCTCCCTTATATAAACAATCTTTACACGAACATCTTCCATGACTTAGGCAATTTTCTCTACACGAATATGCTCAGAAACTTAGGCAATTTTTGACCAATTTTTCAATTATTTTACAATGTTATTTGCTTTTATTATTATAATATTCTCTATATCTACATAAAATTCTATAATGACAAACTTCTTCATGGAAAAGTAATCTCTAAATATAAGTTTTAATGGTTTAAAGTGCTGTGCATGTGCGCGGTCAAATTCGACCGCTTGAATTTTGACGCAATAGCGCTGCGTCAAATTCGACCGCTAAGGGGTTAAAAAGTTAACAAATTATTTTAAGTTGTGGTTACGTAGTATTCCATGTGGCATTTAGGGTGAAGACCTACATTGCACTTCCAGCATTGAAATTCGCTTTTTCCTACACACTGGTTAGCACTACGGCGCATGGTACTTATGGCGACAAGCCAGTAATCTCTGCCATCATACCGCATTGAGGATTTCGCTAGTTTACGTCCTTGATGTGATGGTGTCCTGTGTGTACCCAGTAAACTTCTTGCTATGACATGCCTAAATGCAAACAGAGACTCAGTACCTTTTGTACATCTGTTTTTTCGAGCTGGATACCAGGCATTAACAATTGAAATATCTACAAAATAAGAAAATATTGGCCACCACCATTTCTTTGTACGCGTTCGCGTTCGCAAGTTAGCTACAGCCCGGTCACATTTGTTAACGCCACCCATATATTTATTATAATTCGACATAAGGGTTGTATGAGGCACTAAAACTTTCGCCTTTATTCACGTTGAACCACCGAGTTGCTGTAGCTATTTCTAAATGTTTTACGTTCGTGGCTACTGTTATGTACATTTAAGTATATTTATGCGTAATTCAGGGACTACACGTGATTATGCTAAATATACAGCTAATTGTAGCTCTTAGTAGCTAAACACATCTATTAACAGTACTATGTGAGAGTGGAATTACATAGGTTGTAGCCTTTCGCTTTAACAGAGTATAATCTATGTTGTAGTTGCTAAATGTACATAGCGGTGTCGTACTTACAAATATCCGTGGCATAACACATGATGCGACTCATCACTGAACTAATAAATAATGTCTTATAATTTTTCTATTCTATTTAAGAGTGGTTAGAGCAAATGTTCTTTCACGCGGGTTCGGGTCACATATCGCTGATGTGAAGCACCTACGCTCCGGGAAATTTCCAGTATGCCAACATATTCAGGTTCGTCCAAACCATATCAGATTTGATAGACCACAAATCCTCGCAAAAGAACATCGATTCCTACCAAGGATGATTCGCGAGGCTATTGAAATCACAAAATATTCTAATTTTAAGAGAGAAGGTGGCTGGGTGCTACCATGTGCTTGGGATACCATAATTAGTAAAATAAATGCAAACCCAAGCATACTACTGCAAGACTTCAAGACACTGTAAGCTTGTTCGGCGTACAGTGAACCAAAAATTAATATTCAAAAGTTGAAGGTAGCCTTCGTTAACTATGATATTGGGAAGCAAAACAGCACAGCCCCCCCCCCCGTGACAAAAGTACCTTAAACGTCGAGAATTTAAAAAAAAATTAAATGCGTTGGAATCCGTAAAATTGGTTTTATTTCATGTACAGGCAGTACCTTCATAGAACGTTCATGGTTTAGGCCATTCTAATAAACCGCGGCTTTAACCAATGTTCAGATGTGGAGATGGATATTATTAATTACTTCAAATATTAAAACCATATCATAATATCACTGCTGAAAATAGAACTTCACCTTAAATTGTCTTAGGAATATTTTGTCATATTTGCCTCACTTTACAAGGTTGGCAGTTTCATTATTTTCAATATTCATCAGGTAGATGCCCATCTCCTGTTTTAAGTTCCCTCTATTACCTCTTACGTATACCAATGAAGTTTATATTCTTACACCGCCAGCACACGGAGTGGTTAATTTGTTGATACTATATATAATTATTTATCTTAATATATATAAATTACGTGTCACGTTGTTTGTCCGCGATGGACTCCTAAATTACTAAACCGATTTCAATCAAATTTGCACACCGTGTGCAATTTGGTCAAACTTGAGAGATAGGACAATTTTTTTACCCATGAGTGACCCACAATTTTTTTTGCGAAATTAAGAATTTTTAATAAGACATCACAAAGGGTCGTCAAAAAAGGCAGAACGACGTCTGCCTGGCAAGCTAGTGTAAATTTAAATATTTCCAAATTATTTGGGAGCAATTAGACAACTTATGAGACTTGAATACAGAGAATAAGACAATTTTTTTTGTATAAATTTAAATTGACAAATGAGCTTTCAGTCCAACTGATAGTAAGTTGTTGCTACAGCCCATGGACACCTTAAACCAATTTCAAACAAAAAAAAAACTACAGATGCGCTGTCTCTGATTCCTCTAACTGTATTAATAAGATTGAATGCCGTAGAGCCTGCAATGATTGTTTCCTCTACAGTTAGAGTAATAACGGGCAAAATAAAAAAAAGGAACAAAGTTATTTTGGAACGTAGTTACTTTTTAAAAAGTCACCGTGACTTTTTCCAGATTATCTTTGCATTACATTTCAAGTCCGTTAAAGGTTTAATATATAAGCTGCGTGATTGTTGAAGATCAATACCGAACCAACGACACTTTTTTTCTGTAAGTGAGGCATTCCGTCTTTTTACCTTAAGGGTGACAACCCATATGCGTATAGATTGAGGATAAATATCCATATCTGCGAGTCACAGTATCCACTTACCGTCATGGTAGACTGTGTGCTCATTTGTCTCCCCTTTTCTTTAAAAATCTTTATCTTACGGCTAATGTGTGTATGTATGTTTTAGTTTTATAGTTTTTCTATTTGTTTTTTATACTTGTGCTTTTGAACTGTCAAAATGTTTATTTCTTTTTTAGGGTTCCGTAGTCAACAAGGAACCCTTATAGTTTCGCCATGTCTGTCTGTCCGTCTGTCCGTCCTCGCTTAATCTCTGTGACCGTTAGCACTAGAGAGCTGAAATTTGGTACCAATATGTGTATCAATCACGCCGACAAAGTGCTAAAATAAAAATTGGAAAAACATGTTTTATTAGGGTAGCCCCCCTATATGTAAAGTGGGAAGTGATTTTTTTTTAATTTCAACCCTTACGTGTGATATATTGTTGGAAAGGTATTTAAAAATTAATAGGCGTTTACTAAAATCATTTTTTGATAATGTCAATAATTTCGGAAATAATCGCTCCAAAAGTAAAAAACAATGTGTCCCCCCCCCCCTCTAACTTTTGAACCATAGGTTTAGAAAATATTAAAAAAATTGGAAAGGTAGAACTTTATAAGGACTTTCTAGGAAAATCATTTTGAACTTGGATGGAAACAGTTTTTGTACAAAAAAGACAAAAAGATGTACAAAACAATTTCTGGACTAAGTTTTAGTATAATCGTTTAAGCAAGCATTTTTTAACTTCGTTTACATATTTTATTATCCTGAACGTATCTTTTTTCAAGCAAAAAGAATTATTAAAATCGCTTCTCGCAATCCAAAATTACCACCGAAAACTTCTGGCACGTCTATGTATTAATTAGTAACCCAATTCCCCGAGAGATGACGCTGTAGGTACTTATTACATTGGGTAGGGTATTTATTGAATAGTTCGGTTGGTCTCTCCTTGGCATCGCCTACCGCGGAGCGTGCAATGTTGCACGCTCCATGTTCGCGCACGTACCCACTACCGGGAGCAGTTGCAGGAGCGCGGAGCGCTGCTGGAGCTCGAACATAATGGATTCCCACCTTTAAACTCATAAGTGGGAACACTTATTGTGACGGACGGGAAACTACGGAATCCTACACTGAGCGTGGCCCGACACGCTCTTGGCCGGTTTTATTCTATTTATATGATCTCACAAAATCTACACGTGGCTTTTTTTCATAATTATATTGAGTAACTTCTTACTAAGATAACAAAGTTTGGGAAACAAAAAGCCGTTAGAGAGCTACTTGTATCAATTTTTCATTGTCTGATAATCCCCAATGCGGCGGATTGGAGGACCGTATTGATCTCCAACAATCACGCAGCTGATATATTAAATTTTTATCGGACTTGAAATTTCCTAGAATTGTGTTTCCAATTGTGTGATCATCCGGAGATTAACAAGATAAAAGTGATAAAGTCACGGTGAAAAAGTCACTGTTCCCACGTAGCTTAGGTAACAAAGGTATTAAAAAAACGACTGAAATGAAACCTAATAAAACAAAATGCATATATAAAGTCACGTTATAAGATGATCAAATGTTCCAAGTATCTGACGTTATCGTCAAAGTCTAGAAATTGTTTATCGTGTATAATTATATAGGGTAAACACCCTTACATGAGTAAGTCGAAGAAAAACGACAGTCACGGTTATTTAAAAAACACTTTTCCCTGAGTCTACGTTTAACTAGGATAAAAGTTCACGAGAATTATACAATCAGATTAATAACAACTTACGGATGATGCGTTTATATATGTACATTAACGTACGTTTATAAAAATCTCACTTCACTTCACTTCACTTATCTTCACGCACAATCCCTAACGGGGTAGCCAGAGAGAACAGATCGCCAAGTGCGACGATCCTTACATACCTCTTTCGATTCTTTCAGGTTCATTAACTTCTTCATACATGCACGTCTAAGTGTCCGAGTATTCCTGACCTTCCCCTCTTCGAGTAATTTGCTCACATGGTCTTCGAAAGTGAGTCTCGGTCTTCCTCGTTTATAAAAATATGATCTTTATATAACCTACTTAGATAACAGTACCTTTTTTATTTAAACATTGAATTTCTAAATAATTATTGATAAATATTAGAATCTGGAACATATCTCATCAGTGAGGTACGCCATCCACTAATCCCAACGTCTGTTACATATAATAGGAAGGTATAAACATCCAGTACTCTTTTTTCCTGGTAAATTTCGTCCTAACGCATTAAACTAGATTATATAATATAATAATAATAATAATAATAATAACGAACAACTACCGGAAATACATTTTGAGGGACGGCACAGTTGACGTATGTCGCGTATGTCACCACCCTGGAGAGTCCCTCAGACATGTTATTTCCGGTTGTTCACAACTATCAAATGGTGAGTATTTACACAGACATAACCAAGTAGCTAGAATAATACACCAACAGCTTGCCATTAAATTTGGCTTTACTCAACAGGATGTTCCATATTATAAGTATGAACCAAAGCCAGTCCTTGAAAATAGAAGTGTCACGCTGTACTGGGATCGGTCAATTATCACAGACAGGTTTATAGTGGCAAATAAACCTGACATTGTGGTGATAGACCGAACTACACGCAAGGCAATAATAGTGGATATCAGTGTTCCTCATGACAAGAATCTCGTAAAAGCAGAGAATGAAAAAAAATAAAATATATCGACTTGGCTCATGAGATTGTCGCTATGTGGGACGTTGATTCTACTATTATTGTACCAATAGTTGTATCAGTCATTGGACTTATTGGTAAAAATATGGACGATTATCTGTCCAAGTTAGGTTTGGGCAAATGGCTGAAAGCATTAATTCAAAAATCGGTCTTATTAAATACGGCTCGAATAGTAAGAAGGTTCCTATCTTTGGATGCCTAATTTCACCGATGGCTTAGAATTCATCGCCGCGGTGGATAAAAGCCGAAATAATAATATTATTTATATAAAATGTATTTGTATTTATAATATTATAGTTTTGTGATAATATATGTGATCATATAATAACAATAACTCAGTTGGTTCTTAAAGACCAGGTTACCACAGACCCGAGCAAATACCGCCCCATCACGTGTTTGCCGACCATATACAAGACACTAACATCCATTTTGAGCGCGAGAATCACTCGTCACCTGGAATCAAATCAGGTGATGTCGCGCGCTCAAAATGGATGTCGGGGCGGCGGTCGTGGAACCAAGGAACCACTCCTCATTGACGCGGTCATTGGCAAAGTGGTGAAACGCAACCGTCGGAACTTCTCCGCCGCCTGGATAGACTACTGAAAGGCATTTGACTCGGTGCCCCATACATGGCTAAAGAGGATCCTCGAGCTGTACAAGATTGACTGTACAGTTCAAGACTTCCTCGAGCGGTGTATGGGGCAGTGGAGTACGATCCTCTGTCATCTAGGCGAGCGGATGACGGCTGCGGAAAGCCGCATAAGGATAAGAAGGGGAATATTCCAGGGCGACTGTCTGAGTCCAATCTGGTTCTGCCTCTCTTTGAACCCTCTCAGTACTTTACTGGAGGGTTCCGGGAGGGGATTTCAGCTTCGGAAAGGAGATACAAAAGTGACCCACCTCTTCTATATGGATGACCTCAAATTATTCGCCTCCAGTCGCTCCCATCTTATGGAATTGCTAAACATCACTTGTGAATTTAGCAATTCTATTGGAATGGAGCTGGGGACGGATAAGTGTGCGGTCCTCCATGTTGAGAAGGGTAGGGTTGCTAACTCTGAGGGCACAGACTTATCTATGCCCGTCAACTTGAGGACCCTTTCCGAGGCTGAAACATACCGATACCTAGGTATGTCACAGAACATCGGTATCGATGAGGCTGGTATGAAACAGTCAGTTTGCGACACGTTTTATGCACGCTTGACCAAAGTGCTTAACAGCCTTTTGTCCGGTGTGAATAAGGCACACGAATATAACGGCTGGGTAATGCCTGTCCTCATGTATACCTTTGGCATACTCAGGTGGTCTCAGACCGAACTTAACGCCCTGGATAGAAAAGTCCGCACTACCAAGACGACCCATAGGATGCATCATCCGAGATAGTCGGTAATGAAGCTGTACTTGCCGTGAAAGCAGGGTGGGTGCGGCTTCCTGAGCGCGCTCACCATGCATAATCGCGAAGTGTGCAGCCTCCGTAATTACTTCCTGGTGAGATCGGATGATTCATTCTATAATGACGTCATTCTAGTGATAAAGGACTTACCCCGCTATCCTTAGCCAACGAGCAATGGCAGGACCCGGCAGTACTAAGCATTTCCGACCGGGAGACCGTATGGAAGGAGAAGGAGCTCCACGGGAGGTACAACAGGGTTCTACATGAGCCCTTCGTAGATACAGTCGCCTCCCTCAACTGGCTACGTTTCGGTGACTTCTTCGGGGAAACCGAGGGTTTTGTCTGTGCAATACAGGATCAGGTTATTAAGACCAACAACTATCGGAGATATATCCTAAAGGATGGCACCGTCGACGTCTGTCGAGCTTGTCGCCATCCCGGTGAGTCACTTAGGCATGTCATCTCCGGTTGTTCGGCGCTTTCTAAATCTGAGTACTTGCACAGGCACAACCTAGTAGCCAGAATTCTACACCAGGAGCTCGCTCTGAAATACGGTCTCGTGGGCCGGAAAGTGCCGTATTACAAGTACTTGCCGGAAGCCGTTATCGAAAATGACCGCGCCAGGCTCTACTGGGACCGGGCCATCATCACAGACAGGACTATTCTTGCGAATAAGCCTGATATTGTGCTGATGGACCGGGCACAGTCAAGGATATTTTTGGTCGAGATTACCATTCCATATGACGAGAACCTCGTGAAAGCCGAAACAGATAAACGAACAAAATATCTGGACCTGGCTCACGAGGTGACCGATATGTGGGGTGGTCTGCCGGCCGAAATTATTCCTGTAGTCATCTCTGCGAATGGGCTAATTGGCTAATGGGCCCAGTCAGCCTCTCGAGTCATCTGAGGGGACTCCGTGACGGACCGCTCCGGGCTCAAATGCAAAAGGTGGTGCTCCTCGATACCGCCCGCATCGTCCGTCGGTTTCTTTCCCTTTCCTCCTAACCCTCGGCCGTTTGGTCTCCGCTGCCGAGGGCTTCCATCTGGTTGGGCTTTTATTTATTTATGTATTTTTGTATTTATTTTATGTTATTGATATTTATGTATATTTATCGTTTCATTCTAATTTATAATAAATATATATTTATATAACCCAACCAGATGAGAAAACTATATAGATACCCCAAATAATAATAATAATAATAATAAGCCACTTACAAGTCTAACCCCACGTCCGAGCTTAACACCTACGCTCACGTGGGTGGCGGACACTCGCAACGAAGGTACTTTGTGAGTGACCAACGGGGCTCTAGCACACCCATCAATATGGAGTTGCGAAATAGAAGTATTAGTAAAGGACCGCTTCCCGAGGGCAATCGTCGGGGCACGCCTGGAGCCGGTGCTGGGCGTTTCAGTATGCGAACCACCGGTGGCGTGGGTTTACCTGGACGGCCCTCTGCCGGATCATCAGCACTAACACCGTCTGATGAATACAAGTGCGATAGTAAAGCAGTCTCTCCGGCCTCGAATGTTTCACGGGCGGCAAGGGCCACTCCGCCTGTGACCACCAAAGCTGGCAAACCTAGAGTGCGCATGAAATGGGCTGAAGAAATAAATACTTTCATTATGCGCACTTACTTTTACATTACCAAATTAGAAAGCGATCGCACTATGTACGTTAAGAAATTATTTGATCAATTTCAATTAAAATATCCTCATATAAATGTCACATCTCAACGTATTGCAGACCAGAGACGAGTAATAATAAGAAATAAATTGTTATCTGATGAACAAATCAATAAAGCAACAAGCAGCTAAAATAATTGAAAACGAGAAAGCTGAGAGTAATATTTCGGACTTACGTTCAGATACAAGAGACACCAATCATATGACGGCGGGTAATTCAAATCTCGACCTTTTTAGCCGTCGTCAGTCATCTTCGCCCTCTTCCTTATTCGAAACTCAATCAATTACTTTAACATCCGATTCTGCAACACAAACTCTATCAATGAGCTGCACTGCTCAAACTAGTATTTTAAGTGTTTCACACCCAGCTGAAATAAATCTCCAAGATGATGGTTTAGTAGGTACAGAAGTTAACCAACGAACTGAAGACTAATCTAGTATTGTATACTGGTACGGACCCAAAAATAAGACCCAAACTGCCGCAATTGAAAGAAAATAAGCAGCTATATAGTTTACTTAACATTTTAATAGTCATGTACTACCCAAATTCTATAGTATTGATTCTGAGATACTACATATTCATACCCTCATATATTGTTCAGCTTTAGCTTTTTAGTTATCTCAAAACTATTCGGATATAAAATTTCAAACGACCCCTTAAAGAAAGCGAAATTCATTTAACAATAAACCGGCTTGGCAAATAAGATTAGAAATAGATATATCTATCCTGCGCGCTGATGTGGCTAGATTAACACAATTTATTAGCAATAATAGACATCCTCGATTAGTTAAGAAAATTGATTGAATATTTGATAAATATAAAGTTCATTCAACTTATGATAAAAATAATATTAGACCAGCTGAATTTTTAGACACTCTAAAACAAAAACTTGCTCTTAAAACCCAAAGACTAGCCAGATACAAAAAAGCCCTACAAGGAAAAGAAGACAATAGGCTTTTTCAGACTAATGAAAAAGGATTTTATAGGATGCTCAAACATAATGTAAGTAATGTATCCAATGAACCCAAGGAAGTACCAACTGAAGAAGAACTTAAAAATTACTGGATTGAAATATGGAAGAAAAATAATAAACATCATGAGCAGGCAAGTTGGATCAATGAAGAAGAAAATAAAGCAGAAGCAATTGAATTGATGGAATTCACAGAAGTTACTAAATTAGAGATTGAACGTGTAACCAAAAAAATGAAAAACTGGAAAGCTACTGGACCCGATAATGTTCACAACTTTTGGTATAAAAAATTCTCGGCCCTCTATGATATTTTAGCGAAAATTATTACAGATATATTAAAAGGCGCATCAGAGATCCCATCATTTGTAACCGTAGGTACTACTTTCATGATTCCCAAAAGTGATAAAACAGCAGATCCCTCACAGTACCGACCGATTACGTGTCTCCCAACTATATACAAACTAATAACCTCTTGTATAACACTAAAAATAAATACGCATTTAACACATAATAAAGTATTAGCGGAGGAACAAAAAGGATGTAGACAGAATCACAGAGGATGCAAAGAACAACTCATTATCGACTCGATAGTAATTAAACACGCTACCTCTCACAACCGTAATTTTAACCTAACATATATTGATTACAAGAAAGCATTCGACAGTGTACCTCACTCTTGGCTGATACGAGTTTTGCAAATTTATAAAATCAACCCGGACATTATTTCTTTCCTGGAGAGAGTTATGGGTACTTGGAAAACTAAATTACACCTTAATGACAGCAGTAAGACCATAGTCACAGACGATATACCAATCGCTAATGCCATTTTCCAGGGAGATTCATTGAGTCCACTGTGGTTTTGTCTGGCTATTAACCCTTTATCTTCTTTACTCAACAAAAACAATCATGGGTATAAATTAACTAAAGACACCTAAGTTAATCATTTAATGTATATGGACGATATAAAACTTTTTGCCAAATCAGAAAATGAAATGAACGGCCTCATAAAAATTACAGCTCAGTTTAGTAAAGATATAAATATGACCTTTGGTTTTAATAAATGTAAAACGCTTAAATTTCATAAAGGTAGAGTCAATAGTAGTACAGAAAGTCAATACGATATGTTTGCATTGATGGACGAAAATGGTACATATAAATATCTAGGCTTGCGTGAAGGAAGATGTATAGACCATACTGCTATTAAAAAGGACCTTAGTAATGAATATTTACGTGGGTTGAATCTAGTTTGTAAAAAGCAACTTAATTCTAGAAATTTATTCAAAGCTATTAACACTTTTGCCATCCCAATACTTACCTATTTTTTCGGAGTAATTAAATGGTCAACTACAGTTATACGAAATCTTGAAATCAAAACTAGGACTACTATAACTAAACACAAATATTTGCATCCTAAATCAGCAATTGAACGACTTACGATAAAGAGAGCTATAGAAGGCAGGAGTCTGATCGATCTTAAAAGGTTATGGTAAGGGCAAGTCAAAAACCTGCAATCTTTCTTTTATGAAAAATCAGCTAATAGTCTGTTACATCAAGCAGTCATTGAATCGGATAACAATTATACCCCTCTAAATATAAGTAATCAAGGTAATAGATCTACTACAGTAATTTATCATGAAAAAGGAAAGCTATCAAAGTGGCGTAGTAAAAAATTACATGGTAGACATGCACACGATTTAGAACAACCTCACATAGACTTGCTGGCTTCAAATAAATGGTTAAAAATAGGTTCTCTTTTCCCCGAAACCGAAGGTTTTCTTATTGCCATTCAGGATCAAGTAATCAATACAAGAAACTATAAAAAATACATATTAAAAGACCCAAACATGCAGAACGATAACTGTAGAAAAATGCCACCGCCAACCCGAAACTATACAACATATTACCGGTGCTTGTCCCAGCCTAGTACAAACTGATTACACCCACCGTCATAACCAGGTTGCTAATTACGTACATCAAAAACTTGCAAATAAACACAATTTAATCCCTAACCAAAAACTACTGCCGTACTATCAGTATACCCCCAAACCTGTTCTGGAGAGCGACAGTCGCAGAATGTACTTTGATAGAGCTATACTTAGCGATAAAACAATTCATTACAATAGACCGGATATAACTTTAATTGATAAATTAAATAAAACAGTATACCTAATTGATATAGCGATCCCAAAAACCCATAATATACAAAAAACCATTACTGCAAAAAATCATAAATACACAGAATTAAAAGAAGAAGTAACTAGAATCTGGAAAATGAACAAAGTATATATTGTACCGCTGGTTCTCTCCAGTACTGGTGCGATCCCGAAATGTTTGTCTCTCTCCCTTAAACGATTAGATCTTCCTGAAAATAGTTATATTACCATGCAAAAAGCAGCCATCCCCAACACGTGCCGTATAGTCCGAAAATTTTTGCAAGAAGACATCTCGGATTTTGATTCCCAAATGGATGCGATGCTTGGCTTAGGCCCGTGAACATCTCTTAAAAACCAAGATTTTACATAATCTTGAGAAAGAAAAAAAGAACAATAATAATAATACAAAACTAGCAGACTTAACACAGTCATTTTCTACAGACATTAAAATGCAATTTGGTGTTGATAAATGCAAAGTACATTCTATCATTCGCGGAAAATCAATAAACAATACATATATACTCAGTACTGGTGAACAAATAGAGCCCATAGACGAACATAGCACATATAAATATTTAGGATTTCATCAGTCCAAACAGATATATCAAAAACAAGCAAAAATAGACTTAACTAAAAAAATTAAAATTAGAATAAACCAAACATTAAGAACTCAGCTAAATTCACGCAATATTATAAAAGCCATAAATACCTACGCGATACCCATTCTCATCTATTCTTTTGGAATAATAAATTTGTCTCAGAGTGATTTAGTTAAATTTCAACGCACAATTAATACAAATATGACAGTAAACAGAAAACACCACCCCAGATCATGTACACAGCGTCTCACATTACCACGCCAAGATGGAGGGAGAGGCATCATCGATATACAAAATTTACACAACAGTCTAATAGACAAATTTCGCAAATATTTCTTTGTAAAATCTGAACATTCGCAACTGCACAAATATATTGTAGGTATAGACAAAGACTAACTCCTCTTAATCTAAATGACAGAAATTTTCAGCTCAAAATAGTAAGTAAACGCCTATGGGGCGATATGAGGTAGTGAATGTTCGTACACCGCTAATGCACGGTTTAAGGGTAAATTGCGGTGTAAGAATATCCACTAATCCATACCATCCCGTGGGTATTGTGTGTTAGTAACCGGACCAGTGATATGTATTTATCACTAACCTAATGATAAACACACTAGGTTTATCAATTCTAGGTGGTAGCCTGTCTCTATAGGAGTCCGTTTAGGTCGGTTGCACATCCTTACCATTTTCCTCCACCTAACAATACAGGCAATGCGGCGTACGTTGAAGAATAAGATTCAATATTATTACTGGCTATGATTAATTTTATTTCAGTTCTCAGGAATGACAACTCGTTGAATTAAAACTGCTTGTAGATATATATGTGTTGTAACAACTTAGCATCAAGTGAACTGTTAGCTCGTTTACAATTCTAAGTTAAATCTATCTACACCCCACTGCTGAGCACAGGCCACCTCTCTTTTCTGAATGGGTAAGGGAGCCATGTTAACTGAATTCCACACTATGTCCCCAGGGTATTAATTCCTCGAACATGAAGATTTTCTCATGATATTTTCCAGTAAATCAGTACTTAAAACTATAATTAACAATTTCATTGTTGCCCCTCGTATGTGAAATTTGCCGAGAACGCTCAGCCCCAGAGCTCTCAATTCAATAACTATTATATCAATAACTGACTTTATTTTGGTTGACAATAAAAAAAATTAAAAGAAGTTATCGTAATTGGAAATATCTAGTGTCTAATAAGGACACCATCTGTGCTGTATTTTTATTTCCTTTTATATCTGCGACAGAGTTGAACGTTTCTTTTACTTTTTATGCAAATTGTTGGTTCTGAACAAACGGAGTTTAATCGTTACAAAACACATTAAAGTATTAAGTAAATTTAAAAAGGTTTCCACTTGCTTCTTATTTCATAAAATTAAAATTATTGATTGTTTGTTTTTTATATAATAAATTCTTATATCTACATGAATAATACTATTTGAAATAAAGTTTTTTCACAGATTTTATTGCGTTCAACTTTTTCATTTTTTAATTTTTCGTAAGTGCTTAGGGTGTTTCAACAGTCTATGAATATGTTCAAGGTCATACTCGATATTAAATCGGATATGATATACCACAAAGCCTTGCAAAAGAACACCGATGATAATTCATGAGGCTATTTAAATTTGAAAAAACCTCCAAACTTCAATTGAATTTAAGAAGCAGATGGCTGGGTTCTACCATCTCCTAAGGATCCTATAATTAATAAAATTAATCCAAACCCGAGCATACCACTGCAAAAAATCACGATACTTTAAGCTCGTCTTAGATCGGACCAAAAATTTGTATTTAAAAGCTAAAAATAGCTTTCCTTAGGTATGACACCAGGATGTCGAACACTTACTCCCCGTAACCCCGTACTGTAAAATACCCAAAAGTCAGGAATTAAAAAGTTTAAATTAAACGCGATAAAACCCCTAAAATTTGTTTCAGATATCAGTTTTATTACTGTTGCAGGAGAGTCAAGAACTCTCGATAATATAGAACCCTCGCGAAAATATAACTCATATTAAATTTATTTACAGTAGATAAAAATATATATTTTATTAAAATTAAAAAAAAACTAAAAATTAAAACAATCATATTAAAGTCCTTCTCCCCGCGGTATAGTGCCAAAACACTGGCTGTGCAGTATACAGTTCCTTTAGGAATCTTACTTACCGCATATTAAATAATAATAGTTACCTCATAAGCATCTAACCCACAAAAAGCTATTTGTAAGATGAGGTTTGAAGTTTTGGTAGGTATACTATGATGATATCGACTGAATATAATAAGGTAGCTAGGTGACGGATAAATTATGTTACTCTATTTCTCCGACTTTTTTTATATGGACTACTTTAACCATCTCCAAATACATGCAGCTGATTGCGAGTGATTAAGTTAAGGTATGATTGATTTATTCATGGTACGGTAAATGCCAGAAGAAATAAAACTAACCCTATATTTACCTTGATATACCTAGAATTGCCCATATTTGCTAAGAGCCAGCCCAGCTGCAGCTTAACATACTATCACTGAAATTACTCAATACATGCTTACTTTTTGACAAAATTAACAGAAGTCATAGATATTTTCATTATTATTCACACTTTACTCGACCTAATTTTGGCAGAAAACAACGGCTAAATTAGGTTTAGTTATTAGTCTAATTGATAATTTTTTAAGATAAATAAATCGAATACAGTTTAGTTCAACTAATCACAATCAGCTTGACTGTACCTGATTGAAGTCAGCTAAACACTAATATGGATTATTTAAATGATATCTTATTATTATTTGATCAAACTGACATAACTTTGTGAACATTTTTTCTTATAGTATATAATAAGAATAGAAAACAGTAGTAAACGCAAAAAATTAGAGTTATTAATTTAGGATTTACTTTTCCACTTGAGATTCGGGTCAGGCCACTACGTAGGCCTCCTTTTTCACCTAGTAGTCTGGCTAGGTAAATACCACTTTCTTACCTATTTCTACCACACAAAAGCAATGCTGGCATTGTAGGCTATAGCAAGCTTGTATAATTACAAAATGTAGGGAATTTATTTCTTAAAACTTTACTAAACCTTATAACAGTGTATGATCAAAAGGTGGACTTAATGCTATAATCATTATCTGCCAGTCAGCCTTAGGGCAGAACCCGCAGGCCTCTACGCTGCAACTCATTGCTAAGTCAATGCGCCACGGAGCCGTCAATGTAACGGCGGTATTATATTCCATTCGAATCCTCAGAAGTTACAATGCATCTATAGCTATTTTGTTTGAAGTTGGTGGTGTCCATTGACTGCAGTAACCACTTACCATTAAGAGAACTGTAAGTTCATTGAATACTTCAGTCTTATATACAACGTAGTCATATTTTTTAGAGAATATTAACGTTAAAAAAGAGTGATTAGTTCAACTTACAAAAGTATATATAAAGTACGACAAAGTCCAGCGGAAATTAAGGTTCCGAAATTTTCTACGCGTGTTTTATTATTACAGCAAAAAGTAACATGAGAGCTTTTAGTGGAATTGCTTTCTGAATTGAATTCGTGAGGATTGCTTAAAAGATTTATTGTAAACGATCGGTTTCTGGGCATTTTATATGCACATCCTAAAAAAAATTATTGAAAATAACATCTTAGGAAAAATTTACTGCAAAATAGAATTACACTGTAGTCTAGGTGTTGGCGTGTGGCGGCTCGTTTTGTCCTTTGGGTATCATAATGTACGACTATAGAACATGTTGAAAAGACTGTAAGGATTATTAACAGAATCAGGAGGTACAGAAATGCATTATATTAAGAACAATAAAAATTAAATAAATCGAATTAGTTGTATCGCGTTTAAAGAGCAACATCCTCTTCATTTGCGTGCACTTTCCTGTCACCATTAATCCCGACACTAATGACTAGGAAAACTTGGCATGGGAGATGGGCAGCAGCATCTTCCAGATGATAACTAAAAATAATAAAACAATCTGCGGTTTCATTTAATACCTATAACATAAAACAAAAAGATAGGAGAAGTACCAAGAATTTAGAATTTACAAAAAATGAATAGCCTCTTATATACTCGTATTTCCGAACAACTGACTGAAAAAGGAGCTCGCTTATACTCCTCAGCAAGTTGGAGAAGACCAAATAATGCCACAAAGCACGGTCATGAGCCACCTGCATCCATCGACTTCCTGCATGTCTTACCAGGTCGTCACTCCATCTAGTGGGGGGTTGCCTTACACCACGCCTACCAGTACGAGGCTGCCACTCGAGAACCTTTCTTCCCCATCGGTTATCGGTTCTTCGAGCTATATGGCCGGCCCATTGCCACTTCAGCTTACTAATCCGTTGGGCTATATCGGTCACTCTGGTTTTACTGCGGATATCCTCATTTCTGAGTCTATCACGCAGAGAAACTCCGAGCATAGCCCTCTCCATAGCTCGCTGAGTGACCTTGAGCGTCCTCATGCGGCCAGCAGTGAAGGACCACGTCTCTGATCCGTAAGGCATCACTGGCAACACGCACTGATTGTACACTTTAGTTTTCAGAGATTGAAGTATACCTGACGAGAAGATGTGTCGTAATTTCCCGAACGCCCAGCCGAGTTGAATCCGTCGATTGACCTCTCGTTCGAAGTTGGACTTACCTAATCGGACTATTTGTCCCAGGTAAACGTACTCGTCAACAACTTCGAGCATAGTACTCCCAACAACTACCGGCATAGGTGTGACATGGACATTAAACATGATCTTTGTTTTGTCACTGTTCATCTTAAGACCTATCCGTTGGGAGGCACCATTGAGGATATTGAGCATAGTGCTTAGGTCCTCCAGTGATTCTGCAATAAGGACTATGTCGTCGGCAAATCGAAGGTGAGTGATGTACTCGCCATTGATGTTAATACCGTATCCTTTCCAGTCCAGTAGCTTGAAATCGTCTTCCAATGCAGCGGTGAAGAGTTTCGGGGAAATAACGTCACCCCGTCTTACACCTCGCTGCAGTTGGATAGGTATCGTACTCTGGTTCTGTACTCGGATAGCCATCGTAGCCCTACTGTACAAACACTACTTAATCATATATAATTACTTACAAATACGCTAAGTCCCCACAAATAGCTATAAAACGTTCATGCGTGTATGGAATAAAACCTTTCCTATCCAGATTAATACAGTAATGCAACCACAGTATTAGACGCAAGATAAAACTTCAGATCTCACTAACTTATATTGCTCGCGATTACCGTAATTTTTTAGTTGTTGTTTGTGCGAGTTTATCGCTATTTGATTTAGATTTAAATTCACTTATATTCGTGGTAGAGCAACGGTGCAGCTATATTATTTCCGAAGCACGAAAGGGTCGGCTTGACTGAGGAAGGCAGCAGCTTAATTCTGCTGTGTTTTGTATGCTGTGTAGAGAAACAGAGATTATTTCTATGGAAATGTGGCATTGCATCTTAGTCTTCAGAGCTGACAACGCATCTGCATTTTGAATCGAGGGTTAATGCAGATGTCTATGGGTCACTGCATTCACTAACCATCAGGTAGACTGTGTTTGTAACATAACGTAACATAAACACTCACGCCTGTCACCCAGAGGGGTAAGCAGATACTACGGACTTTCATTTGGCACGATTCTGATATATCTCCCTCGCCTCGTTTACAACGATATATCTATGCATACACGCTCGTCGTTTAAGGGTACTTCTAATGTGGCCCATTTTCAAATTGTCACTAACTTGGTCGATAAAAAGACGCCTAGGGCGTGCCTTCTCGACTCTGCCGTTCACAATTGCATGCTTTGTCACTCTTTCCTCATTCATTCTTTCTACATGACCATACCACTGAAGCAAACTTTTCCTAATCACAACATCATCTTGCATACCACACTCTTCTCTTATCACACATTTTCTCACCCTGTTATTCATATTAAACCCTAGCGTGTGCAATCGTTTGTCACTCTTAATAAAAACATATGTGGAAATAAGATATAGAATGTCATATAATCGTTGTGTGTTTTCAGGCAATGAAAACTGCTACAATAATATATTAATAATACAATAGTAAGTAAATTTTGACAATGCGTTAATGATTATAATAGCTCAAATGGGAATGTCGGGCGTTCACGAAATCGTAGCACCCTCGTTCGGATCCCGTCTTCAGTCCGTCTTTTTTTCCTTTTCTTTCAAGTTCCCTTCTTTTGTGTTCCTTTTTAGTATTTTTTTTAAAAACGTGAAAATTTAAATTGAACTAATTGCACTCATGATTTTTATTCAAATAACCAGTTCAGTTTTTTCTATTATGTCGGTAAGATCAAAAAATATTATTCATATTTCATCAATATGTAATTTGTATCTAAATATAATTTACATAACACACGATTTCAAAAAAAAAAAACATACCGAGCAAAGCTCGGTCATCCAGGTACAAAAATATTAATAGCAGTTAAATATAGCCAAATTCAATGAATAAAAAAATGACATAAAGTGGTATAATATATTATTTTAATTTATTTTTCTACTTGTACAAAACCATTCCTACGCTACATACTGTTTTGGACCGTCTCTTTTACAAGCATAATTAATTTTTTTATCTAACAATATGCAAACAATTTTAACAAATTAGACAAATAAATAAATATTTGTACTATTCATTTTATCGATATTTCTTTTCACAGGCTTATGCTAATGAATCCAACGAAGGTTTTTTTAATAGAATAAGGTTAAAAAAGGAGCACAGAATCACCCTAAACGTGCTGTGGCCTTTAGACATCTACCTTTACCTTTGATTAAGAATCAAAATGTATATACATTGTCACCCCTGACACCTGAAATGGAATCCCTTATTTTTAGAAGAAATCATATCCGGTTCTGTTTACTTATATACGAAACGTAGTATTATGCTGCTATTTTACGCTAATAATATATGAGAACACAAACCTACCACTGTGGAGCCGACGCATTCGTGCTACAGCCATAATATAGCTGCAGCTTGGCTCTACCACGCATAAGATAAAAGTAAAAGGCACATGTGACTTGGTGAGCACTTTTAGTACTTTACAAACAATTATAAAATAGACCCAACTAATCCTATGGTATACGAGTAAAATTTATAGATTTGTTTGTAATCGTATTATCAAAAACATCTCTAACGATTTCGATAAAATTTGCTATATAGAGTTTTACGGGGGCGAAAAATCGATCTAGTTCGGTCTCATTTCTGAGAAAATTGGTTTTCTCCGTATTTACACGCTCAATGCAAGAAACCCGATATGCCTGGGAAATATGATTTGTGATTCGGCAACAGGTATCATTCTCTTAGTAGCCCAATTTCCACAACGTAGGTCTGCTACGCTGGAGTAGAATTAAATATAAATTTAATGAATAATTTGTCATGTAATTATTATTTAAAATTTTGATTTAATTGTAATAATAGAATCAATTTAATAGACATAAATAATGAAATCAAGAAATTTTTGACTACATATGCAAATGACAAATGCATTTATTTTATCTAATACACAAAAATTAACGTTTGTCTATTCGTATTTTATACGTTCCCATACCGTTCATCAGATTGCGGTAAAACTTTGTCAACTTATTGCTTGCACTTGCGATAATATTATAGACATAATACGAGTAGAATTATCAGATTCTAAGTGACGCGCGTATTGTACCGACAAATTTATTTGAAAGTTATATATTATTTAGCTTCAATTAATGTTTTATTAAACAATATATCTCTTCCAAATTTACAATGATATTTCCATGTTTATTTCTTCTCCGGCAACAACGTCCCGTAAACAGCTAGTTTTTAATATATTAACTCAGCTAAGGACTTGCTTACCCAGACATCTGCTTCCATTTAGTAGCATTACGACTTAATATACAATTTGGATCAGTTAAATTAGAAAATGAGACAGTAGAGGTAATCTCAAGCAATTATAATAATTTGGAACGTAGCTTGCATATCCTTAATTTTTTTCCAATATGATACATAAATACATACATGCATAAAACACCTATAAGATACACTCGTACACCGCGCAGCACGCCAACGTTGAGCACACCATACCATACGTACGTACATACACCTACTCAGAGATACACTTGTACACCATTGATAGAATCAGGCGTTACTTTGCGGAAATCCATTATAATAAATACTTTATTACTTTGCAACCTTCCGCTAACTAATTACAATGATGTGTCTTACCTGGATTGAAGAGCACCTCCCTTCCTCCTTTGCATGCACTAACTCCGTCACCATTAGTCCCAGCACCACTACTCCCAACACCACTATTCCAGGTAAGACACACCATTGACGACAATACGACACCGTGTTTCACTGTGTATAAATAGCAGCTGTTTCGGCTTGCCACTCACATGCGCCCTCCTTTCTGCTGCGCTCTCCTTTCTGCCAAGGAGGGTCGCGTTCGTATACGGCTTAGAGATCTCTAGTCAGATCGTTAAGCCAGTTCCTAAAAGGTTGGGTTTAGTGGGTAAAAGTCACCACATAACCACGCAGCTGGCTGCGTGGTATGCTATGAGCATTCCCAACCTCCCTCCCCCGCTTTCCGGAGGGTTGCCCATATTTGCGTCAGGCGCAAAAATAAAACTTGCCGCTCACTTAGCGGTCAGTCGCCGTAGAGTCTACATTACCTGAGGATGCCTCGTGCAGAGGCGAAACACGTGAAAGCTATATATATATATATATATATATATATATATATATATATATATATATATATATATATATATATATATATATATATATATATATATATATATATATATATATATATATATATATATATATATATATATATATATATATATATATATATATATATATATATATATATATATATATATATATATATATATATAGGCTATAGTTTAAAAAAAATCTAACAAGTGGAAAATCCTGCTGGAACGCAATGATGTTATATTGAAGAGAGTAACATTCACACGTCAAGTAAATAAAATTAAAGATTGGGAAAATTTCGTGTTTATTGACGAAACATGGTTGAATGCAAACTATATGGTTTCGCAGACATGAAAAGATGATACAGAGAACTCCACCTTATAAATTCAATCGGGAAAAGGAGCCCACCTTATTATATATCACGAGGGCTCAGCTTCAGAAAGTTTATTTCAGCCTGCCTCTTCGCATTCGCGTCTAAAACTACAAGTGATTACCATGAGGAAATGAACTTTGAGATTTTTAAAGAGTGTTTTAAGAAGATGCTAGTCAGCTAAGAAGACCTATCGAAAATGATTATGGAAAATGCATCACATCATTCTGTACAAGTTGATAAACCACCAAATTAAACAAATCAAAAGCTAGAAATTGTCTCGTGGCTGGTACGATATGGTGTGAAAATAAGTCCAACTTTATTAAAAGTTGAGTTGTTACATCTGGTAAAAGCATGTAAGCCATCCAAGCACCGCTATGTCATCAATGAACCAGCCCTAGAGCATGGACAAGTTATTTCATTGCCTTCCTATCATTGTCAGTACAACGATATTGAGCTAATTTCATCACAAATAAAGGGTTATACAGCGCGGAGCCATACTGAACCTCCCTTATGTACTGCTAAAATGCTGACTCTGCTACAAAACGCCTGTACAGAAATCAATATGAACAACTGGAGAAAGGTCGCAAAAAAACAAAGGAAATAATTTTACAAGACTTTGAAAGAGACGTGATTAAAAACAATGTTAATGCTTTTTTATATTTACGTGAAGACCCAACATTGATAAAAACTACTTTTACTGATTTCTTCGGGTTTATTTTATTTTATTTTTAATATCAGATGTTTCGAGTGCTTCCCACCCATGGTCAAGAGTCACTGAGGTGACTGACGTCCCAATGTCAGTGTTAACCCGGAGTACCTTCAGATTTCTAATTATTATTTATGGTTCGATCTACGCAGAATGAACTTACTATGTCTTGAAGTCTTCCAGTGGTATGATTGGGTTTAGTCTAAATTGTATTATTTACAGGGTCCTGAGCAGGTCCTCAGTCACCTTCTCTCTTGAATGGACAGGATTCAATGTTCTTTCGCAAGGATTTGTGGTCTATCAAATCTGATGTAATGGTTAGGGCCTTCTAGGATATGATCACAAACTGCAGACTTCTTGAAACATTGATGCTTCACGTCAGAGTACATATAGATGACGTGAATCATCAACTTAGGTTGCTGAAGGTACTCCGGGTTAATATTGCCATCAGAACGTCAGTCATCTTTGTAAACCGTGATCATGGGTGCTAGAAAATCGGGTATTAAAAATAAAATAAAATAAACGCGGTAAAATCCGTAAAAGTAGTATTAATCAATATAGACAAAATTACTGAAATGAATTAATAATATCTCTAAGTGCTGACGGTAATGCTTCAGATGACAATACTAGTTACATTTCTGATGTTACAACTGAATAAATGCTATTTTTGTTAAGTTCTGTACTTGTCTTATTTTAAATATACGATAGAAAATAATAATGGGACTGGGATTTACGGCTAATTTTACTCACATATACTTGAAGTCCGTATCGATTAATTCATTTTAGTCGAATTTTTATGCAGGTAAACTCACTATAAACCTAAATCTAACAGATATCAAATATGACTTACGCCAAGCGAAGCTCAGTTGTCAAGGAATCATATCATTATATCACTAATTTAAAGCATCTAAAAAGAGAGATCGATTATGAATTAATTACGTGATCTACAAATTGCATTAGAAAAGTTTAAAAATAAGTATCAACATAGTGGATACGAGGGTTATTGGAAATAATTACTCAAAGAAAAAATAAAGGTTTCGAGTATTATTGTGATGATTTCGATTTCATGTAACAAAAGGAGGGATGCCGTCCGGCCCACTCGTCTATAAAAGTTCACTGCGGAAGAGAGATCTCCCCCATACAGGCATTACCCCATAGTTGGCAACCTCAGTCTTTTTTATTATTTTGAGTTTTTATCAGGAAGATGGTACCTATTGCCTATCATCTGTTCCAAATTCCCTCCGTCTCCACTTATACGCACGGGATGATATGGCGTAGTTTATATTTACCGTATGCAACTACATATTGATCGAGAATAGATATTTGTCATTTATGCAGAATCTAGGTGCTCGTTTTTCGCTTTTGCTCTTAAAAAAAGCTAAGTTCGATAATTACATTAAATTTTTGTTCAAAAATTTATAGTACGCGAGTTTTTACCCCGAGAGACAACTTTCAATGTTCATTTACCACAATTACGTGTCAGGCGGTTGAAGTTGAATAATAAAAGAAAAATTCTGTAAGAAAATAATTATTTAACTATTTATTAAACAAAAGAAATACAAGCAATAATATTACGCCTCATTAAAAGACTATTTATATTCTAAAACATTTAAAAAGTGATGAATTCTGTTTGACCACTCCAGATAAGGTAAAAATATTTGTGTCAGGAGTAGTTCACAATAGCAGTCAAAAATTGGGTTCGGATCTACTAATACTACCACGCTTTCATAGAATACCAGCGTAATAACGCAGCTTTATGCTGCGTTTGTTAAGATACAAAAGAAAGAGTGCAAATAACCGGTGACTCTTATATTCGCAAAAAGGCAAAGCAAGGCGATCTCTGTGCTATCTATACGCTACGCTATATAAACTACGCGTCTGAATTTAGACATATTTTCGGAGATAGATTTTAACTGTACGCTAGTTTTATTAATATTATTCTTTGAGAAAGGAACATGTTTATAGACTATATTATGTTTCCTACCTTAAAGCAGAATTTATTCACTTGAAATATTGCGTACGTTACTTTTATATGGCACAATAAGTCGCTTATGAGCAATCAGTCAAAACGACGTGAATATAGTGTTATAAGCTGAAATACATTCTCATGTGTTTTTTTACGTTTTTCATAGCTTTATTTTTTTCTAGGTGTTAGGACTTTTTTTGTCCAAGAGTCCGTCCGGGTAGGTACTGTTACGAGCTTGAGGTTCGTGACAATACAAATTGCCGATAAAATTACCTAAATTAACACTTTAATTTACTTTACACAAATTAAAGTTAAAACACTAATAATTAAACACAATAATTCACTTAATTCCGCTCCGAAGCTTCGCTTGTGTCGCCGAGTTCAACTCTGTCGATCGCACCTTGCAGCGCCTATTTACATAATTAGCAAAGAAGCGTCCCGAACATTCAGGTAAATGCGCGCCAGGCAACGAGTATTCGAGTGTAGATTTTCCAGAAACTTAGTTCTTCGGGTGGCGCTGTCGGTCGAAAGATTTGTGATGTCATTTACTGCAAAGCTCCCCTCGCTCTCGTTCCTGACACTAGATGGCGTTAGTGCGCTGGTATTTGAGCGCGGCGTAACACTGCCCCCTCCTAAGACATGCTCGTCCCGAGCATTATCGGCCCCATAATAACGCGCTAGGCGATCCACGTGGACGATCTTAGGAGTCCCTCTTGCGCCTTTCTGTATCCGGTAGGTTACATCGTTGATCCTGGTCACAATCCGGTACGGGCCGTCCCATTTAGCTTGAAGCTTAGGAGATTTCCCTTTGCTGCGGAGGATTATGCAACCACACTAATGAACCTTCGTTGAACTCTTTATTGTTCATTTTGCGGTCGTACCGGGTTTTCATTTTCTCAGACATTTGCTGGCCCGATTGTCTGACGTGCTCATAAATGTCATTCATTTTGTTCCGCAAGTCATTTGCATAATCGGTTATACAGTCTGGCTCGGTGCCTCGTCGCGTGCGCACGTAGCCCGCTCGCGGCAGCCCTTGCGCGTAGTGTATTATACGTTTCCAACGATGACTTCAACAACTGTTAAGTGTGCAAACTGCAACGTAGTTCTCTCTCTCTGAAATACTGGCCTTTATTCAAAATAAAATACAGGTCATGGATGAAGAAAGTATACGACGTATATGTAGCAGTTCTTTCTCGGTTGAAGAAGTGGCAGAGGCGAAAAAGCTGCTGTTTGAGTCCATCTCGACTTCAGCACGAAGAGTTATCAGGAAAGGCGAAGGCAAATTAGTAAGGGACTTGGAGGACATCATATGTCTTTTTAAGGAAACAGACCCAGACATTACCCCTATATTTGTGGCAAGAAATTTAAATAAACTACCTCCCGTTACTTTTGATTATGTGGATGCTTCAAAACTTTTAAGAGATATGAATGTACTACAACGTGATTTGAAGTTATTACAAGATACGTATGTGTCTAAACATGAGTTTACTCAACTCAAAATTGAGTTGGATAATCTGAAAAGTACATCGGCAGTAAATAACTTCAATATTAGCCGACGACGGAGAGGCGCTTGTTTGCTGAATGACTCTGATATCGATAGTGGCCCTATGTGTCTTCATTTCACCGAACATGGAGAATCCCCTGATAAGGAGAAGAAAACATCTTCGAATAGCTCGAAAGTGGAGGTAGACCTGCAAAAGAGTGAGAATCGGTTATCGGAAGCCGTCACGGTAGCTTGTGAATGCAATGAGTCACCTTTGCAGCCGTTGACGCCCGTACTAACGGTATCGGGGCGCTCGGGTGATATAGGCGATAAGCTAAGTGCGACTGCTACGAAACATAATCCGATGCAACAAACGTCTATTGCTGTGGAAAATGTAAAAACGGGAAATGAATGGATTACGGTGTCAAATAAAAAGAAAAAGAAGTCAAATCGATATGGCAATAAAATGGGATTGGCAAGTCAAGTGTCGAATTTCAAATCGGCAGATATAAAAGTGCCTATATTCATTACAAATGTGCACAAAGATACTAAGGCAGAGTCCATAAGTGAGTATGTATACAAACAGACGAATGAGAAAATATCTCTTATTAAAATATCTCAGCGCAAAGAAAGGGGATATAATGCGTTTAAAATGTTCGTCCCAAGGCATAAACTATACATGTTCCTCGACGAGCAACTGTGGCCTGAAGGAATAATATTCCGACGTTTTGTTAATTTCAATTATCACGGAAATCAACGTGCCGAGGCTAATAAACCAAGATCATAATGGACAGAAATGATAAAGCCATGTCTTGTAACCGTTTTGTTACATATAATTGTAAATCTGTAAAAAGAGCGGTCGAGGGGGTCCGTCAGCTATGTAAGACAGCTGACATAATAGCTCTTCAAGAGACGTGGCTGCTGCCGCATGACCTGTCGTATCTTGAGAATATCGATGCTGATTTTGGAAGCACCGGGACGTCTGCTGTGGACACGACGACTGGAGTATTGGAGGGGCGACCCTATGGGGGGGTCGCACTGCTGTGGAGAAAAAGAGTGTTCCCCTGTGTATCCGTAATACCGTGTTCAAGTGCTCGTATTTGTGCCATTAAAGTTGATCTCGGTAACCAAAAGCTAATAGTGTGTAGTGTGTATATGCCCGTTGATTGCACTGAAAACTTAACAGATTTTACAGACTGCTTAAGCTATTTAAATGCTATAGTAGAAGAAAGTGAATGTGAGACAGTGTTTCTATTGGGGGACTATAATGCTCACCCAGGACGGCCGTTTTATGAAGAACTGAAAAACTTTTGCGCGGAACAGGACTGGTTTTGTGCCGACGTGAGTACCCTAGACTGTAATTCATTTACATACGTCAGTGACGCGCATGGGACTGGGAGGTGGTTAGATCACTGTATAGTCACTGAGTCAGCGTATAAGTTAATAAATAACACGAAGATTTTATATGATGTGTACTGGTCTGACCACTTCCCACTCATGATTGAATGTAGGTTGAACTATGTTATACCTAAGGCTGTTCCGAAAATAATCGCGTGCAATAAAATAAAATGGGGCTGCAGAAATGATGAACAAATAACTCATTATACGGAATTATGTAACAACAACCTTAAGTCAATACATTTTCCATCAGAATTTATAAAATGTAGCTATGGTTTTTGTGACGATTTGAGTCATAGGAGTGTCATAGACAATTTGTATAAAAACATAGTGTCTGTATTATCATGTGCAGCAATCAAAACTCACCAAGGAAATATGTGTAAAAAGAAAAAACGTGTGCTAATAGGGTGGAATAAGCATGTCAGTGAGGCACACAGGGAGGCTAGGTCCAAATTTATGATGTGGGTATGGTATGGTCGACCGAGGCAGGGCTGTGTCTATGATGAGATGGTTAACAGCCGCCGTGTTTTCAAGAGTAGATTGAAGTGGTGCCAAAACCACCAAAATCAACTAAAAATGGATAAATTGGCTACTTATCATTCAAAACAAGATTTTAAGAAGTTTTGGAAATCCACGAATAAGCTCAACGTTGGACCTAGTCTTCCTGAAACAGTAAATGGGGTCAGTGACATGAAGCAAATTGCAGATCTCTTCAGGGATCATTTTATGGTCACGTCACCCTTAGGGCCGTCGTCACACCCCGTGTCCAATGCTGAAACCAAGCGTGAACTCAAAATGGTAGCAAGTGACAAAATGATAGCACGAGTTATTAGAGCTATGGTTGCAGGTAAGTCACCCGGTCACGATGGTCTCAGTATTGAGCACTTTTAATATGCAGGTGTGCACTTACCTAGAGTTTTGGCATTATTATTTAATGTTTGTGTATCGCATACCTACTTGCCTGCCGACTTAATGAGGACTTCAGTTGTCCCCATTGTAAAAAACCGTACTGGTGACGTATCAGAGAGATCGAACTATAGACCAATATCCTTGGCAACGACAATAGCCAAGATATTTGACAGTATGCTTAACTCTATTCTAGAAAACCACTGTATGCTACATGATGGCCAGCACGGCTTCTCGCGTGGTCTATCAACAGAAACAGCAATAATGAGTTTAAAGCATACTGTCAAATACTACACGGACAGGCGCACCCCAGTGTATGCCTGTTTCCTAGATCTGAGTAAAGCTTTCGATCTTGTCTCGTACGACATCTTATGGCGTAAGTTAGAAGGCGTAGGTTTACCTTGTGGCTACACCAATTTACTCAAGTATTGGTATAGTAACCAAGTGAACTATGTGAGATGGGCGAATGAGTATTCCGAGCCGTACAGGATGGAGTGCGGGGTTAGGCAAGGGGGGCTGACATCACCGAGGCTCTTCAACCTATATATGGACGCACTGATTCGAGAGCTCAGCAGCATGCGTGTCGGCTGCCATATCGGCAAGGTGTGTGTGAACAATATCAGCTACGCGGACGATATGGTTCTGCTGGCACCCTCAGTTAGTGCGATGAGAGCTCTACTCGGTGTTTGTGAAAAATTCGCTGTCTCACATGGTTTACTATACAATACCGAAAAGTCGCATTTCATGGTATTTAAGGCTGGCAGTAAATGTCCTAGTGTGGTACCACCTATAAAGCTTTATAACGAACCGCTAGAAAGGGTCTATAGTTTTAAATATCTTGGACATATTGTGACTGACAGTCTTAAAGACGATGAAGACATTGAAAGAGAACGTAGGGCACTGTCGGTCAGGGCGAATATGTTGGTGCATAGATTTGGTCGCTGCACTGACGCTGTCAAGATCACGCTTTTCAAGACATATTGTGCGTCATTTTATTCTTGCAGTCTATGGACCAACTACACCAAAAAGACTTATAGTGCCCTACGTACTCAATACAACAAGGCATTCAGGGCGCTGTTGCGGCTGCCGCGCTACTGTAGCGCGTCCGCGATGTTTGCACTGGCGGGTGTGGATAGTGTTGATGCAATAATACGAAAAAAGACCGCATCTTTGCTAAACAGAGTGCGCGGCAGCGGCCACAGTGTACTGAGTGAGATTGCCAACAGTGGGGACTGTCCACTGATCAAAAAAATGATTTCCAGGACCATGTCCTGCTTAATAATTAAATATTAAAATAAAAATAAAAATGTATAAATTATATTACTAACATAGATGTAAGTTTTTCTCTACTAACAATTCCTATGGATTTCAAGTTGTCCGAAATAAACAATTTTTATTATTTTTTATTTTTTTTATTATTTTATTATTATTATACTGCGTGGGGCATCAGGTGGTATCCCGGTGATCAGGTCCGCAGCCAGCCGTAATTCCCTTCCAAAGTTTGCGAAAGCTGGTGTCACTGCTGTACTTTCGTGAACAGAACTTCGATATGACAACAAAAACGGTTGTATGTGCTTGTCCCAATCTCGTTGCCGATTGTCTACAACTTTTGCTAGGTACCTCTCCAATGTCTGATTAAATCGTTCCACCATTCCATCAAATTGCGGGTGATAAGAAGTCGTTCTTGTTTTATGAGTACCCATAACTCGGCAAGTTTCCTGGAATATTTGAGACTCAAAATTTCTTCCTTGATCGCTGTGAATCTCTAAAGGTACACCAAAACGACAGAAGACTTCATGAACTAGTTTATCAGCAACTGTTGAAGCTTCTTGATTTGGAATGGCGAAGACTTCTGGCCACTTAGTGAAGTAATCCATCACAACAATGAAATACTTGTTACCGCTTTCACTCTCCGGAAACGGTCCCGCCACGTCAATGGCTATTCTTTCCCATGGTGCACCAACATTGTACAACTTCAATGCACCTCTACTACGAGTCTGAGGTCCCTTTACAGCCGCACAACATGTACATTTGCGACACCAGTCCTCGACATCGTTTCGACAGTGGACCCAGTAAAACTGTTCTCGGATCTTCAGTAGAGTCGTTTAACTCCCAGATGGTCTCCTGAACAATCATTATGGTACAGCTGTAGAACATCCGGTACTTTAGCTTTAGGGACAACCATTTGCAAATGACAGCTGTCTCCCCGAACGTTTTCCCATTTACGACACAGAACTCCATCCTGAAGCAGCAAGCTGTCCCACTGGGCCCAATAGCTTTTAGTGGTCGAACTCATCGCTGAGACTTCACTCCACTTGGGCTTGGGAGCACTGGCCTTTATCCATTCCAGAATCGGCTTGATGTCTGGATCTTCCTGCTGTGCACGTCGTAGGCTATCCTTCCACCCGTTGCTGAGGTGGTCTGTCCTGAGCATCCTCACGGATACCACTTCCTTACTCTCTTGCCTACTACAATGGTTGCAATCTTCCGGACAAGGTCTTCTTGACAATGCATCTGCGTTGCGGTGAGATTTCCCGCTGCAGTGTCTGATAGTAAAGTCGTATTCCTGCTGCTGCTGGGCGGTGCTGTTAGCCGCACTCCCTTTCTGAGACCATTCACCTTCCCTTCCTAGGGTGTGCTCAGGGCAGCTGGACCGAAGATGACCCCTTTCCCCACAGCCATAGCACCTAGGGCTGTATCTTTTACTGTGGTCGCGAACCGTAACTGCTGTAACCTCCCTAGCGTGAGGTGAACGATGATCCTGTCGCCGCCAGGCAGTGCCGTTAGCTGCACTTTCCTCTCGAGATCGATCAACTTCCCTTTCTTCAGTTCGCTTAGGGCAGCTGGATCGAAGATGGCCCTTTTCCCCACAGCCATAGCACTCTGGGCTGTATCCTTTGTTGCGGTCGCGAACTGTAGCTGCTGCAACCTCCCTGACGCGATGGGAACGATGATCCTGCCGCACGGCTTCCACTTCCAGTGCATGGGCCAAGGCGTCCTTAAGCGTCTCGTGGTGCCCGAGCCTCACAGCAGCTCTGACTTCCAGTTCGCGGATGTAGTCGATGAATGTCTGCACCAGGTTCCCTTCAATGAGCGCAGGTACCTACCGTTATGCTTTTCGCACCATCTTCTCCACTTCTAGAGCCCACTGCTGCAGGTTTTCGTTGATGCGCTGCACACGATCTTTAAGCTGCGCACGAAAGACGTGCTACAGGTGAGCGTCGCCATATCTCGCCTCCAATGCCTCAAGGAGTTGCTCATAAGTCACTTCCTCACCGAGAGCTTCTAGAACTGTTAAGGCCTGGTCGCGCAGGCCTAGTGTGAGAGCAGTCATGGCCTGACTTTTATTCCAGCCGTTCGCTTTCATAACAGCCTTGAACTGGATTTTGTAGGCTGACCAGGAAGAAGTCCCGTCGTACGGTGGCACCTTGAACCCACGTAGCGAAGGTGCTGAAGCTACTACGGGAGCTGTAGTTCCATCCCCAAGTTTGAGTTCGTTCAGCGTTTTCTTCACGTCAGCCATCACGTTGTCAACCCGATTGTTCACATGGTTGATTCGGGTTTCATGTTCTTCGATTCGGGTTTCAGCTTCCGACAGACGGTTGTCGTGTTGAGCAACCCTATCCTTCACCTGCCTTATCTCTTTCCCAAAGGTAGCGTGAAGGTCCTTCATGAGGAGCATCTGTTCTTCCGACCGACGAGCCTGTTCCGCCTGCTGACGGGCCTGTTCCTCCTGTCCGCTCTGCAGCTGCTCTTTCAACTGACGGACCTGTTCCGCCTGCTGGCGAGCCTGCTCCTCCCGTCCGTTCTGCAGCTGCTCTTTCAACTGACGGACCTGTTCCGCCTGCTGGCGAGCCTGCTCCTCCTGTCGGCGAGCCTGCTCCTGCAGCATCACCACCAGGGCGCCTAAATCAGGTGCTGCAGATGCAGGAGCTACGGACGGACCGGCATCCGTTGCCGGCCGCTGGCCCTCCGACGTCTGCGGCGTTGCACCACCAAATCTCCGTTGGTCCGTCTCCTGCTGGCGTTGACTTCGGGTACGGACACCCTCCGTTTCCTCCTTAGGTAAAATCGGCATTATTTTATCCCACTTCTGACACCAATTGTTACGAGCTTGAGGTTCGTGACAATAAAAATTGCCGATAAAATTACCTAAATTAACACTTTAATTTACTTTACACAAATTAAAGTTAAAACACTAATAATTAAACACACTAATTCACCTAATTCCGCTCCGAAGCTTCTTTTGTGTCGCCGAGTTCAACTCTGTCGATCGCATCTTGCAGCGCCTATTTATATAATTAGCAACGAAGCGTCCCGAACATTCAGGTAAATGCGCGCCAGGCAACGAGTATTCGAGTGTAGATTTTCCAGAAACTTAGTTCTTCGGGTGGCGCTGTCGGTCGAAAGATTTGTGATGTCATTTACTGCAAAGCTCCCCTCGCTCTCGTTCCTGACACTAGATGGCGCTAGTGCGCTGATTTGAGCGCGGCGTAACAGTACTATTGTAATGTTAAAAGGTGTCAATGAAGGAGACGTGTTACTTGTTTAGGATTTTAACTGGCTAACTATTATTATTTTTTTATTCCATAGCATATAAGCTATTCTTTATTAGATAATTGTACCATTTCTTTCACGTATACGGCTCGCGTACATACATGATCAAGAAAATGACCAATATTATTTCATACGTCCTTTAAATTTCTAGCTGCTATTTAGGTCGTATAATTTAATATATAATTTTACTAAAAATTTTGCGTATACGGCTCATGTACAAATATGATCAAGGCATTGAACAATGTTTCTTTAACATTCTTTAAAAAAAAATCTAATTTCCTTCATTACCAATACATTACAACTCAAGCCGCATTTTATAGTATTCGAAAAACCTTAAAAATTCATTTGTTATTAGGTTTCCCTACCTGTCAGCTGATCAGGCCGATTGTATATAAATATGAATCAACAGCTACCTTTAACCTCCGATAATTTTTCCTTACTTTACTCTCAAACCTACACACTATTAAAACTTTTTTTTTCATTTATCATTTCGTATTTCGTAACTGCATGGCTATGCATTTAATCTTCTTTTACAAATTTATATCAAAAATATTTAGTTACATCAGTGAGTAAGCAGTCAGGGATTGAGGCTCACAATATGGTCACAACAAAATTTAAAGTAAGTAGTAATTGTATACGAATGAAGTAAATATTCTCAATAAACTTGAAAAGGTAATAATGACTAGTTCTTAACATAATTGTTTCGAAATTGAATTAAATATAATGCTTGTTCAAATAACACAAATTTTATTCTTATTTTAATTCTGAAGATTCTTTTTTTTTATAAAACTTTTTCCTTTCCGATTTGTATTTTTTTAAATAAAATTATACAATCCACCTTATGGAACGTGGATGATGCGGCACAAAGATGCCTTTAAGTAAAAGGTTACGTAAAGGTTAGATATTGATGTCAGTATCTAACCCCTTTTATATTTTCACCCCTGAGGACTAAAGTGGAATGCCGCATTTCCAGTATAATAGGTTTACGGTTTTCTACACCCACCAGGAAAAACAGCTGAATTAAGCTGCTATTTATTTGTCATACAATAACATAGAACTGACAAAATTGATCACCTATGGGGATATTTGGGATTTATCACTTATGCAGGTGTTAAAGATTCATCATCATCATCATTACAGCCCTTCACAAGTCCACTGCTGAACATAGGCCTCCCCCAAGTAATGCCACAAAGCACGGTCCTGAGCCACCTGCTTCCATCGATTTCCTGCATATCTTACCAGGTCGTCACTTCATCTAGTGGGGGGTCGCCCTACACTATGCCTACCGGTACGAGGCTGCCACTCGAGAACCTTTCTATCGGTTATCGGTTCTTCGAGCTATATGGCCGGCCCATTGCCACTTCAGCTTACTAATCCGTTGGGCTATGTCGGTCACTCTGGTTTTACTGCGGATATCCTCATTTCTGAGTCTATCACGCAGAGAAACTCCGAGCATAGCCCTCTCCATAGCTCGCTGAGCGACATTGAGCGTCCTCATACGGCCAGCAGTGAAGGACCACGTCTCAGATCCGTAAGTCATCACTGGCAACACGCACTGGTTGTACAATCTAGTTTTTAGAGATTGAGGTATACCTGACGAGAAGATATGTCGTATTTCCCGAACGCTGCCCAGCCGAGTTGAATCCGTCGATTGACCTCTCGGTCGAAGTTGGACTTACCTAGTCGGACTATTTATCCTAGGTAAACGTACTCGTCAACAACTTCGAGCATAGTGCTCCCAACAACTACCGGCATAGGTGTGACACGGACATTAAACATGATCTTTGTTTTGTCCATGTTCATCTTAAGACCTATCCGTTGGGAGGCACTATTGAGGTCATTGAGCATAGTGCTTAAGTCCTCCAGCGATTCTGCCATAAGGACTATATCGTTGGCAAATCGAAGGTGAGTGATGTACTCGCCATTGATGTTAATACCGTATCCTTTCCAGTCAAGTAGCTTGAAAACGTCTGCAAAGCAGCGGTGAAGAGTTTCGGGGATATAACGTTAAAGATTACTCTGTTCAAAGCCTATTACACCGAAATATTAGTTTTTACACTGTACAACTTTGGATAAATTACACCAAAAAATCCTATGAAATCCTCAGAGTACGGTATACCGTCCATTATAATGGATACTTTCCCTATTTTTTAAACATCCACGGCACTGCAACGCGTCCGCAATGTTCGCGGAGGCTGCCGTGCACGAGTTTTACGCAGTGTTACATTGTAGAATTACTAGTTTCTGAGAAACTGTACATAACTCACACAAATGAATTAATCAAGGTCGTTGCTCAAGTGTCTCCTAAAAATATTTTTATAAACACTAGCAGAAGATGCATCGGAAGCTATAGTTTGTAAACAATTATTTTAAGTATGATATTTAACTCTTAATAGAGTTTAATTTGAATTTTTGTTTTTCTGCGATATCACTAAAAATGTAGGTAGTATAATTTTGTAAATTTAAATAGGTGTAGTTTGCAAATAAGTTGATTATCGATCTTTTTAAATCGCCTTAGATTTTGCAGTATACGGTGGGCATAAAATTCGTAGCCTACGCCGCGCTGATTAAATGCGGTAGGGTAAATTGTTTTACGTGTTATTTATTTTTGTTATACTTTACAAATACTTTTGAGGATAATTTCTATTTCACTTATCCAGAACACCATATTAATTTTCAGACTATAAAAAGTGAGCCTGTTTATATGTTAATGGGAACACATCAGAACCTCAGATAAAACCTGTTTATTGTTACGATTTCTGCCTATTAAGTTTATTGCTGAACATAGGCCGCCACCCATAGACTTATTATACTACTGCGTACTCCACCATAGATTGCCTCATAGGGAGATATTTGCCATAGTTGCCACGCTTGGCAGGTGAGTTGTTTACTGCAGTTCTTACTTTTACTCGTCATTAAGAAGACGTTGCGCTCAATCTCCTGATTTTTACCCCTTTATCACCTATTACGACAGATATGATATATGTTAGTGAATATTCTCACACCGCCACTACACGGTAAGTTAAATTAACCCTATTTACTCCAAAATATGTATTACTGTTATAATGTGTGTACTGCTGTCACATAATTAAATAAGTAATGAAATAAACTTGCCCACTTTTACACTTAAGCTGCGTAATAAAATTGTCGAACTCACGACTTCAACTAGGTATTAACATTCATAAAATCACGTACAATAAAAAGATGGCACTAGCTGTCACGGTAACATTGGATCTGTAATCAAAAAATCTTTAAAAATTAATATGGCTGTTTTAAGGCTTTAAAATTATAAATATTTTTGTTGTACTTATAATGAATAAGTTAAAGTCATAAATCTTACAAATAATTACATAAAACTCTAAATAAAATTTTAATAACATCCAGTCAATAATCTACGTTAATTACCGTTAAGAAAACATTAAAACTGAAAAATAAATACAAGTGTCAGTGCAGTAATCATAAGAAAATCAGTAACAACGACGAAATCAGTGCAAAACATTAAAAGTGTTATTAAAATCAATGAAAAAATACAGCAAAAAATATTCTAACTATGAGTTTAATGTATGCTTCAAATTATTTTGTTCTTGATAAGTGATGAACGCGAGTTCCAAGGGCAACACAAAGAGTGCAAAATGCCTACGTTTATTTTTGCTTTAATGTGCCCAAAAGAGAATCTATTACCCCGTATTTAAATAAAAAGTGCTTACTTAACATAAGTGCTAGAAGGGAGCTTCAGTACGCTTGTAAAGGTCATAGGGTAATATGGAACAAAAAACCTGAGTACCTATTTAAAAAACTCCTATGGATCAAAGACATTTCACATAGAAGCCTTCGTACGAACTCATTAAACCTGTTAAGTATGCCAAAACATAAAACAACGTGGTACAGAGGATGTTTCAAACTTGTTGCAGCAAGGATATGAAACGACTTGCCCCCTCCACTGAGAAATAAAATGAGTACTGTAAGCTTCAAAGCTAAATACAGATAAGCATTTATAAAATTGAGAAAATCATTTAGAAAATTTGAAGCATGCCTACTGGAAATACATAAACTTAAGAGACTTTTTTTAACATTTTAGTATAACCCTTAAAATCATCCCCATGTATTATACACTGAACAATCACGCGCAAACACACACACAGACACACACACGCGCGCGGGCACACACGCACACGCACACGCACATGCACACGCACACGCACACGCACACGCACACGCACACGCACATGCACACGCACACGCACACGCACACGTACACGCACACACACGCACACGCACACGCACACGCACACGCACACGCACACGTACACGCACACGCACACGCACACGCATACGCACACGCACACGCACACGCACACATAACACCCATGTAACATCCCAGGGTGGAAGGAGTGCCTGAAAACCAGCGCTTCATGGGATCTTAGTCCCATGTAAGCAAAAACTGAGTCACCTACGTTTGCCTAAATTTAAAAGTAATATTTATTTATTTATTATTTATTAACAAGCACAAAAAACTGACATGGATTTTGAAAACATAACTTTAAGAAAAAATTAAACATAAACTAAATCATCAATTTTTTTATTCCAGACAATAATCTACCACAATTGTCAGCCATCGTAAATATTACGAATATATTCAACTATAAAAAACAAAGCTGGAAGGAAAAAATAATATTATTCACAGAAAGAAACTGGATATGACTTTCATTAATCTTGCGACAAAATCTTGTGAAGGAAATAGAACTGAAGTCGTCACAGGCAATACGAGCAAAAACAGGTTATCACAACAGTGCAAAAACTAACTATAAAAGGTGCGATCAATATACAACAAATGACTCAATATTGAACTAAATCTGCATTAAAAAAAAACAAAGCAAACAGTAATCAGCAGCTTTCTAAATCCATTGAAAACAAGTCAAAATCTTAATTAATTATATTTGGAGGACTAATTAACAGGGTTAGCTACACTACTTATACAATTGAGAAATAACACTTAGTAAGAAAATTCCCAGATATTTCTACCACAAAATCCTATGCCACTACAGAGCAAGTTCTTAAACCTATTTATAAACTGGACGATTCCGACGATAATTATCTAATTATATGCATAAGAGAAAATTATACGAATCCTAACAAAATAATAATAAAATTAATGACAATGCTGAAGTCCTTTCAAAAAACGAACATATTTTAATGTTTTCATGAAAAGATATTAAAATAAAAGTATGTAAAAAACAAATTAAAAATTATATGTAGCAATAAACTATAGCATTGACTGAAATTATTGTGAAAATAATTGTTTATGATGTAAAAATATATTATTATTAATGAAAAAGGCTAAAATAGAATGCATAATTATTCCAAAGAATGGGACAATTCATTTCTACTTTAAGTCTTATAAAAATTACAACTCTACAACTGCCTCTTTGATCGAATTGGAAATGTTGAATACCGAAAGTCACAAAAATGGAAACATACCTTATTATTTTATAAAATCAATACCGTGTTTAAACAGACAATTTAACACAGAGTTGCCATTACAAGCGAATAAATATTTTCGTCCCTAACTCTGAATTTAATTTTATAATATTTCATTAGAACATGGCTACTCTATAAACAAAACTGCGCAACTAACATAAAGATAGATATAGTGTGACAGAAACTTTCGTTAAAAAAGGTACAGAAATGCTTTTGAAAATACCTGGTCGCAAACTAATAGCATCGTACTCACGGGACAATAAAAAAGGAGGGGTATGTATAATGATAAATAACAATTTTAAATACAATAACGTAACTAATATTAATGACTTGACATGTAAATTTAATTTTTCATGTTGTGACATAAAGGTAAATAAGATTATGATCATTTGTTTATATAAACTACTAAAAGCAATCCATAAATATTTTTTGCAAAGCTAGAAAAGTTACTAGCTAGACTTACTAGAAAGAATTAAAAATATATTTTGCGTTATCTGGAACTTGGATATCTTACAATCAAACAAGAGTTGCAAATAGTTACGAAATATTTTTTTTTATTTTAACTTTGATTTGTATATGAAGACACCAGGAACACCATTGTCATTACTAGATCAATTAATAACAAACAACATTAGGTAATTTAAAGCGGAGGTATATCACATTGCCCTGTCTGATCACAAAACGGGACAAACCGTTACACGCATCAAAGTACGAACCCTATCCAACTGCTGAGAGGTGTAAGACAGGGTGACGTAATATCCGCAAAATTCTTCACCGCTGCATTGGAAGACTTCCAACTTCGAACGAGATGTCAATGATGACCTAAGGATCTGAGACGTGGTTCTTCACTGCTGACCATATGGGGGGAGCTCAAAGTCGCTCAGCGAGCTATGGGGCGGGCTATTATCGGAATTTATATTAAGATATCCGCAGTATAACTAGAGTGACCAGCATAGCCCAATAGATTAGCAAGCTTAAATGGCAATCGGCCCGCCATATAGCTCGAAAAACCGACAACTGATGGGAAAAAAAGGTTCTTGAGTGGCAGCCTCGTATCGGCAGGCGCAGTAAAGGACTTACTTCCACTAGATGGAGTGACGACATGGTAAGACATGCATGAAGTCGATGGATACAGGAGGCTCATGATCTTGCTTTGTGGTATTCCTAGGGGGAAGCCTTTATTCAGCAGTGGAATTAAGAAGGTCTATAATGATGAATACTGATAAGAACTACCGCTGACTTATCTGACGCGTCGGAATATAGCAAGTATTGCTTGATAGCAATTCTTGCTATATTCACCTACGCGTTAGATAGTATACATCGTATACATCGTAGTTTTGTAGAATCTTTTGTATGATGCCTAGATGAAAGGACATACACCCGCCTGTGAAATTAGAGCATTTCTAAGGAGGCAAACTTCAGACTTTCAAAAACTTTCATACAAATGAAATATACTACACTCTATTAGCTTTCGGATTTTGAATAGGCACAGGTAAATCTCTAAATAATATGAGTAAATTTTCAGAAAATTTTAACTCTCGTTAAATTAATACAACTGAATTTTATATCTCATAATGTTAATAAATAGGGATGAAAATCGCAATTGTATTTATGCTTGTGACATAAAATTTTTATACCAATAAGCGGTCTAGGTGCTGCCCCAAAAGCTCCACACGACTAATTTCCTAGTGGAAACAATAAAAAAATATCGTATGTTTTAATATTGTGTACAATTTTTCATTCGGCACAAAAAACGACTTGACCGATTTTGCTCAAAATTTATTGATCTAAATTACATAATTATGCGTTATATGAAATGTCAATCACTCTTTGTTCTCGAGATACACGAGGCGAAAACTGAATCCGAATACATCATACATACATGCATACGTACGTGTGTACACACAGAAATCCTCTTAAAAACCATGCTATTCGACTCTAAGGACCTTGAAACGTAGAGACATGTTAAAATTTCCAATTTGCAAAATCAGGCCCATTACAATAACTTCCCCCTTGCAAGTTAAAAATATTTATATTTGGTGACCGCGTTGTAACGGAGTAAAAAACTCACTTCTCTATCTTGTCCCAAGGGCGACAGAGGAATACAAGCCAAGAGATGGGCAGCAGCTTCTTCCTCATCATAATTGAAAGAAATACAGTTTTCCACCCACCTGCCAAGCGTGGTAATGATGAATGGGAGGTCTGTGTTCAGCAGTGGACTTTTCTTCATTCTTCATCCGCCTGTAAAATTCAACTCATAACTGGATGTGCACTTCTCTCGTTGTAGAAAGAATATACCCAAATTATTACGCTTGACAGACGAATTTACAAAAAGTCACAAGATCTTTTGTTGTTTATTGTCTCGATGTGAAGATTGTTGTTTCTTTATCTCGGATATACTTACCATCAGGTGGACTATGCGCTCATTTGTCACCCTTTTTTATAAAAAAATATAACAGTAAAAAGGGTTCAGATTTGAACAAAGGTATAATATGTAAGGATAAAATAACGAATAATAAACTAAAACATTGGATAAGAAATTATAACTTGTGTACGTAAATTGGTTTGGACAAATATTCCCCTCCTATGTCTTTCGTATGATAACAAGAACTAACAGACAAGCGGAACGTCAATCAAACTTTAAGTAGTTATATTTTTACAAGTAATAAAGATTTTTAATTATAATAATATGTAATATAATGTCATCTAGAATGAATCTCGTCCACTTGTCTTAAAGTAGAATAATCAGACGATTACTCGCCTGCGCACAGTGTAAATGCACAGAACATGAACTTAGTGCCCGAGTGAATGGGCAAGCACAGATGAACTCTCTGTTCCCTCACTCTCATAGTCCAATAAGACGCAAGCCGATACGACCAGAGAGAGAGATCACGCGCAGGATCTCTGGCTTTATGTGCTTTCCGAGGCACGAACCACCGGACTGCTAGTGAATATTTCTTTACAGAATAACTGATGTTGTCTTGAACCGGGATTTGAACCCTCATGATCCTCATGATCAGCATTTATGACAATTAGACTAATCGAGTTGAAGAAAATTTTACTGAATTCAATTTATACCGAATAAATGGAAACCTAATCGAAATTTGTAAATAATCCATTTTGTAACTGTAAAAAACTTAACAATAATACAATAATGAATAATTAACTTGAATCTATTGCAAGTCATGTTCTGTAGAACTATGATCATACTTTGTTGTTGTTCTTCTTCTTGTTGCATAGTTTGTTCCTTATGTAATAAATGGTGTGATACCGCGCTCAAGACACTAACTCGTTTTTAAGAATCCTCGGTGCAGTAAACTTTTGCTCCCTTATTGCAGAACGGAAGTTTTCAATTTAACAGACATAAAAGATTTACGCCAAAATATTAGAAACCTCAAAATGTAATAAAGATGACGCCTATTTTTGTAGAACTAAAGCGATAAATAAATTTATAGTTTAACTAACGGTAAGTGGCTATTAAAGCCCATGGACATCTGCACCCGACTTCAAACAAACAAGGTAACAATAAATATAATGCGGCCGGGTTTCATATGGTGTCTGTTGAGAACCGTATTTACTTTTTACATGAAACGAGGAATTTCATCTGGTGACAAAGCATCTGCACTTGGATTCTTAATTAAGGGAAGATGTAGATATTTATGGGCCACGGCATTCTGTGAACACAGGTGAACTGTGTGTTTATTACCCGTATTCTTAACCAGCGACCCGCCTTAGCTCTGTCTGGATAAAATATATTAATGTAGAATTATTCAAATTTAAGATAACGAAATGAACTTGATCAAATTTCTGTATCTGAATTTGCCATATGTGAAGTTGAGCAAACTAAACTATTGCTACATGGCCAACCCAATAGTTTTATTATTTCACAGTATTATTGAAAAGACTAGAGGTTGACTGTGACATTATTATTCTGACCGAAAGCTGGCTTGGCTCTGATCCTTTATTGCCTAATTTAAATGGATATAGTAGTCATGCAACAACAAAACATGCATTGCAGAATGACGGAATCGTGGTATATGCAAAATCTGATATCAACATTACTTTTGAAGAACCGACATTTCTAGAAGGAAACTGTCTTGTTATGAAACTCGGTCACGAAACTGCAATTATAGCTATATATCGTTCGCCTTCATACTGCAAATTGGACTCTTTTAATCTCTATCTTAATGTTATTTTGTCAAATTTATCAACTTTTAAAAACATATCAATTAAAGGTGACCTAAACAAAGACATTAGACCAGAAAATAGAGATAAAAGAGCTCACGATTATCTTAATCTTTGTGCTAGCCATGGTTTATTACCTGCCCACTCTTGTCCAACAAGGGAAAATAAAACGTGTCTCGACCACGTCTTGCTCAAAACAAAAAAGCCAGCTCTTACATTGGTGATTACTTCTACATTAACTGACCATCAAGCAGTACTCCTGTGCTTAAATCAGAATGAAATTAAAAAGTTCTCTTTAAAACATAAACATAAAACATAAGGATTACTTGCGGATATAGGTAATATAGACTTTGAAACAATATATAAGTCAAATGACGCTAACTTTTGTACAGAATTTTTAGTTACATCTTTAAAAACTGCAATAGAACAAAATACAAGCATAGTATACATCTAGACGATTAAAAAACATTAAGCCATGGATAACCCCCGGCCTAATAAGATGTATGCGTAATAGGGATCAAATGCATCTGAAAGTAAAACGTGCACCAGAAAATATAGTACTTAAACTCACATATACACGATACAGCAATTATTGCAATAGTCTATTAAAAAAGCTTAAAAGAGAGTATGAGAAAACGCAATTAGAATTAGGGGGTAAAGACAGTAAAAAAGTGTGGGAAGCCATTAAAACTATTACACACACATCTAAGCAGAAATCATCGTCTCAGGAATTACTGAAAACTGACTGTATTAAAGACTCCTTAAATAGTATTAATAATTTCTTTGCAACTGTTGGGAAAAACATTGCAGAAAAAAATATTGTAGAAAAACAAAAATTATCACAAATTAACCTTGATACAACAAGAGAATCGTTAAATTGGCGCCACATTGTGGCGTCGACAGTCTACAATGATGCATTTTGAGTCAGTACGCTAATTGAGCCCCGCAATACCGGTCACGCGTGCTAATTTTCTCGAAAATTTTTGAGACAACGGGAAGAACCGATATAGGCCAGTAGTTGCTGGGGTCGGTTTTGCTGCCAGATTTGTGAATAGGTGTAACTTTGGCGATTTTGAGACTACTGGGAAATGTACCTTGTTCTAAACAACTATTTAAGCATCGAGTTAGTTCTGGAGCTATAAGGTTTTTTACGCATTTTATGGACTTAGCATTGACGTTATCAATGCCCGAGCTAGTATTTGGATCTAAGTTGTTTATTATTTTAAGTACCTCGTCAACTGAAGCCGGTGTCATTGCCGTTAGTCTTTTATCGTTGTTGTTAACTTTTGCATTTGTAAAGATTCTGTTATCATGGTAGTGAAGGGGAATTTTTTGTGCTAGTTCTGCTCTAATATATGAAAAAAGTGGTTGAAACATTCGCAGATCTCTTTTGTATCGGTTACCGAAGTTCCTCCTATTAGTCATTTTGGTGGTATCGATATTTCTCTAAATTTGTTATTGCTGAGGTTATTTATTAATTTCCACATCTTGGCTGGATTGCTTTTAAAATCTGTAAATTTCTTGTAGTAGTACTCTTGTTTCATTCTTTGAATTTTATTAGGAACTAGTTTACTTTGTTTTAGAAAGTTGTCCTTGGCGATTTTATTCTCTGGATGGCGTTTGTATCGTTGCCAGAGTATGTTTTTATAAGTAATATTCTTAATTATTCCCTTGATAATCCATTCCTGTTTCGGTGGATTTTTAATTTTGACTTTCTTAACCTTACAATTATCTATACTTTTCATAAGTTTTTCTTCAAATCTTGTGTACTCTTTGTTTTCGGTACATTCTACGTTTGATTTTTCTAGCGTATATAGTTTTTTTTGTAATCTAATGCTTCATATTCTATTCTTTCTTTAGGTTCTGGTTTGTTTTCTTTTAATTCAAAAAAGATCTGCTTATGGTCTGACACAGACGATTCAACAAATGCCCAGTGGAATTTCTTTTCCTTTAAGTCTGTAGATATATGATCAAAAATAGTTTTACTTTTTGATGTTTCACGCGTGCAATACTGAGGACATATTCTATTGATTATTGTTTTGCCACATTCCAGGTGTATATTTTTATATTGGTTCTTCAACTGAGCCGGCCAGATTAAAGTCATCAAACACTACGGCTCTTTTTTATGATGTAGTTGTAATGAAAGAGTTTCTAAAGATTTGGTAACGTTTGTTCTACCAGGCTTGTAAACTGCGCCAATATCTAGTGAGAATTTATCTATTTGTATCCACAAGAAATGGTTTTCATCTTTTTCGAGTTCATAAACATAGCAATGTTTAAAAATGTTGTGAACAAATATTGATACTCTACCGCCAATAGCCGAGCGACAGTACCCTAATGGCAGGGCGCGGACCGCGAACTCAAAAAGGTCGTGGGTTCGAATCCACCATTCGAATACTGGCTTGAACCACTCGTAACACAAGCAATTTAAGCTTACCACGAGTGGTTATAGTGGGGAATATTAGTAATGTTCCGTTAATGTTAAGTTAATATTGTAAAATTTTGTCCATACTAATAGTAGTGAGTATATCCGGGTAATTGAAATCTCTTGGCTTCATCATTAGAATTAATCCATGTTTTAGTATGAATAAGCACATGTATCGTAGATTTGAAAAATTCAACAACGCACCTCAATTTATCGAATTTTCCAGGCTTTACGATACTTCCTGTATTTGCGTATAAGGATTTTAAAGATTGTTTATTGGTTATAAGGTTATCATAATTGTTTGCTATTTGGTAAGAAGCGTTATGTTCGTTTACTTTGTAACTCATGCATCGAACTTTTTTGGTGATGTTTTAATAATTTTTGGTACATTTTTTAATATACTTAATACGTATATTTCTCCCTCTTCAGTTCTACGTTTCAGTTCTTCTTTCAGATGTTTAAGTTGATTTTACTGGATTGGTGTCTGATCCGCATAAAATTTAATTTTATTATCTTTTATGTTTCTTTTGTTGCGAAAAATAAGCTTTACAATTTCTTCCGACTCAAATGTAACTTTTATTGGACGATTCGTTCCTGGCTTGTATCCACCAATGCGTACATTTTTTTTGGTTCAGGGCAGTCTTTCAGTAAGTTTTTGATAGTGTTGTGTGAATAAGTCAACTAGCGCCATCTAGTGTCAGGAACGAGAGCGAGGGGAGCTTTGCAGAGAATGACATCACAGATCTCTCAACCAACAGCGCCACCCGAAGAACTAAGTTTCTAGAAAATCTATACTCGAACTCTCGGTACCTTGCGCGTGTTTACTTGAACATTCCGGATATTTTGCTAATTTAAATAAATAGGTGGCGCAAGATGCGATCGGGCAGAGTTGAACTCGGCGACAAAGCGAAGCTTCGGAGCGGAATTAAGTGAATTAGTGTGTTTAATTTGCCAACCCGCTCGCCAAGCGTGGCAACTATGGCAAATACCCCCCAATGAATAAATACAAGATAACAGACGGCCCCCAGTCCCCGGCGGCCCCGCTATTCCTGGCTACGGTGGCGACCATGGTAACGGCGGGGCAGGGGGTGCTAAGAATCTCCGGTGGAGGTTCGGTTGCCACCTACGACGACTCAACCTGGCAACATATAACGCACGCACCCTGAGGTCTGACAAGAAGATACTGGAGCTGGAAGAAGAGGTAGACAAGTTGCGCTGGCATATTATTGGATTATCCGAGGTCCGAAGAGAGGGGGAGGACAGGGCAATCCTCGAGTCCGGCAACTTGTTCTATCACCGGGAGGGCGACCATCTGTCCCAAGGAGGTGTCGGATTTATCGTTCACAAGTCTCTCGTCAACAACGTTGTAAAGATTGGGAGTGTGTCGACGAGGGTTGCGTACCTGATACTCAGAATCACCAAACGGTATTCGCTGAAGGTCATTCAGGTTTACGCACCAACCTCGGCACATCCCGATGAGGAGGTGGAGGAAATGTATGAGGATATTTCCAGAGCCATACATTCCTCCAAAACCCACTACACGGTGTTGATGGGAGACTTTAACGCAAAACTAGGCACAAGAGAAAGCGGTGAGCTGAAGGTAGGGAAATTTGGAGTAGGGCAACGGAACCGAAGGGGCCAGCAGCTGGCCGACTTTATGGAGAAAGAGGGACTCTTTATGATGAACTCTTTCTTCCAGAAGCGGCCCCACAGGAAGTGGACCTGGTCGAGCCCCGACGGTTCGACAAAAAATGAGATTGACTTCATTATGACGACCAGACGCCAACTGTTCAGTGATGTCTCAGTGATCGCAAGGGTGAAAACTGGCAGCGATCACCGAATGGTTAGAGGCACACTGAACCTAAACGTTAAGTTGGAGAGGTCTCGTCTAATGAAGTCAACGCTCCGTCCCCCTCGTGCTCTAATCCAGAATCCCGAAACCTTTCAGCTTGAGTTACGTAACCGCTTCCAGTGCCTGGAAGATTGCAATGCAGTGGACGATATGAACGACAAGCTCGTGGAAACTGTCCATGCGGTCGGAGCTAAGTTCTGCAAGACCCGCCGCAGAAGAACACAAAAACTCTCCGATCACACTCTTAATCTCATGGCTGTTAGACGGGAGATGAGGCTGCAATCGTCAACAGATTTGACAGCATACAGGCAACTGAACAGACAGATCTCCAAATGCATGCGGCGAGACTTACGCAACTTTAATACGTCTCGTATTAAAGAAGCGATCGAGCGGAACCAGGGCTCCAAAGTCTTTGCCAGAGATCTGTCTGCCAGAAAGAGCCAACTGTCAAAGCTGAAGACTGAGTGTGGCAACATCGTTTCCGGGACACCTGAGATTTTGAGTGAGATTGAGAGGTTCTATGGGCAGCTGTACACGTCATCGTTGGAGCCACACGCAAGTGTGAGTAACGATCCAATAGCAAGTCTTATCCGACACTATTCCGATGATATCCCGGACGTCAGTCTGAGCGAGATTAGAATGGCTCTCCACCACCTTAAAAACGGAAAGGCTCCGGGCGAGGATGGAATTACAGCGGAGCTTCTGAAAGCGGGTGGAACACCGGTACTTGAAGTCCTTCAGAAGCTCTTCAATTCCGTCCTCCATGTGGCACTACTCCGGAGGCGTGGAGTAGAAGCGCGGTGGTTTTGTTCTTTAAGAAAGGCGACAACGCTCTCTTGAAGAACTACAGACCGATCTCCCGTCTGAGCCGCGTCTACATGCTATTTTCGAGAGTCATTACGAATCGTGTCGCACGCAGACTCGACGACTTCCAGCCTCCAGAACAAGCCGGTTTCCGAAAAGGCTTCAGTACCATAGACTACATACATACCCTGCGGCAGATTGTACAGAAGACCGAAGAGTACAATCTGCCACTTTGCCTGGCATATGTGGACTATGAGAAAGCCTTTGATTCCGTCGAAATTTGGGCGGTGCTACAGTCCCTTCAGCGGTGCCAAGTTGACTGTCGGTACATCGAAGTGCTGAAGTGTTTGTACAGTAGGGCTACGATGGCTATCCGAGTACAGAACCAGAGTTCGAAACCTATCCAACTGCAGAGAGGTGTAAGACAGGGAGATGTTATATCCCCGAAACTCTTCACCGCTGCATTGGAAGACGTTTTCAAGCTACTGGACTGGAAAGGATACGGTATTAACATCAATGGCGAGTACATCACTCACCTTCGATTTGCCGACGATATAGTCCTTATGGCAGAATCGCTAGAGGACTTAAGCATTATGCTCAATGACCTCAATAGTGCCTCCCAACGGATAGGTCTTAAGATGAACATGGACAAAACAAAGATCATGTTTAATGTCCATGTCACACCTGTGCCGGTAGTTGTTGGGAGCACTATGCTCGAAGTTGTTGACGAGTACGTTTACCTAGGATAAATAGTCCGACTAGGTAAGTCCAACTTCGACCGAGAGGTCAATCGACGGATTCAACTCGGCTGGGCAGCGTTCGGGAAATACGACATATCTTCTCGTCAGGTATACCTCAATCTCTAAAAACTAGATTGTACAACCAGTGCGTGTTGCCAGTGATGACTTACGGATCTGAGACGTGGTCCTTCACTGCTGGCCGTATGAGGACGCTTAAGGTCGCTCAGCGAGCTATGGAGAGGGCTATGCTCGGAGTTTCTCTGCGTGATAGACTCAGAAATGAGGATATCCGCAGTAAAACCAGAGTGACCGACATAGCCCAACGGATTTGTAAGCTGAAGTGGCAATGGACCGGCCATATAGCTCGAAGAACCGATAACCGATGGGGAAGAAAGGTTCTCAAGTGGAAGCCTCGTACCGGTAGGCGTAGTGTAGGGCGACCCCCCACTAGATGGAGTGACGACCTGGTAAGACATGCAGGAAGTCGATGGATGCAGGTGGCTCAGGACCGTGCTTTTTGGCATTACTTGGGGGAGGCCTATGTTCAGCAGTGGACTTGTGAAAGGCTGTAATGATGATGATGATGAATGATGAGTGTGTTTAATTATTAGTGTTTTTAACTTTAATTTGTATAAAGTAAATTAAAGTGTTAATTTAGGTAATTCTATCGGCAATTTTTATTGTCACGAACCTCAAGCTCGTAACAATTGGTGTCAGAAGTGGGATAAAATAATGCCGATTTTACCTAAGGAGGAAACGGAGGGTGTCCGTACCCAAAGTCAACGCCAGCAGGAGACGGACCAACGAAGATTTGGTGGTGCAACGCCGCAGACGTCGGAGGGCCAGCCACCGGCTGAAGGCCCGTCGGTAGCTCTTACATCTGCCGCACCTGACTTAGGTGCTCTGATGGTGATGCTGCAGGAGCAGGCTCGCCGACAGGAAGAACAGGTCCGCCGATTGGAAGAGCAGCTGCGGGGCGGACAGGAGGAACAGGCCCGTTGGTTGAAAGAGCGACAGGAGGAACAGGCTCGCCAGCAGGAGGAACAGGCTCGCCGACAGTAGGAACAGGCTCGCCAGCAGGCGGAACAGGCACGCCGATTGGAAGAGCAGCTGCGGGGCGGACAGGAGGAATAGGCCCGTCGGTTGGAAGAGCAGATGCTCCTCATGAAGAACCTTCACGCTACCTTCGAGAAGGAGATAAAGGAGGTGAAGGATAGGGTTGCTCAGCATGACAACCGCCTGTCGGAAGCTGAAACCCAAATAGCGAAAGCTGAAAACCGAATCGAGAAAGCTGAAACCCGAATCGACCAAGTAAACAATCGGGTTGACAACGTAGTGGCTGACATGAAGAAATCACTGGACGAACTCAAACTTGGGGATGGAACTACAGCTCGCGTAGTAGCTGCAGCACCTTCGCTACGTGGATTCAAAGTGCCGCCGTTCGACGGGACCTCTTCCTGGTCGGCCTACAAAATCCAGTTCGAGGCCGTCACGGAGGCGAACGGCTGGAATAAAAGCCAAGCCGTGACTGCACTCACCCTAGGCCTGCGCGACCAAGCCTTAACTGTGTTGGAAGCTCTCGGTAAGAAAGTGACCTATGAGCAGGAGGCAAGATATGGTGACGCTCACCTGGAACACGTCTTTCGCGCGCAGCTTAAAGATCGCGTGCAACGCAGCAACGAAAACCTGCAGCAGTGGGCCCTTGAGGTGGAGAAGATGGTTCGAAAAGCATACCAGTCTGTACCTGCGCTCATTGGAGGGAACCTGGTGCAAACATTCATCGACGGCATCTGCGACCTCTGCGAGTCAGAGCTGCTGTGAGGCTCGGGCACCACGAGACGCTTAAGGACGCCTTGGCCCATGCACTGGAGGTAGAAGCCGTGCGGCATGATCATCGTTCCCATCGCGTCAGGGAGGTTGCAGCAGCTACAGTTCGCGACCGCAACAAAGGATACAGCCCTAGGTGCTATAGCTGTGGGGAAAAGGGCCATTTTCGATCCAGCTGCCCTAATCGAACCCTAGAAAGGGAAGGTGAACGATCCCAGGAGGGTAGTGCGGCCAACAGCACCGCCCAGCAGCAGCAGGGAAACGAGTAAAAGCCAGAACTGCGGGGCGGGTGCTGGCTGATGTTAAAAGAGCCCCAAGGATCTCGATCTCACAAACCCATGATGGGAACTGTCTAATCATCAAGGGCGAGGTCAACGGAATGCCGTGTAAACTGACCATAGACACTGGAGCCTCTCGTACGGTTGTTAGTTCCCAACTTATAAGTCAGTTCCTTGGGGACTCCGCATACAACCGAGAACGCATTCATTTGGTAACAGCCACCGGTCAGCGTATACCCGTCCGTGGAGAGAAGGAGATGGAGTTGAAGCTTGGCAACGTGATCTACCTGCATAATGTCATCGTGGCTGATATAATGGACGACTGCATCCTAGGCCTAGACTTTATGAGGAATAATTGTTGTGAGATCGACGTTAAGCAAGGTGTTTTGAAATGTGGACAGGAGGAACTTTTTATGGAAGGTGCGTTACCAGGGAACGTGTACAGCATTAAGAAGATTGTTCTTCCGCCGAGATCGGAAACGATTGTTCCGGTTAGTCTTCCTCGAAACGCTGGTCAAGCTCACCGTTGTGTACTTGTGGAAAGGGTAAACAATGACCTTCCATGGAAAGTAGCTCGAACCTTGGTCAGAACCACTGACATCTCAAGAATACGTGTGTTGTACCTTTGCGACCGGGAACAGATTATAGAAAAAGGCACACTGGTTGGCACTTGTGAGGAAGTGGATTGGTTACGTCGGTGCCAATATATATCGAGTGGGACCCCCAGCAAGGTTTCAGAAACGAGAGTGACCACACTTTTGGAAGACTGTCGCAGTGTTCTCTCCCCGAACGAATTGGTCAAGGCGAAGAAGTTGTTACTCAAGTACGCCGATGTATTCTCGTCAAACGATGCTGACATAGGAAAGACTGGCTTAGTTCAACACAAAATAAACACAGGAGAGGAATTGCCTATCCGTCAGCGGCCAAGAAGATTGCCGGTAGCACGTGAAAAGGAAGTGGAAACCATGATTGAGGGAATGGTGAAGGATGGTGTTATTGAACCTTCATCTAGTCCATGGTGTTCACCCGTGGTGCTGGTAAAGAAGAAGGATGGCAGCATGCGGTTTTGTGTTGACTACCGCCGTCTGAACGACGTTACAAAGAAGGACAGCTATCCCTTGCCAAGAATTGATGACACGTTGGACATGCTTACAGGAGTAAAATGGTTTAGCACGCTGGATCTAAAAAGTGGCTACTGGCAAGTTGAAATTGACCCTAAGGACAAGGAGAAAACTGCGTTCTCGACGGGAAAGGGTCTGTGGCAATTCAAAGTAATGCCGTTTGGGTTGTGCAATGCTCCAGCAACGTTTGAAAGGCTGATGGAACTTGTACTTACCGGGCTAATTGGCGATGCCTGTCTGGTCTACTTGGATGACATCATATCGTGGGCCGTACATTTGAGGAACATCTTGAAAACCTGGGACGCGTGCTCATGAAGATTCAGAGTGCCAATCTCAAGCTGAGTCCGAAGAAATGTTCACTGTTCAAACGGCAAGTCAAGTTTTTGGGGTATGTAGTGTCGGAAGAAGGTATCCGCACGGATCCAGAGAAAATTGCAGCTGTAAAGGATTGGCCGGTTCCAAAAGACAAGACGCAGGTTAGAGCATTTTTGGGTTTGTGCTCCTATTACCGGCGATTTGTGAAGAACTTTGCAGATATAGCCAAACCTCTGCACAAGCTAACCGAGGAGAAGCGACATTTCTGCTGGGATGAAAGTTGTAATATCGCATTCCAGGAGCTCAAGGACCGTCTGTGCAAAACACCTATTTTGGGATACCCTGATGCAAGCAAAGAATTTATAGTTGACACAGACGCAAGTGATATAGGACTTGGCGGTGTGTTGTCTCAACGGAATGGTGACCAAGAGGTCGTGATAGCATACTTCAGCAAGTCGTTGTCAAAACCGGAAAGGAACTATTGTGTCACAAGACGCGAATTGCTAGCTATGGTAAAGTCGTTGCAGCATTTTAGCAAATATCTTCTGGGGCGAAAATTTCACTTACGAACTGACCATGCTGCACTAAAATGGCTATTGCAGTTTAAAAATCCAGAAGGACAAGTTGCGAGGTGGATTGAACTACTGCAGGAATACGACTTTGAGATCGAACATCGCAGTGGGAAATCTCATGGCAACGCAGATGCATTATCACGAAGAACTTGTCCTGAAGATTGCAAACATTGTACTAGGCAAGAGAGTAAGGGAGCGGTATCCGTGAGGATGCTCAGGGCAGACCACCTCAGCAACGAGTGGAAGGACAGCTTACAACGTGCACAGCAGGAAGATCCGGACATCAAGCCGATCCTGGAATGGATGAAGGCCAGTGCTCCCAAGCCCAAGTGGAGCGACGTCTCAGCGATGAGTTCGACCACTAAAAGCTATTGGGCCCAGTGGGATAGCTTGCTGCTTCAGGATGGAGTTCTGTGCGGTAAATGGGAAAATGTTCGGGGAGACAGCTGTCATTTACAAATGATTGTCCCTAAAGTTAAAGTACCGGATGTTCTACAGCTGTACCATAATGATTATTCAGGAGGCCATCTGGGAGTTCGAAACGAACTCTACTGAAGATCCGAGAACGGTTTTACTGGGTCCACTGTCGAAACGATGTCGAGGACTGGTGTCGCAAATGTACAAGTTGTGCGGCTGTAAAGGGACCTCAGACTCGTAGTAGATGTGCATTGAAGTTGTACAATGTTGGTGCACCATAGGAGAGAATAGCCATTGACGTGGCGGGGCCGTTTCCGGAGAGTGAAAGCGGTAACAAGTATTTCATGGTTGTGATGGATTACTTCACTAAGTGGCCAGAAGTCTTCGCCATTCCAAATCAAGAAGCTTCAACAGTTGCAGATAAACTAGTTCATGAAGTCTTCTGTCGTTTTGGAGTACCTTTAGAGATTCACAGCGATCAAGGAAGGAATTTTGAGTCTCAAATATTCCAGGAAACTTGCCGAGTTATGGATACTCATAAAACAAGAACGACTTCTTATCACCCGCAATCTGATGGAATGGTGGAACGATTTAATCAGACATTGGAGAGGTACCTAGCAAAAGTTGTAGACAATCGGCAACGAGATTGGGACAAGCACATACAACCGTTTTTGTTGTCATATCGAAGTTCTGTTCACGAAAGTACAGCAGTGACACCAGCTTTCGCAAACTTTGGAAGAGAATTACGGCTGCCTGCAGACCTGATCACTGGGATACCACCTGATGCCCCAAGCAGTATAACCGATTATGCATGTGACTTGCGGAACAAAATGAATGACATTTATGAGCACGTCAGACAATTGGGCCAGCAAATGTCTGAGAAAATGAAAACCCGGTATGACCGCAAAATGAACAATAAAGGGTTCAACCAAGGTTCATTAGTGTGGTTGCACAATCCAGTCCGCAGCAAAGGGAAATCTCCTAAGCTTCAAGCTAAATGGGACGGCCCGTACCGGATTGTAACCAGGATCAACGATGTAACCTAGCGGATACAGAAAGGCGCAAGAGGGACTCCTAAGATCGTCCATGTGGATCGCTTGGCGCGTTATTATGGGACCGATAATGCTCGGGACGAGCATGTCTTAGGAGGGGGCAGTGTTGTGTGAATAAGTCAACTAGCGCCATCTAGTGTCAGGAATGAGAGCGAGGGGAGCTTTGCAGAGAATGACGTCACAGATCTCTCAACCGACAGCGCCACCGGAAGAACTAAGTTTCTAGAAAATCTATACTCGAACTCTCGGTACCTTGCGCGTGTTTACTTGAACATTCCGGATATTTTGCTAATTTAAATAAATAGGTGGCGCAAGATGCGATCGGGCAGAGTTGAACTCGGCGACAAAGCGAAGCTTCGGAGCGGAATTAAGTGAATTAGTGTGTTTAATTTGCCAACCCGCTCGCCAAGCGTGGCAACTATGGCAAATACCCCCCAATGAATAAATACAAGATAACAGACGGCCCCCAGTCCCCGGCGGCCCCGCTATTCCTGGCTACGGTGGCGACCATGGTAACGGCGGGGCAGGGGGTGCTAAGAATCTCCGGTGGAGGTTCGGTTGCCACCTACGACGACTCAACCTGGCAACATATAACGCACGCACCCTGAGGTCTGACAAGAAGATACTGGAGCTGGAAGAAGAGGTAGACAAGTTGCGCTGGCATATTATTGGATTATCCGAGGTCCGAAGAGAGGGGGAGGACAGGGCAATCCTCGAGTCCGGCAACTTGTTCTATCACCGGGAGGGCGACCATCTGTCCCAAGGAGGTGTCGGATTTATCGTTCACAAGTCTCTCGTCAACAACGTTGTAAAGATTGGGAGTGTGTCGACGAGGGTTGCGTACCTGATACTCAGAATCACCAAACGGTATTCGCTGAAGGTCATTCAGGTTTACGCACCAACCTCGGCACATCCCGATGAGGAGGTGGAGGAAATGTATGAGGATATTTCCAGAGCCATACATTCCTCCAAAACCCACTACACGGTGTTGATGGGAGACTTTAACGCAAAACTAGGCACAAGAGAAAGCGGTGAGATGAAGGTAGGGAAATTTGGAGTAGGGCAACGGAACCGAAGGGGCCAGCAGCTGGCCGACTTTATGGAGAAAGAGGGACTCTTTATGATGAACTCTTTCTTCCAGAAGCGGCCCCACAGGAAGTGGACCTGGTCGAGCCCCGACGGTTCGACAAAAAATGAGATTGACTTCATTATGACGACCAGACGCCAACTGTTCAGTGATGTCTCAGTGATCGCAAGGGTGAAAACTGGCAGCGATCACCGAATGGTTAGAGGCACACTGAACCTAAACGTTAAGTTGGAGAGGTCTCGTCTAATGAAGTCAACGCTCCGTCCCCCTCGTGCTCTAATCCAGAATCCCGAAACCTTTCAGCTTGAGTTACGTAACCGCTTCCAGTGCCTGGAAGATTGCAATGCAGTGGACGATATGAACGACAAGCTCGTGGAAACTGTCCATGCGGTCGGAGCTAAGTTCTGCAAGACCCGCCGCAGAAGAACACAAAAACTCTCCGATCACACTCTTAATCTCATGGCTGTTAGACGGGAGATGAGGCTGCAATCGTCAACAGATTTGACAGCATACAGGCAACTGAACAGACAGATCTCCAAATGCATGCGGCGAGACTTACGCAACTTTAATACGTCTCGTATTAAAGAAGCGATCGAGCGGAACCAGGGCTCCAAAGTCTTTGCCAGAGATCTGTCTGCCAGAAAGAGCCAACTGTCAAAGCTGAAGACTGAGTGTGGCAACATCGTTTCCGGGACACCTGAGATTTTGAGTGAGATTGAGAGGTTCTATGGGCAGCTGTACACGTCATCGTTGGAGCCACACGCAAGTGTGAGTAACGATCCAATAGCAAGTCTTATCCGACACTATTCCGATGATATCCCGGACGTCAGTCTGAGCGAGATTAGAATGGCTCTCCACCACCTTAAAAACGGAAAGGCTCCGGGCGAGGATGGAATTACAGCGGAGCTTCTGAAAGCGGGTGGAACACCGGTACTTGAAGTCCTTCAGAAGCTCTTCAATTCCGTCCTCCATGTGGCACTACTCCGGAGGCGTGGAGTAGAAGCGCGGTGGTTTTGTTCTTTAAGAAAGGCGACAACGCTCTCTTGAAGAACTACAGACCGATCTCCCGTCTGAGCCGCGTCTACATGCTATTTTCGAGAGTCATTACGAATCGTGTCGCACGCAGACTCGACGACTTCCAGCCTCCAGAACAAGCCGGTTTCCGAAAAGGCTTCAGTACCATAGACTACATACATACCCTGCGGCAGATTGTACAGAAGACCGAAGAGTACAATCTGCCACTTTGCCTGGCATATGTGGACTATGAGAAAGCCTTTGATTCCGTCGAAATTTGGGCGGTGCTACAGTCCCTTCAGCGGTGCCAAGTTGACTGTCGGTACATCGAAGTGCTGAAGTGTTTGTACAGTAGGGCTACGATGGCTATCCGAGTACAGAACCAGAGTTCGAAACCTATCCAACTGCAGAGAGGTGTAAGACAGGGAGATGTTATATCCCCGAAACTCTTCACCGCTGCATTGGAAGACGTTTTCAAGCTACTGGACTGGAAAGGATACGGTATTAACATCAATGGCGAGTACATCACTCACCTTCGATTTGCCGACGATATAGTCCTTATGGCAGAATCGCTAGAGGACTTAAGCATTATGCTCAATGACCTCAATAGTGCCTCCCAACGGATAGGTCTTAAGATGAACATGGACAAAACAAAGATCATGTTTAATGTCCATGTCACACCTGTGCCGGTAGTTGTTGGGAGCACTATGCTCGAAGTTGTTGACGAGTACGTTTACCTAGGATAAATAGTCCGACTAGGTAAGTCCAACTTCGACCGAGAGGTCAATCGACGGATTCAACTCGGCTGGGCAGCGTTCGGGAAATACGACATATCTTCTCGTCAGGTATACCTCAATCTCTAAAAACTAGATTGTACAACCAGTGCGTGTTGCCAGTGATGACTTACGGATCTGAGACGTGGTCCTTCACTGCTGGCCGTATGAGGACGCTTAAGGTCGCTCAGCGAGCTATGGAGAGGGCTATGCTCGGAGTTTCTCTGCGTGATAGACTCAGAAATGAGGATATCCGCAGTAAAACCAGAGTGACCGACATAGCCCAACGGATTTGTAAGCTGAAGTGGCAATGGACCGGCCATATAGCTCGAAGAACCGATAACCGATGGGGAAGAAAGGTTCTCGAGTGGAAGCCTCGTACCGGTAGGCGTAGTGTAGGGCGACCCCCCACTAGATGGAGTGACGACCTGGTAAGACATGCAGGAAGTCGATGGATGCAGGTGGCTCAGGACCGTGCTTTTTGGCATTACTTGGGGGAGGCCTATGTTCAGCAGTGGACTTGTGAAAGGCTGTAATGATGATGATGATGAATGATGAGTGTGTTTAATTATTAGTGTTTTTAACTTTAATTTGTATAAAGTAAATTAAAGTGTTAATTTAGGTAATTCTATCGGCAATTTTTATTGTCACGAACCTCAAGCTCGTAACAATTGGTGTCAGAAGTGGGATAAAATAATGCCGATTTTACCTAAGGAGGAAACGGAGGGTGTCCGTACCCAAAGTCAACGCCAGCAGGAGACGGACCAACGAAGATTTGGTGGTGCAACGCCGCAGACGTCGGAGGGCCAGCCACCGGCTGAAGGCCCGTCGGTAGCTCTTACATCTGCCGCACCTGACTTAGGTGCTCTGATGGTGATGCTGCAGGAGCAGGCTCGCCGACAGGAAGAACAGGTCCGCCGATTGGAAGAGCAGCTGCGGGGCGGACAGGAGGAACAGGCCCGTTGGTTGAAAGAGCGACAGGAGGAACAGGCTCGCCAGCAGGAGGAACAGGCTCGCCGACAGTAGGAACAGGCTCGCCAGCAGGCGGAACAGGCACGCCGATTGGAAGAGCAGCTGCGGGGCGGACAGGAGGAATAGGCCCGTCGGTTGGAAGAGCAGATGCTCCTCATGAAGAACCTTCACGCTACCTTCGGGAAGGAGATAAAGGAGGCGAAGGATAGGGTTGCTCAGCATGACAACCGCCTGTCGGAAGCTGAAACCCAAATAGCGAAAGCTGAAAACCGAATCGAGAAAGCTGAAACCCGAATCGACCAAGTAAACAATCGGGTTGACAACGTAGTGGCTGACATGAAGAAATCACTGGACGAACTCAAACTTGGGGATGGAACTACAGCTCGCGTAGTAGCTGCAGCACCTTCGCTACGTGGATTCAAAGTGCCGCCGTTCGACGGGACCTCTTCCTGGTCGGCCTACAAAATCCAGTTCGAGGCCGTCACGGAGGCGAACGGCTGGAATAAAAGCCAAGCCGTGACTGCACTCACCCTAGGCCTGCGCGACCAAGCCTTAACTGTGTTGGAAGCTCTCGGTAAGAAAGTGACCTATGAGCAGGAGGCAAGATATGGTGACGCTCACCTGGAACACGTCTTTCGCGCGCAGCTTAAAGATCGCGTGCAACGCAGCAACGAGAACCTGCAGCAGTGGGCCCATGAGGTGGAGAAGATGGTTCGAAAAGCATACCAGTCTGTACCTGCGCTCATTGGAGGGAACCTGGTGCAAACATTCATCGACGGCATCTGCGACCTCTGCGAGTCAGAGCTGCTGTGAGGCTCGGGCACCACGAGACGCTTAAGGACGCCTTGGCCCATGCACTGGAGGTAGAAGCCGTGCGGCATGATCATCGTTCCCATCGCGTCAGGGAGGTTGCAGCAGCTACAGTTCGCGACCGCAACAAAGGATACAGCCCTAGGTGCTATAGCTGTGGGGAAAAGGGCCATTTTCGATCCAGCTGCCCTAATCGAACCCTAGAAAGGGAAGGTGAACGATCCCAGGAGGGTAGTGCGGCCAACAGCACCGCCCAGCAGCAGCAGGGAAACGAGTAAAAGCCAGAACTGCGGGGCGGGTGCTGGCTGATGTTAAAAGAGCCCCAAGGATCTCGATCTCACAAACCCATGATGGGAACTGTCTAATCATCAAGGGCGAGGTCAACGGAATGCCGTGTAAACTGACCATAGACACTGGAGCCTCTCGTACGGTTGTTAGTTCCCAACTTATAAGTCAGTTCCTTGGGGACTCCGCATACAACCGAGAACGCATTCATTTGGTAACAGCCACCGGTCAGCGTATACCCGTCCGTGGAGAGAAGGAGATGGAGTTGAAGCTTGGCAACGTGATCTACCTGCATAATGTCATCGTGGCTGATATAATGGACGACTGCATCCTAGGCCTAGACTTTATGAGGAATAATTGTTGTGAGATCGACGTTAAGCAAGGTGTTTTGAAATGTGGACAGGAGGAACTTTTTATGGAAGGTGCGTTACCAGGGAACGTGTACAGCATTAAGAAGATTGTTCTTCCGCCGAGATCGGAAACGATTGTTCCGGTTAGTCTTCCTCGAAACGCTGGTCAAGCTCACCGTTGTGTACTTGTGGAAAGGGTAAACAATGACCTTCCATGGAAAGTAGCTCGAACCTTGGTCAGAACCACTGACATCTCAAGAATACGTGTGTTGTACCTTTGCGACCGGGAACAGATTATAGAAAAAGGCACACTGGTTGGCACTTGTGAGGAAGTGGATTGGTTACGTCGGTGCCAATATATATCGAGTGGGACCCCCAGCAAGGTTTCAGAAACGAGAGTGACCACACTTTTGGAAGACTGTCGCAGTGTTCTCTCCCCGAACGAATTGGTCAAGGCGAAGAAGTTGTTACTCAAGTACGCCGATGTATTCTCGTCAAACGATGCTGACATAGGAAAGACTGGCTTAGTTCAACACAAAATAAACACAGGAGAGGAATTGCCTATCCGTCAGCGGCCAAGAAGATTGCCGGTAGCACGTGAAAAGGAAGTGGAAACCATGATTGAGGGAATGGTGAAGGATGGTGTTATTGAACCTTCATCTAGTCCATGGTGTTCACCCGTGGTGCTGGTAAAGAAGAAGGATGGCAGCATGCGGTTTTGTGTTGACTACCGCCGTCTGAACGACGTTACAAAGAAGGACAGCTATCCCTTGCCAAGAATTGATGACACGTTGGACATGCTTACAGGAGTAAAATGGTTTAGCACGCTGGATCTAAAAAGTGGCTACTGGCAAGTTGAAATTGACCCTAAGGACAAGGAGAAAACTGCGTTCTCGACGGGAAAGGGTCTGTGGCAATTCAAAGTAATGCCGTTTGGGTTGTGCAATGCTCCAGCAACGTTTGAAAGGCTGATGGAACTTGTACTTACCGGGCTAATTGGCGATGCCTGTCTGGTCTACTTGGATGACATCATATCGTGGGCCGTACATTTGAGGAACATCTTGAAAACCTGGGACGCGTGCTCATGAAGATTCAGAGTGCCAATCTCAAGCTGAGTCCGAAGAAATGTTCACTGTTCAAACGGCAAGTCAAGTTTTTGGGGTATGTAGTGTCGGAAGAAGGTATCCGCACGGATCCAGAGAAAATTGCAGCTGTAAAGGATTGGCCGGTTCCAAAAGACAAGACGCAGGTTAGAGCATTTTTGGGTTTGTGCTCCTATTACCGGCGATTTGTGAAGAACTTTGCAGATATAGCCAAACCTCTGCATAAGCTAACCGAGGAGAAGCGACATTTCTGCTGGGATGAAAGTTGTAATATCGCATTCCAGGAGCTCAAGGACCGTCTGTGCAAAACACCTATTTTGGGATACCCTGATGCAAGCAAAGAATTTATAGTTGACACAGACGCAAGTGATATAGGACTTGGCGGTGTGTTGTCTCAACGGAATGGTGACCAAGAGGTCGTGATAGCATACTTCAGCAAGTCGTTGTCAAAACCGGAAAGGAACTATTGTGTCACAAGACGCGAATTGCTAGCTATGGTAAAGTCGTTGCAGCATTTTAGCAAATATCTTCTGGGGCGAAAATTTCACTTACGAACTGACCATGCTGCACTAAAATGGCTATTGCAGTTTAAAAATCCAGAAGGACAAGTTGCGAGGTGGATTGAACTACTGCAGGAATACGACTTTGAGATCGAACATCGCAGTGGGAAATCTCATGGCAACGCAGATGCATTATCACGAAGAACTTGTCCTGAAGATTGCAAACATTGTACTAGGCAAGAGAGTAAGGGAGCGGTATCCGTGAGGATGCTCAGGGCAGACCACCTCAGCAACGAGTGGAAGGACAGCTTACAACGTGCACAGCAGGAAGATCCGGACATCAAGCCGATCCTGGAATGGATGAAGGCCAGTGCTCCCAAGCCCAAGTGGAGCGACGTCTCAGCGATGAGTTCGACCACTAAAAGCTATTGGGCCCAGTGGGATAGCTTGCTGCTTCAGGATGGAGTTCTGTGCGGTAAATGGGAAAATGTTCGGGGAGACAGCTGTCATTTACAAATGATTGTCCCTAAAGTTAAAGTACCGGATGTTCTACAGCTGTACCATAATGATTATTCAGAAGGCCATCTGGGAGTTCGAAACGAACTCTACTGAAGATCCGAGAACGGTTTTACTGGGTCCACTGTCGAAACGATGTCGAGGACTGGTGTCGCAAATGTACAAGTTGTGCGGCTGTAAAGGGACCTCAGACTCGTAGTAGATGTGCATTGAAGTTGTACAATGTTGGTGCACCATAGGAGAGAATAGCCATTGACGTGGCGGGGCCGTTTCCGGAGAGTGAAAGCGGTAACAAGTATTTCATGGTTGTGATGGATTACTTCACTAAGTGGCCAGAAGTCTTCGCCATTCCAAATCAAGAAGCTTCAACAGTTGCAGATAAACTAGTTCATGAAGTCTTCTGTCGTTTTGGAGTACCTTTAGAGATTCACAGCGATCAAGGAAGGAATTTTGAGTCTCAAATATTCCAGGAAACTTGCCGAGTTATGGATACTCATAAAACAAGAACGACTTCTTATCACCCGCAATCTGATGGAATGGTGGAACGATTTAATCAGACATTGGAGAGGTACCTAGCAAAAGTTGTAGACAATCGGCAACGAGATTGGGACAAGCACATACAACCGTTTTTGTTGTCATATCGAAGTTCTGTTCACGAAAGTACAGCAGTGACACCAGCTTTCGCAAACTTTGGAAGAGAATTACGGCTGCCTGCAGACCTGATCACTGGGATACCACCTGATGCCCCAAGCAGTATAACCGATTATGCATGTGACTTGCGGAACAAAATGAATGACATTTATGAGCACGTCAGACAATTGGGCCAGCAAATGTCTGAGAAAATGAAAACCCGGTATGACCGCAAAATGAACAATAAAGGGTTCAACCAAGGTTCATTAGTGTGGTTGCACAATCCAGTCCGCAGCAAAGGGAAATCTCCTAAGCTTCAAGCTAAATGGGACGGCCCGTACCGGATTGTAACCAGGATCAACGATGTAACCTAGCGGATACAGAAAGGCGCAAGAGGGACTCCTAAGATCGTCCATGTGGATCGCTTGGCGCGTTATTATGGGACCGATAATGCTCGGGACGAGCATGTCTTAGGAGGGGGCAGTGTTGTGTGAATAAGTCAACTAGCGCCATCTAGTGTCAGGAATGAGAGCGAGGGGAGCTTTGCAGAGAATGACGTCACAGATCTCTCAACCGACAGCGCCACCCGAAGAACTAAGTTTCTAGAAAATCTATACTCGAACTCTCGGTACCTTGCGCGTGTTTACTTGAACATTCCGGATATTTTGCTAATTTAAATAAATAGGTGGCGCAAGATGCGATCGGGCAGAGTTGAACTCGGCGACAAAGCGAAGCTTCGGAGCGGAATTAAGTGAATTAGTGTGTTTAATTATTAGTGTTTTTAACTTTAATTTGTATAAAGTAAATTAAAGTGTTAATTTAGGTAATTCTATCGGCAATTTTTATTGTCACGAACCTCAAGCTCGTAACAATAGCATTAACTACTTTAAGTTTGTCTAGATCAATACGTTCCTTGGCGTCCGTTGACTGAGGTTCAGGAATACCAGCAATAAGTATGTTCTTCTTTCTCATGCTTTGGTCGTTTAATTCGGACAGTACTACTTCATATGAGGTTTTTATAGATGTATCGCTTGGTAGATTTTTTAAGTTTTCTACATTAGACTACAGAGACACAAATTTATGCCCAGCTTTCTGTGCAAAGTTTTTGAGACTTTGTATTTCGTCACATCTTATCACTGCGATGTCATTCCTAATTTTATTAGCACTCTCTTTCTGCCCATTAATTGATGAAGTTAAGAGTGTCATCATTTCTGTCGTTTTTTTCTGAATACCTAGGTGGATTGAAAAGTACTCGGCCTAACACAGATCCATTCAATTCTAAAAATCAAATCTACCCACATTATTTAGTTCAGTTCAGACTAGTTCATTTTGTGAAGTTCGAAACGTGTGCGATAATTAGTTGTGATTTTATAAATTTATTAACAAAGTAATCGGACATAATTTCCGCGAATGGAGCAAATCGAGCAGCGTGCCGTCATTAAGTACCTCCATAAGAAGGGGCTATCATCAAAAACCATCCATGATGACATGGTCAGTACATTAGGCGATTGTGCTCTGTCATATTCATCCGTCAAAAAATGGATAGCAGAATTTAAGCGTGGTAGAGAGAGTGTGAAAGATGAAGCCCGCTCTGGAAGTCCTTCGACGTCAACTGCTGAAGAAAATATTAAAAAAGTACTTGATTTAATAATGGGAGACCGCAGATTAAAAATTAGAGAGATAGCCGAGATTATAGGCATCTCTTATGGACGAACTCAAAACATCATTGTCAACGAGTTGGGTTTCCACAAGGTATCTGCGAGGTGGGTTCCGCGACTGCTTTCAGTTGAACAAAAAAGGACGCGATTGACTATTTCACGCGACTGTTTGGAGTTATTTGAAGCCGATGCAGATGATTTTTTGAATCGTTTTGTTACTATGGACGAAACATGGGTTCATTACTGTACACCGAAAACAAAACAACAATCAAAACAGCGGAGAAGACCTGGTTCATCACCCCCTAAAAAGGCTAAGTCGATTTTGTCGGCAAATAAGATGATGGCTTCAGTATTCTGGGACTCGAAAGGTGTGATTATGATTGATTATCTTGAAAGGGGTCAGACTATAAACTCTGATTACTACTGCACCTTACTACGTCGTTTACGAGAGGAAATAAAAGAAAAACGTCGAGGAATGCGCAGAAGAAAAGTCCTGTTTCATCAAGATAACGCCCGTGTTCACACGTCAGTACAGTCAATGGCTGAAATTCACAACTGTGGCTTTGAACTGTTACCGCATCCGCCGTATTCACCTGATCTGGCACCATCAGAACTCTTTCTGTTCCCTAACCTAAAAAAGCACTTGGGAGGTCAAAGAATTTCGACAAACGACGAGGTCAAAGCAGCTGTAGACGCATATTTTGACTCTAAGGAAGAATCGTTTTTTTTCAACGGTCTAAATGCTTGGAAGGGGAGGTGGCAAAAGTGTATTGAACTTGATGATGATTATGTAGAAAAATAAAAATATAACTGATTTAGTATGTGTTTATTTTCTTGGTTAGGCCGAGTACTTTTCAATCCACCCTCGTATCAGAGAGTTGACATTTTTTTTGGACCTGATCATATTCGCCGTCGGAATGCTTGCGTTTATAACGAAAAGTAATCGTTGAAGATTTGTAGATTTACGCGCTGGACATGTTTGATAGATTTGGTTAGGAACCACTGCGCTCAAAGTTCGTGTCGCTTCCAGAAGGTGATCGAAATACATTCATGTTTATTTCGACGTAACAAACACTTTGGTTTCCATGACGCATGCACTGAGATGTCAGACGGAGTCGAGAAATTGTAGCCGGTACCGTTTACCCGAGGGGGTGAAGAGCGGTTACCGCCGGTCGTCAACTGGTCACGCGCAGAGTAAAAAGTAGTAACACAATGCACACGCGTAATGTTAATTACAAGTTTTATGTTATGAGGTAAAGGTTGAAAATATTTTGACTTTTACAATTTATTTTTTAAGAATAATCAGCAACACGTCCACCTCGCACGCTCATAATTTAATAAAATAAAATAAATGATGCTATGCGGTGCTAGGCCTTTGGAAAAGGTTGATTATACTTTAAAATGAACTATTAGCCATGAATCATTATATTTTTTCTGAAAAATAGACATAAAATAAAATATGCCACATGTATTTCAAAAAAGACATAAATTTATACAGAAAAAAAGAACAACATACAACATGATATAACTGGTCATTGTAATGTTTTACTGAAAAAAATGTTACTTAGTGTGTTATGTCTTTATTACATTCTTGTAAACCAGCATAAAGACTAAAAGCAACCTACAAAAGTGTATCTACACAAGATAATACTATTTTCTGTAAATTTCATCCACATTGAAACAATTTTTCATCAAGAAAACTGTCATAAAACATTTTGTGACACCTTTTATAATACCAATCATATAGTTAAGTTTTAAAACTCACCAATGAAAAGTCGCATCACACGTTCATACACTTTTTTGGCAACACGACCCTTGTCTCCTCTGTACTGTGACGGCCCAATGTTATTATTTATAATTAAATTCAATATAACGGGGCGTCAAAAATAGTCTTAAAAGAAATTTATTAAACAACAAAATTACATTAACAAACATTAGGTAAATACAAATATATTTCAGACATTAGACCAATAACATATTAAATTAAAGGCAAAATATTGTCTTTCATAATAAATAAATTTATTTAAAAACTTGGAAAAATAATTAAAATAAGATAAATAATAGAGATACAAGTCGAAAATATTATAGACATATAGATAAATAACATTTATAAGATAATTAGAAAATTTGTTAAAAATGGTCTAAGTCTTGGAAGATGTTCACGTATAAAAGAAAATTTCCTAAGTTGTGGTAGGAGTTCACGTATAAAAGAAAATTTTCCTAAGTTATTGAAGGTGTTCATGTATAGATGTCTTGTATGAAGGAGCTGCCGGAGATACATTCCTGCAGTTGTACATATATATGGGGTGGTCGGGAGCCCGACTGCCTGAAATATTGTAGCACAATGACTAGTACTATATTAGGAACTTATGATATTAAACTCAATGATACAAAAGCAATATTATAGGAGGTCTCCTTGATGCATAAGCATTATGTGGGGTGGTCAGGTGACCGACTGCTCCTAGTACTGTAGCAAAATGAATAGTCCTTATTAGAGACTTGAAAAGGAATATTATGGTGGCATGTATGCTGCTTCACGAGCAATTGGTCCGAGGTGAACTTGGACTCGCTAACCGATATGTCCCAGACATATCATCCTAGTGCTGGTGTTAAGCGGGTTTGTTGTAGCAATACGGCTTTCCCGTGGACATCGCACACCCATACCGTTTGTGGGCGACGTCGTAGCGCATAGCGATGCGTCATCTATCTTTCGGATTGGGACGAGTGTGTTTAGTAGCACTTTTAAGTGTAACCAGCATACTGAACTTCATGTCTTAGTGCATTAACGCTATGATACGTGGAGTTTTGTCCACTGGCGTCTTAGTAGCGTGCTACTATGATACGTTGGTGCAGTTTTATATAACAACATTCTTAGTGCCGATGGTAAGCGGGTTTGTTGTAGCAATACGGATTTCCCGTGGACATCGCACACCCATACCGTTTGTGGGCGGCATAGTAGCGCATAGCGATGCGTCGTCTATATTTCGGATTGGGATGATGAGTGTGTTTGGTAGCACTTTTAAGTGTTACAGGCATATTCAACTTCATGTCTTAGTGCATTAGCGCTATGATTCGTGGAGTTTTGATCATTGGCGTCTTAGTAGCGTGCTACTATGATACGTTGGTGATATTTTTTATAAAACAACAATACAAACTTTGTTACCAAAGTCGATAGGGATCATGTGGGTGTGTTGTGAGGGGGCGCCATCCGTATGATAGTTGCATTGATGCTTACTGGTACTTGTGGTATTGTGTCTTGTGATGGATCTGCGGGTGTGCTGCGCCTGATTCGACGCACTCTTGTGGTTCTGGTCGATGGAGGTATACGGGTGGTGATGTCTGCTGGGATGTATGGGAGACCTTGGAATGGTGTAAGCCCGACGATAGTCGTATTGATGCTTGTTGCGTTCTGCAGCATTGCGTCTCTGCGATGGTTGTTTGGTGGGACGCTATTCTCAATGGCGCTCTCTGCGTCTTGGTTTGACTCACGCCTGAGTAGCTTTTCCCAAGTCGGGTCCCTACATTGCGGGGCTGCAGACTGTCTGCCCTCCATGATGTTTTATATAACAACATAATATTATATCTCTGTAACTTTCCCACCTTTGAATGATTGAAGGAAACTTGTTGGTGGGTGAGACAAACATGATCGAAAATGCATTTACTCAACATCAGTGACACAAACCCTTTCTGATGGCGAATTATTACTCTTATCTTATAACTGCCTTTTGGCTACAATTGCCGTTGTATTGGTTGGTGAAGCATATGTGTCGACCTCATGTGGGTGGTAGCTGGCGGGAGGATCTGAGGAGATTCTCAAGGCTACGGCCGAAAGCCGCACAACGTGGGACCCCATTCTCTTGAGGTAAGCGGTAGACTCATGACAGGCTCTGCGGCTAGTAGCCGTGCTGATCATGCAATTGGTGGTGATGCCATACACTTACATTACGTCTGCAGGAGCGGCGGTCTGGCAGGTGGTGGCGCTCACGGAGGGTTTACGGCCAGTGTGCCTATTTGCCTAAACCGTGTGACGTACATTCACTGTGGCTGGATTCGTTCGTATTCTGTATAGCGTTTCCACGCATTGACATGCGCGACTTCGGTCGATGTTTGTGCTTACGCATTAACAAGGGCCAAGCCTCTTTTACTGGTTCGCCAGTTATTTTGCTGTGGACTACGGTCCAGTTCCCGAATTAGTGTTCCCTTCGGGGGGAGTGCATCAAAATGGTTGGTGCTCACCGTGCACGGCGTGTGTGGGGCCGTGTGCCTCCCCTACATTTTTTTAAATCAATGTAGGAGAGAGGATATTTTGAGCCTTTTCCGAGCGGGAAGGGATAATTAATAATGTAAACCTGATACAAGTGGAATAGGGACGTTTTATGTTCTTAACCTTTCTCGAGCCTTGTCTTCGTGAACGGGGTTCACTTAGCTTATAAGGCACTACCAACAGCTTTCAATTGTTCTAGTGAATATTCATTCTTCCAAAAGACACCTAAAAGAACTAAGTTACTAAACAAACACAACGTAAATAAGGGTCCTAACTAAGACAATCACGCCAAAATATTACGAACGGCCTATTATTAAACCTTTAGAAAGATCATTTAGAAAGATCAAAACACATCTTATTTATCCTGGTCACATATATATAATTTTTATTATAAAATGGAATTAATAATTATACTTGATATAACAATATTTTTACATAGAGAGGGGGGAGCGTTACAGTACCAACACACTTGTGACACTGTTCACGCCGGTGAAGTGAGTTAAACGGCTTAGTGAAAAAGAGAACTTAGTGCCATCGCTCGATAACTAAGTGCAACACAGTAATGACGATTTTATTGCCAGATGTATAAAATGTTTGTCGTCTTAATGGTACAAAGATGTCAAAACGTAACTATTCTGTAATGTGACACTTTTTTTGCCGGGAAGCGGCTATTCATTACGCATAATGTACTAATTGCGTAAAAATGCCTAGTTATTAACCCCATTCCTTTGTTTCCACATAACACAAAATACATACTTCGTTTGAAATATGAAAGGTATTTATTATTGCAAGGAGAGAGGTCAACAGAGTAAATATTAAATGCAATTTAATAGTTTCTAGTGATAGCACTGAAGCGTGTCTTTTACTTTGATAGTACTATATTATATTATAGTGAATTTTGGCGACAACTTCTTAATTGGCGGACTTAATGTAAGGACTAACCTTGGATGCCATTCTCCTCTCGTCAGATGTTGCGCACAGTATAACGAGATGAATATTAAAACATTAGACATTTTCCACGACTCGCTGTTTAAATTTAAACGAAAACTAGCCGGCATCTTGTAAAGTTAAGTATTGATAAATTTTATTGTTTTAAAATTTTTAGATATATATTATGTTGTTACTTAATATCTTCGGTCAATGTTGTGCACGCCTATAAAAGGTATATGTATAAGGAATTGTGCTTTATGAAAGTAATTTTTATTATATATATATATATATATATATATATATATATCATAATAAGTTCAAGTTTAAAGACGCTGTCGTGTCGGATTACTCTCCCAACGGAATATCAGTGTAAGGGAAAATATAATGCATCTACGGCATTATAACCCGGAACAGCCCAGATAGATAGTCTCCGTTGCAACAGGCCGCTGTAATCTAAATCCGGTCTGGAGGACATTAGAGCTGTAACTGTTCATCCTCATTGTTCTGTATATTTTAAGATTGGATTTTTTAATCAGACGCCATAAAATTTTTCTGGCATTTTCCATAGTCACCTCTCACCTTCCTGTAGTTTATGATGGATTTTCTACTATTACTATTACTACCTATTTTAACACATAACATAAACACCTAGACACTTAGGCACACACAGAGTGGAGAAACTGGTGGAGTGGTGGAGGACTTCCATTTGACATGATCCTGAAATACCACTCTCGCTTGGCTTGGCGATTAAGAGTACTATTGTTTCGGCCCAATTTCGATATGTCACCAATATGTCGATAAAATACCTTCTACGGCATCCCTTGCCAACGTCACTTTGTATTACTTAATTTAGATCCAAATGATTAAACCTAAAAGTGTAATAAATAAGAAAAATAATTTTAACGTTCGGAAATAAAAATATTTTTTATATTCAAAGATTCAAAACCTACTTAAACGAAAGAAGGCAATATTATCATATCGCCATAAACAAATTTAACCTTACCAAACTTCTTGATAATACGTGACGTGGTAGCTAACGCCTTTATTTTCATACATTTAGTTACTATTCACTAGCAATTGGAACGTTTATGAAGAAGCAAACTTTCTACAAATGTTTAATTCCGGGCCTTTTTTGTCTAGTTTTACTCGGCTTATGCTTTTTTTTTATAGAGGTCTTGTAGAAATTAAATCATTTCGAATGACACTTTAAATTCTATCAGAGCAACGAGTATACGCATACTACTGTGGAATGATAAGTCGAAAGCCTTTCAATAATCGATAAAGGCTAGCTATAGCGACGTCTTTGATCTTCGTATTTCTCTACGACTTGTTCAAGAGTATGTATATGATCAATTGTTAAGAAATATTTTCTTAAACCTGCTTGTTCTATTAGTTGGTATTTTTCAATGATAATAGATATGCGTTGTTTAAAGCAAGAAACTTGGAGAAGCTTGGTTGTGAACTAATGGTTCGAAAGTTTGAAAACCTTTTTTTAAATAAAAATGTTATATTCGTTTCTGCACTTTTTGGTATTTTTCTAGACTCTAGGATTAAAATCCTTTATTGAAAAATGTTGTGTGAGTTGGCACTTATAGATATTTCTTTATTACAAATTAATTTTGTTGGGTAAATTATCTGGTCCGCAGCTTTTTCCTCTCTTTAGAGTCTCTATCTTATTAATAACCTCAGCTATTGCATATATTTGTAGCTGCTGTAAATTTAGAGATGATAGATTTCCAGCATTTTTACATCAGAAGTTTTAACTGAAATTAATATTTTAGGTCTTGAGTGTATTTCTTTCACGGATATTGTTTGTTTTAGGTTTGGAATCCAGGTATTGACTGGGTTTTGTTTTCTTTAATACTTTTTTTAGTTTTCTGTGCACATGAGATGCTCTTCTTTTATCTGTACCCTGCGTACTTTTTTCTAATTCGTTTATGGACATTATTAAATAAATTACTAAGTTCTTGTTTTTCTTGGTTGGAGAGAGGTTTTTATGCTCTCAATTATTCTTTCTGTGCAGTAGAGTTTTGTTTCTTCAGAGGTAATATACCTATTTTGATTTTTTTTAGTTCTTTAGTGGAATTTAGTCCATTAACTGTATTTTACATTTGTCCCATAATTTAGAACTTTATAAGTTTTGTTTTAACTTTTTCAGAAAAATTTTTCATCATCTTTTATTTTTAAAATAGTTAGCGGTTTAGTTATGCGGTAGCTTTGCGGTTATATTAGATCAAATTTTTTTGGTAGTTATTACTTGAACCGTTGCTCTCACTGGACGATGACTCATATTAAGAGTTTTCTTTTGAATATGCTGTTGATAATAATAAAGTTATTCTGAAATGCAAATTGTATAAGTTTTGTGTCGCTTTTCTCTATTTACCGCGACAGTACTGTCTTAATATTCTCTCTTCATTAGACTGTTGTTGCCCAATACTCACATTGAAATCAAAGGTTTTGTTGCTTTGTTCTAGAGCATCCCGAAGCTGATTATTAAAAAAAAATGTTAATTGTCTCTCCGAGATTGCAATTAAACTTTTAATGTTTTTTTTTTAATTAAAAACTGATAGCATAAAGGTCCTTAGCTTTTTTATTGGTGACAAATGAGTACACTGGAGGCCCATAGACATCTACATATATTCTCGATTACGAATCAAAATGCAGATGCACTGTCACCCGTGAGGAATAAGATGGATTGCCTCGCTTCTGGTAAAAAGGGTCTCCAGTTCTCTACACTCACCATACGAAACACAACAGCGTTTTGCCGTTATTTTACGCAGGGATTCTATGAAGGCGTGGTCCTTCCCCGGTCGAGCAGACCCATTCGTGCTACACCAGTATTTGTGATATACCAGTAATATTGCTGCAACATGGCGCTACCACGTATAAAAGTTAAGTCATAATAGCAAAATAAATTGAATAAAACCATTTATATGGATTTAATTGCATTTAATTAGCTCATTTTTAATTCGTGATATTTCGGGTACTTTACAGCAGCCATGGTCACGGTTAGTGGTAATGAGGTGATTGACGTTCCAATATCATAGTTAGCCCAGCTACATTCAGTTTATATATATTTATTTTGGTCCGATAGACGCACAACAAGCTTAAAGTATGTCGAAATCTAGCAGAGGTATGCCGGGGCTAGGATTTCATTTTGTTAATTATAGGATCCCAAGCAGATGGTAGCACCCATTCATCTTCTATATTGAACGATTCGACTCTATTCGAACAAAGGCAGTCATAGTTGACTATTTATCTATACATATATTTCCAGAAATGCAACCCTAAGATATACGCACAAAAACTTTATGATGATAAGCAAACGCTGATATATTTTTAAAATTTAACTTAACAATAAAAAGACTTTACATTTTATCTTTATTTAAAATAGACCTACGCTGTTTGAAATTATTATACATATAAACACTCACGCCTGTCACCCAGAGGGGTAGGCAGAGACTACGGACTTCCATTTGGCACGATCCTGACATACCTCTTTCGCCTCCTTTACATCCATATATCTACGCATACATGCTCGTCGGTTAAGGGTACTTCTAACGTGGCCCATTTTCAAAATATCGCCAATTTGGTCGATAAACTTTTTTCTAGGGCGTCCCTTTCCGTCTCCGCCATTCACATCTGCCATATAAATTTGCTTTGTCACTCTTTCCTCATTCATTCTTTCTACGTGACCAAACCACCGAAGCATTCCTTTCTTAATCCTGGTCACAACATCATCTTGCATACCACATTTATCTCTTATCACGCAATTTCTCACCCTGTCATTCAGATTAAACCCTAGCATATTCCTTAAAGACCGCATTTCTACAGCATTTATTCTACTTTCGTGCTTCTTCTGCCACACCCAGCTTTCACTACCATACATTAAAGTAGGGACTAACACAGCATTATGAATTACCATACGTGCCTGTTTTGACACATTCTGGTTCTTCATAATAGAGTGTAGTGCCCCATTCACTCTATGCAGGGCATTTACTCGTCGTTCCATTTCCCTATCATATCTACCATCCCTGCTAAATACACATCCCAAATACACAAACTCATCCACTTGCTCAATTAAATTATTATCAGTTTTATTTTTAATAACAAAAATTGAGTAATTCAATCCTTATATAATTGTAACATAAATTTGATGAAAGTTAAAGATGCTTAACTAAACTTATACAAAATTTATTGGTAAAATTCTCTTATTTATTACAATATTACTCCTCCCCTGGCTCGAAGACATACGGAGATCCGCATTCATAGTTGTCTTCGATCACTACCGTTTAACTTTCTCACCTATTGCTGTTGTAAACGATCCTTCTAGGCATGGTAAGGATCAAGTTATCTAGCATTTATTGTGGTAACTTGTCCCATTCTTGAATGGCGGCTTTCCAGATCTCTGGCGCTGTCTAGCAAGGTGACTGACGGTTTCAAACAGCCCGCTTAATCTAATACAGGACATCTAACAATCGCGACCTTTTACTTAACACTAAGAAATGAATCTTGTAGCGTCCCAAGTCATCAAAAGTCCCGAGCGGGATATTTACGAGGCCCAGGCAACTTTTAAACGGCAACAGTTACTACCGACTTAGCAGAGCCATCGTCTGTAAAAGCTCTATTGCACTCAAACTTTCTTTGATTGCGCAGATATTCATTTAAACCAGAGAATCAACAAGAGTCATTGTGTCTGCACTAGTGATTACGAGATACTTAATTTGTAAGAACCTGGGAACTTTTCTATATTTAAGATTTCACTTTAAAAGAAATAAGATAAAAATTTATTATTTTAAAAGCTTTAAGGTGAACATGTTAACAGAATAAAACTTTTATCTTGTGTTTTTTTATGTTAATAACCTTACTAGGTGTTCACTTAAAACAAAGTATTAATTATTATTTGTTTTCAGCCGACTTCAAAAGAGAGGGTCCTACATTTCAACCTCACGATTGTTTTGTTTTGAATGTATTTTACGTGATATTTTCACCTACTGAGAACTAATTTTATAACTATTGTCTTATTAAGGGGATAAGGAAATCTCATAAAAAATAGAGAAAATGCTACCCATAAGTGTGGCAAAATAGGGAATGAAGTTTTAATATTACTCTTCAGAGGACATTGAAATTGTGATATTTATTATTCAACCCAAAATTGTAAAAATAATAACTCTTAAGAAATCGGTACTATGATATAGTGCATAGACCAGTGTAAAAGTTGAAATTTTGTACAACCAACTACAATATAAATAAAATAAGAACGTCATCAATGTAGTCGAAGTCAATTAAATACGCTTTATTAATGATAACTCAAAAACGAATCATCAGCTTTCAAATAAAGAAAAAATCATCGAAATTTGTTCATCTATAAAAATTTCTGAAATAAAAAAAATCGTTGAATTGAGAACCTCCTCCTTTTTTAAAATCGGTAGAAATATTAGATTTTCGACTTCAGAATACGAAATATTTTATCCTTTTTAGTTCCTTGAAGTTTAGATTGACTTCATGTTACAGCTATTTAAACAATCCTTTTAACTGTCTAGCTGGGGGAACACAGCGAGATCCTTTACAACAGCAATAGGTGAGAAAGTTAAACGGTGGTGATCAAAGACAACTATGAATTGGATCTAAGTGGCGAAATAAATATTTTCTTTCTTTGTTCTTCTTCTTCTTCACGAGCACATAAAAACCGTGGTAGAGATTTATAGTAGATGTACAATGCCTGAAGTAAGATTGAACCAGCTTGACCCGGGAACAACATGCTAATTCAGAATACCTGTGTAGGGTATGTGAAGAAAACCGTAGACCCTTTTTAAAAACGAGTATTTCTATCGCAGTTATCAGAAAGAAAATTATGAGTAGAGATAGGAACCATTTTCTCATCTATTACTGCCACCAAGATTTAGTACGAATATTCCTGTATTCCAGTTTGAGACGTAGGTACACTTAAATTTTAAAGGAGTTTATTAAAATTAATGTATAAAAATGTTAATGTCCGGAAAACTTTTGGTTTGAAATCTATCACAGATTAATGCCAGTAAAGAAGGGAAACATTTACTTGACATAATATTTCCTACAGCAACGCAACATTTAGTAGAATACTAATATATCGGAAAATGTTCATGTTCCCGACGTTTCTTCATTAAAAATGTTGTTGAGTTTCACGGGCTGTCCTTGACAGGAGAAATTATGATTTAAGGATCTGAAATGATGTACCCAACTGTCATACAAAGTGTGGAAATGATAAATTTCAAGTTTTTTTTTTATTATTACTATGATTTAGAAAGCTCCTTTTCTGTTTCGCTGTTTCGTTTTCCTTATTCGCTATATTAACGAAAAGTTTTGTTTTTTGTAACGAAACGTTTGATTACTTACGATATTACAAGCCATTCATTCAGCAACTTATGATGATTTAAAATGAAAAAAAAACTTTGAACGATTCTTATATACTGGTATTTTAAAAAGAGGTTTTCATGCATTACATTTAATGCAAGTCGGCTCGTAAAAAAATCTAAGCGTTTTTAAATATAGAAAACTGGACCGAGATGAAAGAAATCTAATATCGATTAGTTGTACATTTTAGTTGATTTTAAAAATAGAGGTAGTAAATTTTTAGCTGATTTCAAAAATGTCTTTTATATGTACTGTATTTGTATTGATATGTTTGTTAATTGTGTAATCAGCCATTCCGAAGATAGGTACGGACAAACAAAAAAATTAAAAGACTATTTCTAAAGCTGTTTTCTCATGCTATTAAGCTCAGAGGAGCTTAACAAAAGCCACTTATCTTAATATTACAGACTCAACTTTATTTATATGACATACGAGTAGATAGTTTTCACTTTTGAATTATGCATGAAAACGTACTTGGGTAACCCAACCATAAAATTTATTGCTAACGAATTATTTTTACGTTAGCTTGACGCGACGTAGCGAGTAGATCAGAATGCTAAATAATCTTTCCAATCATCTTAATAACCTGTAATTTTGCATAGGTATACTGAGAGCCATGCAATAAATTTGTAACTTATTTTTTTGTTTGTGTATTTTCTAGTATCATAATTAGGACCATCACGGCTCATGATTATCGCGTGTTTTGTTTTCTTTTTAACTCATGTCTTTTATTTTAAGTCTATAACGTCAATAAATATCTGTTAGAAGAATTTAAAACTTCTTTAAATTAACCAAAAAATTGGAATTATCAGGTTAGATATTTATTTGGATACTGAAATTTAATATTCATCAAAAATATTTAAAAAAAAACTAGTACCTAAAATTACATATTTGCTTACGCTAGACAGAAAACAGTTAGACTAGCGACGGCAGGTAGCGCTAAATGTGTGTCTAGTAAAAACAGTATTAGAAATAGAAACTTTCTATTTAATAAATATTAGAAATACTCGTAATAAGTATCGAAAGCCACACTTATTCATAATTTATCACTGTTTCGGAAAATACTTCTGTTTTTGGAATCACAGCAAGAAACACAACGAAACTTTTTTGTTTCAGTTGTTCAAAGCTTAGCAATAAAGGCAAATTCTCCTTACAAAGAATTTAATTGATTACCGTAAGATGTAAGCGTGTTGTTTGTTGTCAATTCGGTAAAATTCGAAAAAAAATTTGGTTGATTCTGCAGGCCATCCCTGGAACTTCCTGCTAATTTCGAATGCAAAGCGCTCCGAATTTCATCAAATTATGTTGCGAAATCTCAAAGTATTGGGGTATATCTGGGGGATGAGTCGCTCGCGTCCGTAGGCTTCTACCACCTAACCTTAGGCCCACCCTACACGTGTCCCCCGGGTGGTGCTAAACGAGCGACAAAACCGAAAAAATTGACTCGGCTCCTCGCCGTATGGTAGCGGCGTAAAATCTACCACCACCCCTTGCTCGCACCATGACTCAGAAAATAAAAGAAACGGCCCCGAGTTCCCGGCGCCCCTTTAATGGGGCAGGGGTGCGAAGAATCTCCGGGAGAAAAACCGGCGACGAGGTTCGCCACCCATCACGTTCTGTCTCCCGGATGGGCGAAAAGTGGATTGTGGAAACCCGTCTGGCTACGCTCAATGTATGTGGAGTAATGAATGATAAGATGGATGAAGTATACGAAATGATGAATGACAGAGGAATAGATGTGTTATGTGTGAATGAGACGAAACGAAAGGGAAAGGATGCCACTGCACATGGCACGTATACCGCGTATTGGTCTGGTGTAGACGAGACCGAACGGGCATGCCAGGGAGTCGGTTTCATGCTTTCAGAAAGAATGGGTCAATGTGTGAAAGAGTATGAATGTGTAAGCCCGAGGCTGATATGGATACGAATGAAAGTGGGCTTAAAGAAGCTGTTCCTGCTAGGGGTGTACGCCCCAGACATGTCTAAGCCCACTTACATCCGAGAGCAGTTTTGGGACATGGTAAGGATGGTGTTGACAAAATGTAAGGAAAATGAAAATATTATTATGGAGGAGACTTTAATGGAAGGGTTGGGGTGAAGAGATCTGTTTATGAAAGGATATTGGGAACGTTTGGTGATGAAAGTATAAATGAGAATGGTGAAGACCTCCTCAACGTATGTGTGGAAAAGAATCTTTTTGTGACGAATACTTTTTTTTCGTCATAAGAAGATTTACACGTATACATGGGAAAGAGGTGATGATAGAAGCACGATAGATTTCGTAATTGTGGATGAAAGAATGAGGAGAGCAGTCGTAGATACAAGGGTTTACCGGGGGTCCAACGTAGGGACGGATCATTACTTGGTCTTATGTCGAATTAATGGTCTTTTCAAGCGTTGGTGTCATCGGACATCTGTGTCTACCACCGCGTTACAGCGTATAAGAATAGAGAAGTTACAAGATGAAGATGTGATAGAGAAGTATAAATGCAGACTCAGAAAAAATATTAGGTGTTTGAATGAGTTGTGTATGAATGACTTAGACTTGAATACTGTGTGCGATAATATTAAGAAAGGTTTGGTGGATGCCGCCACCGAAGTATGTGGTGTAAGTAAGAGAACAAATGAAAGGAAAAGTAATACGTTGTGGTGAGATGATGAGGTACGGGTGGAAGTTGAATCAAAGAAGAAAGCATGGTTAGATTTACTAGCAACCAAAGCTGGTATGAATGATGAGATTGAAAGAAAAAAGGCAGAATTTAGACGTCTAAATAAGAGAGTAAAAGAAGTTGCTGAAAGGAAAAAGAAAGAAAGAACGGATAAGAATGATAGAAGGATATCTGATAATTTCCAGGCTAATATAAAAAATGTTCTGGAAACTCGTAAGAACCGCCAGGGGAAATACAAAACAGCCTATAATGAATGCTATAAGAGACGAGAATGGATGTTTTCTGAATGATGAAGTTTCGAATTTAAACAGATAGAAGGAATACTTTAAAAGCGTGTTTATGAGTGAAGAGTCGTCTGAATTAAATGAACTAGAAATTCCGAAAGAAGTGGAAAGGGGTATGGAGATAAGTGTAAATGAAATAATGAAAGCAATGAAAAGCATGAAAGCAGGTAAGGCAGCTGGATATGATAGAGTATCACTCGAGATGCTAAGGGCTTGAGAGGGAGTGGTGGCAGGCCTGCTGTACACCTTGTTTAATTTATGTTGGGAATTAAAACGGGTACGGGATGACTGGTGTAAAGCAGTTATAGTACCAATATATAAAGGAAAAGGGTCACAGCAGGACTGCAAAAACTATCGTGGTATCAGCTTGCTTAGTATTGTGGGTAAACTGTATGCTAAGGTGTTAATTAAAAGATTTATGAAAGAAACTGATGGAAAAATTTGGGATGTGCAAGCGGGTTTTAGAAAGGGAATTGGGTGTACAGATCAAGTCTTTTCCATGCGCATGATTGCGGAGAAGTTTTTGGCCAAAACCCAGAAATTTTTTGTGCGTTCATGGACTTGGAAAAGGCTTATGACATATTGGACAGGAATGTGTTATGGCAAACGCTGAACTCATATGGGTTGAGCGCTGGTTTGATACAGGCATTAGGGTCTCTTTATAGGGACTCTAGTGCTTGTGTCAGGGTCAATGGGGTGTACTCGGACTGGTTTGGCATCCAAAAAGGTGTCAGACAGGGCTGTGTAGCTTCCAATTGGCTGTTCAACCTATTTATGGACGGGTGTTTGCAAACTTTGAAAGATGAAGAATGTGGGTTAAGAATGGGCGAGTTAACCGTCAAATGCCTTTTGTATGCCGATGAACAAGTCATATTTGCGTCATTGGCGGCTGAGTTGCAAATGATGGTTACATTAATGAACTGGAAATTAAAAGAAAGGGGAATGAAAGTGATGGTTTTTGAAAGAGAAGAAAGCAATACGGTATGTGAAATATGAATAGAAGGAGAGTTAATTGAGCAAGTGGATGAGTTTGTGCATTTGGGATGTGTATTTAGCAGGGATGGTGGATATGATAGGGATATAGAACGACGTGTAAATGTAGGTAATAGAGTGAATGGGGCACTACACTCTATTATGAATAACCAGAGTGTGTCAAAAAAGGCACGTATGGTAATTCATAATGCTGTGTTAGTCCCTACTTTAATGTATGGTAGTGAAAGCTGGGTGGGGCAGAAGAAGCACGAAAGTAGAATAAATGCTGTAGAATTGCGGTCTTTAAGGAGTATTCAAGGGTAGAATCTGAATGACAGGGTGAGAAATTGCATGATAAGCGATAAATGTCGTATGCAATGCATGTTGTGACCAGGATTAAGAAAGGAATGCTTCGGTGGTTTGGCCATGTAGAAAGAATGAATGAGGAAAGGGTGACAAAGCAAATTTATATGGCAGATGTGAACGGCCAAGTCGGGAAGGGACGCCTTAGAAAAAAGTTTATCGACCAAATTGGCGATATTTTAAAAAGGGGCTACGTTAAAAGTACCCTTAACCGACGAGCATGTATGCGTAGATATATGGATGTAAAGGAGGCGAAAGAGGTATGTCAGGATCATGCCAAATGTAAGTCCGTAGTCTCTGTCTACCCCTCTGGGTGACAGGCGTGAGTGTTTATGTTATGTTATGTAATCTCAAAGTAATGTTAAAAAAAACGTTTTTTTTTTTTCAAATTCTTTCTCCTTCGATATCTCACGAACAAATGAACCGATTTTTATTTTACAAACGGTGGTTGCGCGGAAAACCGTTCTTAATTTTATTTTATTCGACGATATGCTTGCCAAGATTTGTCCTTCCTTCGACCTTTCCTTCACCTGTTCTCCCTTTCGGCACAGTGGGGATGTGGGGTGAGAGGGAAAAGAAGATAGTTCTAGAATGTCACGTGATATTCGCAACCGAACTAATATAAACGCACGCGCGGCCCGCGCGCGCCGTCTTCTCTTCGGCCGCTAGTTGGAACCACACCGTCTAGGACAGTCGCGTCATAGAAGGCTCTTGCCCACGCACACCGCTAGTTAAACCGCATTAGCCCGAAGCAGTCGAGCTCCGGGAGAAAATGCCCCACCTCGTGTGAGATATAGCCGCGCACCGCTCTCTTCCATCGCATCACCGGACAGGAACGCATCTCTGGGGCCCCAGGAGATTCGCCAGAAGTCGCATCACAGCAAGAAAGCGCCCAAGCCGCATCGAAGCAACACCCCGGTAAGTAACTTCCAGTTATAAGCCCGCCTGACATAATTGTATTTATTAGTTAATCCGCTCCAATTTTATTTTCTCCTAGCGTGATCAAGCGGGGTTCCTTTATAGACTTCCGCAAGCAATAGTTCGTTTAGGGAAGAGCGAGTGCATTGTCAGAAAAACCGCATGCTACAGTCGCCATTTTTGTGGAGACAGAAGAAGCCATCCGCTTATACAGTCTATTTGGTGTAACATCTCGCGTAATAGGCTTAAGGCTCGACCGGGGAATTGGAATTCAGTAACCTTAGGCCCGTCGCTCAACCAAACGGCATTCAACGTAATTTTTTGAGGTTAAAAGTTGATTAGTTTTTGAAACCGATCGGTAAAGCCGTTTAAAAGTTATTCCAAAAAAAAAAACAGTTTTTCGAAATTTTTATTTTTGAGATTTCTCAAAATGAAATTCTCAAAATGAATCAGTTCATATTATCACCAAATCTATTCCAATTGAGACGTGACGAAGACGTGAAATTAATCAGAATAGCTTCCTGGGATCTCAAAACGTCAATTTCTGATGAAAACCAATAACTTTCCTGTTTTTGAAAATTTTTAATTTTATGTGTTATATGATAATTAGAAATAAACCATATCAGTACAGACATATTATATCACACGTAGTAGAGTCATCATCGCCTAGCAGCTATATGATGGTTGTAGCACGAATAGGTTGGGTCAATCAAGGAAGAACCATGCTTTCACAGAATACCAGCGTAAAATAGCACTTTAATGCTGCTGTGTTTTGTATGGCGAGTATTGAAAACTGTATACAACTTTTAATGGACACTAGGCATTATATCTTAGTTCTCAACTGTGACAATGTATCCGCATTTTGACTTTTGGACTGTGTGCTCATTTTTCACCCCATTGACTATCAAAAAACACTCATAGAGATACAACGTCTTGATCAATTCTATTTGTTATATAGATACGTTTTGGTACGATATAATAAACAAAATATTTATTGAATGCATACTCTCTCACAGAATTTTTGTCTGTTATCTGTGTTTCTCGCAAAATACCAGGGTAAAATATTAGATTGATGATGCTGTGATACTTAAGGTGAGTGTTGAGAACCTAAGAAATTTTTTATTGGTAACCAGGCACTCTATCTCATTAGCCACATCATTAATTAACAATGAAGTTAACTTATTAATAAATTATATTTCAAATCATTTTAATACAGCTGTGTATTCGTTTGGCACCCTTATCCTGTAAAAATTAAATATTAAGTCCGTTGGTCTCCCTTGACCCGTCCTTTTCAAATATAATATAATACAGTTACAATGAGAGTAATTACGTTATACTATAGTTTCGTATGCTTGTAGCTTTAATCTATCTTCAAAACACGAATGATTCATCTCCGTTATAGACTCATCTTCATTTATCATTTGTAATTGAAGGCTGCCCTCGACGTGAAAGTGCCCTCCTGCTGGAGTTTATAATAAACGTATTTGAAGGATTTAAAAATTATATGGTACCGACCAAGTGATTAATTACGCCACTATTTATCGTGTATACGAAATACAAATGATGACATACAAAACATTAAAATGTATTAAAATAAATAATAATGTATTAAAATACTATATTAAATAAATACGGTTGTCCTTACAAGTTCTCCTTGCAACTTACCATTAATTTCAAATGCAAAGCGCTTTAAATGGTAGTTGTCACGATGTTTTTGAGCTCGTAACAGATTCATAATCAACCGGTTTTGATGCTACCGATACAGTTTTTTCGGTTCAAAAAAAAAGCTTACATAACAAAAAAATTACTTTACGGATATTTTCCAAGTTATGAAAGAATGGTTTTTCAAGATTTCTTTTGACAACGATATCTCTCGAAATAATTAACCTATTTTGATGCGATTTACGGCAGTCGACGTTATCTTTAAGCAAAAGGCTGATTAAATTAAAAAATATGAAAACAACGGTGTCGAAGTAATACTAAAAAATACTTTTTGAAAATTAAAGAAACTCTAATTTTTGAGGTTTTCTCAGAATCTACGGTGACCATTCGGACTAACACACACGCACACACACACACACACACACACACACACACACACACACACACACACACACACACACACACACACACACACACACACACACACACGCACGCACGCACGCACGCACAGAGCGACAGCTTATAATTACTTCCAAAACTAATCCGTCTTACAGCTAACTTAGCCTAGTATTTACATTAAAATATCTCTTACTAAGCAACCCCTGCTATGACGCACGACCTAATTCTTGTGAGTGCTTGTGAAGCATATATTAGAGGGGTCATCACACTTAATCTCTCCCTCCCCAAGAGAAAAATTATCCGAAGGAGATGAAGTTGACCTCGGAGAATTTTGTCTCTGACATAATCTATGAAATTTCCATATAAATACAATAACAATTATAATTAGTAGTGCCACAACATAAAGACTTAAGGTCCATATACTTATTTTATTCGTCACTAGGGTTTCCATCACCATTTCACTATTACTATTTCTAACACTATTCATAATTTCTTTTACGTCACTGAAATCTACGTTTGTTAAGTCCAACTTCTTTACTTCTTTCGTCACGTCGTACTGCACCTCCGGAATCTTCACAAGTGGTGTCTGTAGACTGGCTTCCGACATGTTACTCGATAGGCCAATGGTTATTTTTCCCATTTGTATACTGCAACCTATGCTCGACGTCAAAGTGTATGTTCCTTGTAGATTAAATCTGTGGGTATCATCTTTGCACTGCTCCGTCAGTATAACATCGTCTTCTGCATAGAGTATCCAGTGGTCAAAAGTTATTTTCTGTATTTTCAACTACTCTATTTTTATTTGATGTCGATGGCAACTAGTGAAGTTATTTTTAATCAGCATTATTTCTTCGATACATGTTTCTCCATCAACTGGTGCCATATTTTCCTCCGAACATAAGTGTTTGTACTAGAACCTGTCTGATGTTGTAATAGAACCAATATTTGGGTACACGGTCTTACTACGTTTCTGTATTTCAAACCATTCGTAATAGGTAGGGGTATTTAGGAATTATGGTATCGGTGTTGGTCAATTTCTTTATAGGGATAGGAATAATCTTGTAATAGTTATACATTTCTTTTTCTGTTAATGGTATTTCTAAAATAAAAACTAGTTTGTCTTTATCTATATAATATTTAAGGATAATGTTACGTTCTAATTTTAATAAGTTATTTTTTGTTACTTGGTAAATAGTTTGTGCATTTTGTCTTATTGTTTTGAAAACATTTAGTAATTTCGTGTTTTCGAAATAGATATAATATTTATGTTTAAAATCGCTATATTCTTTAAAAAAATCTTTGACAAATTTTTTATTACTTAGTAAAGGCATGTGAACTTTTGGTATACGTGTCTTTTATTTGAAATATCTTTAACAGATATTTTATCGATAAACCATCCAGAAACTAAAATTTGGCGTGGTTTAGTATCTATAGCTTCGTTCAGGATAGGAATCCCTTCGTGTTCCCTGTTTGATACTGAGTTAGCTGTGTCACCATCGTCTGATAATTCCATCAGTTCCATCGGTGGCTCGGCTTCGGTAGCGGAAACAACTATAGATTTCTCGCTTTCCGTGTCGGAAATTGACATAACTGACGGTGTTTTAGGTATCTTTTCTATTATTGTTGAGGTTGTTATAAAAAAATTTCCTATTTGTTCATATTCTCTTTCGACCGAATGAGAACTAAAATCAAATTGGTTTTGCGAGATATAAGGTTGAATGCTATTTTCGGTATCGGTATAATTTACGCGTCTTGAACTAACTGTCCTCATTGTGACGTCAGTATTAGAGTTCGACGGCACTTGCGACGCTCGGTATTGCCCATTGTTTCGCGAAAAATGCTGACGGTGTTGCGCCGATGACGGTCGTACTGGTGACCCAGTTTCAAAGGTCGCATTAAAGTTATTTGTGTTGTTCATTGTATGATTACTTACGAAGTGGGGAAAAATATTATTTGAATTAAATGAATTATTTTGGTTATTCGATGAGTGGCCGTTCGTTTGATATTGAAAAATTGGGCCTTTATATTTATTATTATGATTAAAATTGGGATGATTTTGGAAACGGCTTGGTCTAAAATTTTGATTAGACATTGGGTTCCTATTTTTGTAAACTGTTTGGAAGTTCTGTTCCTCTAATACAATTTTTAATGTGTCTTCTAAGGTGGTAACATTACGTAGTCGTACTAGTCTCACTAAGTAAGCAGGTAAATTGTATAAAAAACGTTTAATGCTGTGTTATCGTATATCGTTTGTTTAGCTTGCCGTAAGTCTCGATTATTAATGGTTTCGTTAATTTTTGAAAATAAAATGCTTTTTAAATGTTGCACCCAGTGACAAAATTCTTGATAACTTTCGTTTCTATGTTTTCTAAGACTCTCTAGCTTCATAGCTAAGCATTCTTCAGACCTTGGGTCGCCAAAGTGTTGGTTTAACAGCGACTTGACGTCTGCCCAAGAGTCTATCTGCTCCCTCTCTTCCACTAAACTAGCATCTTCCCCTGATAAGCGACTGGTAATGACATGAAATAAATATTCATTTCGTAAGTTACCCCCTTGGAATGTTTGTAAAATATATTCGCATTTTTTTATGAATAAACCTAGCATGTCCATCAAAAATTGGGATAATTTTCGTCATTTCTACGGGAATTCTTTCAATGTTTTCCATTATAAAATAAAATAAATATCAAAGTTTTTAAATACCAAGAATAGAATTGGTTTAGCTAAGATCTACTAACAAAATTTTGATTGTTTAGTAGAAGAGTATTGTTATGGCGTTTTCTAATCCAAGACAATACCTACGTATAACTAATACAAGAGGAAACAAAAGGAACGTTACGGGAAGTGAGAAGTTTTACTCACAGTCTCGCAGATCTGCCCATGTCCCTCTGGGATATTGCTAGTTCTGGAGTCTCGGCTGTTTCTGCTGAAGTCGCGAAGTCCTTAATTTATTTGTTTCTTCGGTGATATTCGTCCAAGCGTTGAAACGCACGTTGTCAGGTTACTGGTACTGGATCACGATGATAACCGACGACACAGACTCTTCCTAGAAAACTACGAATATCCTACCGGCTGCGCCAATTAAGTTGACGACAACGACTTTATTTAAAAAATTAATTTATTTATACAAAATTACAGAGTGACAGCTTATAATTACTTCCAAAACTAATCCGTCTTACAGTTAACTTAGCCTAGTATTTATATTAAAATATCTCTTACAAAGCAACCCGTGCTATGACGCACGGCATAATTCTTGTGGGTGCTTGTGAAGCATATATTAGAGGGATCATCACACTTAACCCGCATGCACGCACGCACGCACGCACGCACGCACGCATGCACGCACGCACACACACACACACACGCGCGCGCGCACGCAAGAACGCACGCACGCACGCACGCACGGACGGACGCACGCACACAAAATGTGTCTCTTTAATTCTCAAACTTTATTATTTACCTAAATATTCTATTTAATATGTAAATTCTGTCTATTCAAGTGGAATAAGCTTTAAAATTTAATATTTTCTGTCATAAAATTTACATAGATTGTATATTTTGGGATTAGTTAGTCCTGTTTCAACATAATCGATTTGGAAACAAATTTAATAGTAGATTTACGCTTATAAATTTAGGGTCCTAATTTGTTCTCATCAATTATCATTACCGATAGTTGAAGCACACCAATTAGATTACAATTATTAGTGGATATTTCAGTAACAGATTTATTTTAATGTGAATACATAATTTACGATAATCTACTTATTTGGTTATCCTATATACCTTGAATTAATGAAGTGTGTAATTTTCTTAACAGTTAATTGCGTTAAAAGTGTGCCTTTTTTATAAACTTTAAAAATTTCAATGCTGATTTGGGTACTACAGCCTGATAGGACATACCGTTTAAGAATATCCACTGCCCCATATCATCATCTAGGTGTTGTCAGAGGCAAAAGAGGGAAACAAATCAGGATATAGGCAGCATCGTCTCCCCAAAAACGACTAAAAGTAAAAATTGTGGTTATCAACCCGCATGCCTGGTGTGACAGCTATGGCAAAATTTTCCCTATTAGGCAATCTATGGGGAAGACCTATATTCAGCTGTAGACTTTAGGAGGCCGTAAAGGCTTGCGACGGTGATAAGACTCCATTTCTGTCTAGGGAGCCTTTTCGGCGATACCCTTTTAACTTTTTCTGACGCCAAAAAGCAGCAGAAAGCAAATATATTTACCAGCTGTTTGTCATTCCAACTCAGATTTTAGAGGTGACTATGCATGTATAACTTTTTTGTTGTTTGAGGTTGGTAACATGCATTCATGGGTTGCAACAACCACATATTATCAGATGAACTGAAAGTTCTTTACTCACTTATTTATTTTATTTACTTACATTTTAAAAGAAATAAACCTTAATTAAACTTGAGCGCAGATTATCTTGACATAAAGTTGGAGAACAGACAATTTATGGGAAGGAAAGGTTCACAGGTAACCAGCTTCAGAAAACTCTGGTGAAAGCAAATGCTGACATGTTTCCTATAATGAAGAAAACTGAAGACACTTTCTATTGGTAACGTAACATTTAATTTTAGTTCTTAGGAGTGGCAATTCACCTGAATTTCAATTCTTAATCAAAGACAGATGTATATGGGTCGCAGCATCTACTTATCAATGCTTATAAACTTGTATTATTTTTTTTAATGTAAAGTGGAAGGCAGAGGTGAAATCACAGCGCATATACAACCAAACAACAGCAGAAGCCAGTTTAGTTTTATATAACTAAACATACTTTATCATTGGACAGATATACTGATATAGGCATTCGACAGGCCTGTTGGTCTAGTGGTTAGTGACCCTGACTGCTATGCCGGAGGTCGTGGGTTCGATTCCTACCCAGGACAAATGTTTGTGTGATGAGCACGATCATTTGTTCTGTGTCTGGGTGTAATTTATCTATAATATTTATGTATTTAGAAATATATAAGTATGTGTATCAGTTGTCTAGTACCCATAACACAAGCTCTGCTTAACTTGGGACTAGATGACGTTGCATGATAGTTGTGGAATATCAAAAAAAAAATAGAATTTTATAATAAGTGATATGACAATTTGCAAGTATAATAAAGATAAAGTTAAAACGTTTTGGCAATGAAAAAGAATGATTAAACTTAGTGAAGTTGATGCATGTAATTATGAAGTTGCTTGATGGCAGAAATAAATTTGTTAATTTAATTAAAATGTGATTCAAGATTAGCTACAAAATTTTGGGAATATGTTTCTCTTTACTATCACGAAGGCTCAAAGCATTAAGACATTCCAAGAAACTAACAAAATGTCATTATATTAATATATGTCCCAGTTTATTTATTGCGTCTTATTCATTAATGTCCCTTATTTTGTGTTTATTATGTATGTGTTACATATTTAGTATTATGTGGTTCTTATTATATAAAGAGATCCCAACAAACATCTTTATCAAATGTTATACCTACATAGATATCGGTTTTTAGCGATAAGGCAATCTATTTGTGCATCTATTGACAGCTTCGTACAAAAAATTCAGCTATTTTGGAGGCGTAATTTTTATTAAACAGTCATTTGAGTGAGTCGATTTTATGTGAAAAATTGGGCATCAAACTGTTTTTAAATTTTTATTTTTGAAAAGCAATGCTCCTATGGATATCAAAGATGAGTTGGACTTTGTGTATGGGAACTCTGCAGCATCATTCACCACAATGAATTTGTGGGCAGCTGAATTTAAACATAGCCGTGAGAGTTTTGGAGACAATGACGGTTCATCATCATCAACAACATCGCTGAAGTTCATCAAATGGTGCTAGACAAATGCAAACAAATGAAAATTAAAAATATAATAAACTATTTCATGTACGTCCGCAATTTATAATAAAAGACTTTACGTACTGCACTTTAGATTGCTTTAATTATAAAAAAGTTGGACCAGTTATCATTACTAAAATTTAAAAGTATGGTCAGTACAGAATTACGCGTCGGAGCGCCATAAAAGTACTTCATTGTCCGGAAAGGTTTTCTTTGTCATCTTGTTATTGAATTAGGACTGGACCAAGTTGGTGTAGGTGGGGTTATTGCTTCTTAAAAATTGTACTAAAAAAATTAATTTAGTAAAACAAAGAAGGCTACAGACGCGTTGTCGCCTCGTAGAGACGGATGGAAGATGAAATACCGCACAGCATACTAGGCTGCACTGAAAGTATCGGGAATGGAATATTTCCACTGTTCCTGTCATATTAAAATCTTTTTAATTGAAAACTCCTTGGTTTTAAAAATCGAATACCATTTATTTATTTAAAAAAAGATTCTCGGTCTTGTCACAAGGTTTTGTCAAACTTGTTTAGTAGTTGAGAAAATGAAATTGACTCGAGGAAATTCAAGAGCGATGATTTATTATGACTTTCGAAGTGGTTTAACACAAAAAACTGTGTGTTGACTGGAGAATTTCTGCATTTGGTAATGAAGCCCCATCCAAAACCACAATTTATCGCTGGTTTGCTGAATTTCAACGTGGACGTGTCAAGCTCAGTGATGATCCCCGTCAAGGTCGTCCAAAAACTGCAGTCATCCAAGAAAACGTTGATTCTGTGTGTAAGATGATTGAGGAAGATCGACATGTGACATAACGCGAAATTCAGGCAACTTTAGACATAGGCATGAGTCAAATACAAATAATCTTGCATGAACAATTATGTGTAAAAAAAAGGTTTTCCCGATGGATTCGCATTCGCTTTGTGAAGAGCAAAAAGCGGCTCGCGTTACTTGGTGCGTCAGAATTCTCGAAAGATTCCACGCAAGATCCTCAAAAGCTGTATATAATATCGTATCAGGTAACGAATCCTGGATATACAACAAAAAACTAGTCATGAGTTTGGTTGTTCGAAAATGAGTTAAAGCCAACAAAAATTGTTCGTTCACGGAGTGTTACAAAAAAAAAATGTTGGCCACGTTTGTCTTCAAAACCGGCCGTGTTACGACTATTTCTCTTGGGGGATAAAGAACGGTTAATTCAGAATGGTATGCTAGCATTTGTTTGCCACAGGTCGTTTCTGAACTCCGCAAAGAGAACTGCAACCGCCGCATCATCCTCCATCACGACGATGCGAGTTCCCACACCGCACACAGAACAAAAGAGTTTTTAGAGCAAGAAAACATAGAATTATTAGACCATCCGCCGTACAGCCCCGACCTAAGCCCTAATGATTTCTATACTTTCCCCAAAATAAAGAATAAATTGCGTGGACAGAAATTTTAATCACCTGAAGAAGCTGTGGACGCCTACAAACTCGTATTTATACTGAATGTTTGGATCAGAACACTGTGGTACCTACCCAGAAAAATTTGTAGACAGATAAGGAGCTCTACTACCTAGAGATATAAGGATAACGCTCGCCTATTATGAAAATAAATTACTACCAATCTGCCCTCGCTTCGCACGGGCGATTTCTGGATAACGACAACAGAGCCACTTAATCAAAAATACACAAAAATCATCAAAATCGGTTAGATGGTTTCAAAGTCTTCAACGGACATATGTAGAACCAATTTTTGTTATAATAGTAGTCTCAAAGTCTTAAGGTATTATCAATTCCAGTTTTATTATTTCTTTATTGCATATCATGCACGTCATAGATATTTTTTATTAAGGGAAGAAATAAAAATAACTTTTTAGATCGTCTAGATTGATAAAATCTTGAAGACGGCTCGCTGATCATTTTATCAGTCGACGACGAACATTGGTGATATTTTTAAAATCTATCAGGTATCAATTGTTTCTCTACAATGTGCTATAGTGTATGACCTTGATACCATTCTATTACAGCCTATAAAAGTTCACTGATGAACTTAGGCCTCCCCCACAGATTGCTTTGCAGTGAGAACTTTATTACAGTTGCCACGATTGACAGGCGGGTTGGCAATCACAGTTCCTGATTATTTTGAATTATTATCAGGAAGATGCTGTTGGCCATCTCCTGTTTCAGTTTAACTCTATAGCCTCTTTACTCACGAGACGATGCGGGGTATTTGATATTTGTTTAGTTGATAAGACATTATTACACTTATAACTGATGATTCTATTGAAAAATATAAAGACAAATTTTTCCATAACCATCAGTATAATCCCATTTATTAAATTGCGAAGTAAATAGACATATGAAAGATACTATGTACGTTAAGAATACTTATTTTAGTTATATAAAGTCACATAATATTATATTGTTAGTAGATTTAGTGACTTTTGGATGAATTATTTTAAGAGTAATTTAGTAATAAATATTTTTAATAAAAGTTAAAGTGCACTTTGATAACCAAAAGAACAAAATAACATAAGCTTCGGTAATCGATGCGAAGACTCCCGACTTCAGAAGTTGTTCATTATTATATGATCATTAATTATTTAAAGTTGGCTTTTGCTTTTTATTGAAAGTAAATATCTTCTTAGAACTATTCATCTGAAGGCCACCTAATTTCATTTTAGTTCTCAAAATTAATATGATAAATTTAATTAAATTATTTTTTATTCATAGCTACTTTCTTACTAACCATTAGCTAAACTATAAGTTCATTCAACACTTAAATTTTATCCTCATCTATTATCTATAGAAAACTCAGTAATAATACCTGTAAGCTCCGGTAATACAAAATTATAATGACTGATCTTGTAAGGTTCAATTAATCAATAAATTTGCGCTACGTAAGCGTCACTTGATTTATTGCTATTGTGATATCCAATGCTTACAATATGGATAACATAGTTGCTATGTGATTGTAACGATTTTTTTTGAGAGATTGAGTTATGAAAGATGATTGACTACCACAGTCCAAAAGTGCTCTCACTAGTATAGATTTATATGTATTTGGATTTTATGTTTCGACGAATGCGGTAGATAGTAAAACGTTTGTCGAGTTTTATATAGAAAAGCTGGCTACGGTTTTTTCTGATATTGTAGCTGTAGCATAGGGCGTAGTAGCATTCTTATCAGAGGTTTTGTCATTTGGAGGTGGTATCCAAAAGAGTGTTGTGTATTTTCTAACACCCAGGAAATGGTGCTAATCCACAATCACGCACACTGTGGTCTTAGTGTAGACAATATAAACATAGCCTTAATTTGTTAACTACAGATGTGCGATTAAGTACTCTCTTAGCTTTAAATTCAGCACAATCATAATTTTTTATCACTGCGACAAACAACACACGAGAGATAATTGCTATTATTATTTTCACCGGCAGGGAACTACCT